>JACEFO010003293.1:600000-946052 GCA_015342445.1 Digitaria exilis | reverse complement strand
AACCCTAAACCCTTAGGGTTTAGGGTTTAGGGTTTTTAGGGTTTGGGGTTTAGGGTTTAGGAGAGGAGAGAGAGGTGGACCCCGTCGAGCGCGCGCCACCGCTGCTGCAAGCGCCGCTGGGAGATGGGGCGAGGTCGGGCTGCATCTGGCGGAGGCAGCGAGGGAGCAGATAGAACGAGCGGACAGGAGAGATCGAGAGAGATCGAGGATGGGGATGTGCTGGCGGTGGGGAATAAAAAGGAATTTAGAGAAAAAAAAAGAAAAAAAATGAAAAAAAGGAAGTGGACAAAAGAAAATAAAAGGATGGGAAAAAAGTGAGAAAGATAACACCATGTATGCAACAAAATGGCTACAAGGACTACGTATGCATTAGATCACCATGATTTATGTGTCAAATGATGAATTAAATATTCTACAGTCAGCTAAACAGACAACTCATTGTACAAGCTGTCTATTTAAGCTGTCTGTTTGGCCAATAAGACAGCTGCCGTCTACACTGTTGTACTTGCCCTTATTGATTAATTGTTAATCATCCAAAAATTTAGATAAGTTTTCTCACTTAGGGTGTGTTTAGATTGGGAAAGATTTCCCGTAAAAACATGGTAGATTAAAAAAACACTGTAGATGATAGTGTTCTGTGAGTGGCAGAGATTGGGATAAATAGTGTTTTTTGGAGAAGTTGGTGAATCTAAATAGGGCCTTACTCCCTCCGTTCAAAAACAGATGCAATTCTCACATCCCGAGATGTCAATCTATCTCAACTTTGACCAAATATATACAACAAATTAATAACATTTATGACACCAAATAATCTTAATTAAGTTTATCATGACATATATTTTCATATCATACGTATTTAATATTGTAAAAGTTAATAATATTTTCTATAATCTTGACTCAGCTTCATTCCAGAATTGTATTCTTTTCTGGGACGGAGTGAGTACCTCTTAAAAAAGCTCGCCTCTCAGGTCAAGGTGGGAGGTCTAGAATTATAGACTACACAAAAGCACACTTTTTAAAATGTTTCTACCATTTTCTCTTTACTTTTTTCACCCAAAAAAATTTTTTATACCCGCCTGTCTATGCCCACACCAATCCCGCCCGCCAATCACGGGTTTAGGGTCTGTTTGCTTCGCGTCCGCAACTTGCCACACCAAAAGTTTGGCACGCCACACCTGTTGAGGCTATTGTTTGCTTGGTAGCCAAATATTAGGCGTGCCACACTTTTTTGCCACAGATAATAGCTATTTGCTGCGCCAGAACTTGCCAAAGCGCCTCACTTGCGGCGCCGCTAGAGTTTGGGTGCGGCTGGCTTTGGATGCTAAGCAAACAGACCCTTAGGCTTTCCTTTCTGCGCCGACGCGACCCCTTTCTTCCTTCCATCCCCATTCATCTGCACGGCCGTGTTACAAACTAGATAGGTGAGGATTCCGTGTATGTGAGGATGACAATGCTTCAGGTCTTTGGTTGAACTTCCATGGTCCATAGCGGTGCTACTCTAATCACTGTCCAACACAATCCATGTATCTGAGCATCATAACGATCACTAAACAAAAAAAAATCTGAAGTAAATGACTGGCACCGACTATCGCTTGTGCCGATGGCTCCATTCTGAAGTCTGAACATCAATGAAATTGAGTCATAATAAGTGCCTATGGCCAACATAGCTGGAGGGGTCCATTGCTGCTGACAAAGAACAATTGTGTCACTGCAGATCTTGAGTTCTGGCAGTTGCGTCGACCACCGGCTACACGATACATTCAGCCACGTCTGCATTGGTGGGATTCAGAGATGGACTGCCATTCCATATGTCAGTCTACTCAAGCCATCCTTTCACCAATCAAATTATGATGACAGTTTCATGAACAGTAAATAAGATAATTAAAAAACACAATTAGAAAAACTATTCATTAGAACATATGCTACTAATGGCAACTATCTAGCATAAATTATAACCATCACTGATCAGGAAATCTAAAATACCTTTTCAATGAGAGAAAGGATGGTTGATGGCACATATAGATTAAAGCAGATCCCAGCACAGAAACAGGCACAAGCACTCACCCATCATTATTGTAGAGCATGTAAATTCTCAGTACGTCCATCACAGGCACTGGGGCAGGCATCTCGGCGAGCATAGCATAGGGCATGCATAGGCTCTCCAGCGCAGCAGAGAGCAGCTCCATGTGCTCTGCGGTTGCCACTTATCTGGAATCCTTGCGCCTCCACACACCATTTCCATTAGTCTCGCCATGGAACACCGGCCATTCAGCCAACACATTGGCTTTACTGTATGGCTCAGGCTGCATCCTCTCCCTGCACCACCAATTAAGTTTCATTCATCAGTATTCAATAAGCGAGGGCTCATTCAGTTGTTAATTTGCTTTCTGAATTCACCATTAACCTGTTCGAAAATTACCCACCTAAAAAATTTACAGATACCTCAAATTGCACCTCATGAGAAATATAAAAATCTGGAAAGTTTTTCTAGTCCACTCTTCATATCATTTATCTTATGCTCATATAACTTAATGAGATTATGTGTTAAGAAAGTATATATCTTGACAAGAACCTAGAGAAGAAAGATTGGCATCGATCAATAATTGGACCGAGGTGGGTTAACAGTCTAACAATTTTTTTAATAAAAAGGAAAGCAACCCTTCAACCATGATATTCATGAACAAACAAAAAATGAAAGGTATATGCAAATTTAATGAAGCACCCATCACATATCATGCAAAGGCAACTGCATCAAAAGCACGCTGGTCTGTCGTCAGGCCTCGGAAGATGAGACAAGGTCAATAATTTTGTTGATCTTGATAATTTGAAACGAAGTGGACTGATGCATTCCCATCATGCAAAGACATGTACATAAATTGCTCACCTGCACTTGGAGCTGCAGTTGCTTCACATACACAATGGCCTCGTCAAGCATGAATGCCTTGTCAGTTGTCACTCTACACTCAAAGCACAAAACAAACACATTACGCTCATATCCAGCACGAACACAATTACACAACTGAACAACCTTCAATTCATGACGAATTGATGCATTGCTGCCTGAGCCCCGCGCTCGACCTGCTCGCATCGCTGTCCCCGAGCAGTCGAGCCTACTTGCCTCCTTCCTGTAGTCCAGCCACTTGCTGCCCATTGCCCAGCTCAGCCGCAGGGAACGCCATCGAACCCCTGCACCACACCTCCTCCTCCAGCTGCCGCCGCTGCGGCCACTGCTGGTGATGGTGCTGCAGGAGCGCCTTCGCCTCCCGCTCGCAGCGCCCGCCGAAGCCCTTGCTTGTCCATCCCCTTGTAGCAGTGTGGTGGTTGCATGCGACGGTGTCCACGAACATGGGCAAGTGGACGGCGGCGTCAATGGTGGCGGGATCCGACGTCATGGGCGGGGGCGAGGATCGCCATCACCATCGACGGCGAGCGAACGCCTAACCGAAAACTTGTCGAACCATCCACGTATTATCCTGTTACGTAAACCTCCAGGAGAAGAAGAGACGACGACGACGAGGGACGGCGTCGCTGTTCTGTTGAGGGAGAGAGGATGGAATCGCCGATCCGTTTTTCACGAACTGATGGTGCGCGTGAGATTGGGGATGGTGATGGCGGCGCGGCAGGCGAACCGCGATCATTCGGCGTGGGGAGCGGGGGCGGATGCGCATCCGTGGGGCGGTTGCGCCGTTGGGCGGCGGGCGCAGGACGAGGGGTGTAGAGAGATCGTGGGAGATGAAAACCGAACGCGGGGAGGGAGGTACGACGTACGACGAAAACCGACGCGGGCGACGGAAGACTTACCAAAAATTTGACCCCCTTAAGTGCTTTCTAAGAGTAGAGATCGGCCGCAGACACACCAATAGACAACGCAAGGGTGCAACGTTCAAGTTTAACTGTCGTCTTAAGGGAAGTTACCAATTGAGTTTATTTCGTACAGCCCCCGATTTATGCCGCCCTGGCCTGAACACACTCCTCAAGTATCTTTCATCTCTATCTCTTCTATCCATCTACTACTACTAAAAAAAGAGAAACACGTAGTCGCGACCACCTACCATGGTGAAGCCGAAAACAACTGACTCCCGACCCCCGTTTCCCTGTTTTTGAAAACACCGTTCCGCCCGCCCGTCAATCACGCGAAATAGATCTCTCCGCCCTCCTGTCCACACCACGACCCTCCCGTCCTACCACGATTGCCGCCTGCCGCACGGAGTTCCTGCGCCCGGCCTCCAGGGGATCGCCGCCTGGAGACCGGCCTCCTGGGGACACCGTGCGTCGCGCGGATATCCTGCGCCCGGCCTCCCGGCGATCGTCGTCCACCGCCCGGAGACCATCGTCCTGCACGGCAACTACGTCAGCTGGCGATCGGTCCTCCTGCTCGGCCTGCCCTCGCGGCGATTTGTCCGGCAGCCACGACTTGCCGACCTTCCTGTCCTGGACACAGCATAATCTATCAGGATCCGAGGTGGGAGAGATGCTACAAAGCTTCAACGAGGACCCAGAGATCATGCGCTCGTGGACTACCATTGTCAGCATCCTGCCTGGGCAGCCGCCGGCAGACCACACCCTCATGATTGAGGGAGCAGAGAAAGTCTGCTAGCTCTCAAAGAATGCATTCGAGCTCTTGACAATGATCAGATACACATTCAGACGAAGAAAGCTTACTGAGGTTCTTGGCGACTCATTTGTTGGTAACTTAGGAAGGTGATGATTTCTTGCATTTCTCCGAACGCAGGTTCATGCTGATAGGTAACGATGCTAAGCTCGCTGTATTATTGCACTTCCTTTTATGTGATTTTCCAAGATATGGCTTTCTTATCAGGGTTTAGTGGGTGAACCTGTGCATATGTGTGCGTGTCGATCTCATTCATGGCTTCTGCTAGGACTGGGAGTGTTGAAGCATGTTCTCTACTTTGAAGTATATATCATTCCAAGAGGAACAACACAATCTATTGTTAGCCTTCAGCCATTTTTTGTTTGGATGAGAAATCCATGTTGGGAATACTAGGACAAAATTGTGTTTGGCGCTTTTATTTGTAAAAAAATGGCGTTGCTGTAGCTTTTGCAAATAATTGCTAAAGCTCTCTTTGATGTAATCCTGCATGTTCACGTTAGCATTGCTGTACTTGTCCCTCTTTCCTGCTGGTCCACGCAGGCAACACACACGGAGGTGGCAATAGATTGATTAGTTGTTTTTCCCTTCTTTCTGCTGGATGACTGGGCATCAAGTGTGTCACAGTTGTTTGAATCATCGACAATAAAAAACCACACATTTGAATCCAAACAATATAGCGCTGACAATATGGACTAATGGGAAGTTGTCCAGTAACTATATTAGTCCTATATTAGTCTCCAGTTTGGTGAATGGATATTTTTGTTGGGGATTTGTTCTGTAAACAAATTGTGCAGCCATTCCATGACTTGTGGTTGTTTTACTTTTCAGTGCGTTTGTTTTTAGTTAATAGGTATAAATCAACTCCTTGAAATCATTACAGTGACCATTCTATATGTTATTTCCATTTGAACCTACAGTTAATGCTTCTGAATTTTCAGTTTCATGCACTGCAGTTGGGAGATGTGAATTCTGTTACTGTTACTATGTCTAAAATACACATGTTTTCTTATTAGCGGAAACAACAAAATTATTCTAAATTTTATTCCTCAAGTTTCATACTTTAATTCACTCATGGTATTGTATTTTAGGGCTTATATTTAAAGTTTCATGCATATCCTGTGTCTGATAGAATGTACAAAACACCATTTGGAATTTTACCACCCTGTTAGTGGGGTTTTCCAGAATGCAAATCTGATCGATTAAGTAGGATCCAGAGATTCAGTATTGTTGCCACGCAATTGTTTGATTGGAAATTCAGTTTAACCTCTTATGTCGTTCTGTGTTCTTAAAAATGTTAATCTCTTGTGAGGCCAAATATTTTCTAAAATCAGCAGTCGTATGTTTTTAATAGTTTTTCAGTAATGAAAGAAACAAAGTAGGCCTCGACTCTCTTGTTGAGTTAAAAAAAATGTATGGCAATTTTCTGTCAATAAACATAAGTGTCGCTGATGGAAGATGTTCCACCTTATTTAGTCGTACTACATACAACCTCATTATCTGATCCAGTCTACCAGAATTATGGTACATGTTAGATCTGAAAATATGTTCATTTCATATAAACTGGAATTTTTTGCAAAAGGGTGGCACGAGATCGACGTCGCGGAGGCACAACAATTGGAGTTGTCCGTCGTAGGCACGACTTAACACGAGGAGGTGTACTCCAGTCAACCGCTGTCGTCCACCCTAGGTATGTCGTACTCATATATTCTAAGAAATGTTGTTGGCTGGGAAATAGACCCCATGAGTAACACTATCAGGTAGGCCTAGCCCATAGAAGCTCAAAGTATTTGAGTCGTGAAAAAAAAAATCACATCAACAACTGCATCTTGTTTTAGATAGCATCATATGTCAATTGATGATTGCTCATTTGTCAGGTAAGCTTAAATGGGACGAAAACCCTTACAAGTTCTATCTTATACGGCAAATGGAGGTACGACTTTTTTACATGTCTATTCTTATACATGTAAATACAATTTCAGCTATATGCTCAAAACATGTCCATTGTCCACTTTAGAAAATGTTGATCCTAAGGAACGCCGGCGGGAAATGCAAAGGGCTCGATGTGCAGCAATGTCAGAAGAGCAAAGGGATGAGATGAATAGGAAGCGTCGTGAGGCACGGCACCGAAAAAATGAAGCATCGCGACCAGGTGTTGTTTTCAATAATTGTATACCTTAGAGTGGCCTATGTTTATATTATTTAAACTTAATAACGATTGTGGTCCTGCAATCTCTTCTCTTTGAAGATTTTGGGAGTGCCACCTGGAAAACACGGATCCTGATGACAGTGAAACTTTTTTACATAGTGATGATGCAGGACCATCCATGCGCAGCTCTGGTATGATTATGTTATTTTGTTGAGTCTTAGAATTATGAAACATCAAAATTATGAGTTGTAGTCTGGGTGACTAATTGAATCCAATTAATTATGAGAAGTCCTAAATTCTGAAATCAAATATAGGACGTTAAGGATATATAATCCATTGCGCGTAGTATATATATCTGTACTAAATTTTATATCTCTATTATATTTGCACAAAATTAAGCCATTTTGTATGAGATTATTGCAAGGTATTTTTTTGTGTGCGATTAAGCCAGTTCGTTTTTGGTACCCTATGTCTATCTATTCATAAGAATCTGAGTCATACGAACACTATTGAAGAATATGGGAGTGCCACGTGGAACGAGGAACATTTGCATCCAGATGAGGATGATTCTTGGTTGCATAGGAATGATGTGAGACCTCATGCATCCATCAGCGACTCTGGTACGATTATAAACTGTTGTTGGACCTCCTCAAAATAATAAGTTATGAAACATCAAATTTTGGGTTTTGGTCAATGGAGTTTATTAATTCAAATTTGATTATGTGATATAATTAGTTGCTATAACATTTTGCTCCAAATTTATATTTAGGTGTTCCAATTGTGTCGAATTCACCATCACAAGTGCTCAATCCAAAGAATCGTAACAAAGAGAGAGAGAGAGAGAGAGAGAGAGAGAGTGCATCTAGACGCGCTGCGATGACTGAAGAACAAAAGGATGAAGCAAATAAGAAGCGTCGTGACGCATATCATGCAAAGCCTGAAGATGAGAAGTCTGCAAGGAGTGAACGTAAGAGGGGACAAAATAGGACACCGTCTCAGCTTGAGGGAGGGAGAACTTATAACAAGAAAATGAAATTTTTTCGTGATAATAATTAGCATCCTGAATCTATCGCAATGGAGAGCCCTCACTTTACGCCAGAGCTTATATTCCCTACTGAGGATAAGTTACCTACGAAGGGTCCAACCAACATAAGTAGCCGCGACTGGACTATTCCATATGTAAACGGGACACCTGTTTACATCCAATCACGTGCAGAACAAAGTATGGATGAAGAGACCCCTCCTGAGCATGCTGGTCGCATGACGCACAGACATCATGTGACGCCCGGTGAGAGGCATGCACTGTTAGGGCGTCGAAATCGGTTGTTTGAAACTTCTTCTTCAAAAAGAGCTAACAGATATGTGGATGATGACATCAATGAGCTTGAGACTGTGACTCAGTCTACAATTATTAACAACGGTAAAACATTATTCTTTATTCCATTCATTATGTATAATGTTTGGAAGGACCATCCTCTTATGGGAGAATATTCTATTTTACAGAAACTATGACTGAAAATGATGATAGTGAATTCGTACCCAGATCAGTACCTGTTGACAATGAAAATGGTAAATGGACACTTCTTTGTTACGTATTTCAATATATATACGTCTTCGTATTGAATCACGTCTTGTGTGTATTATATTTGACAGAATACACCACTCCACTCCCTGATACGAATGCACAAACTCAGACGCGTCCACCTACTATTGATGGTACTCAATTTATAGCGCCTTCATAATTACACCTCATTCTATAAGCCATATATGATATTTGGGAATTTGACCGCAACCATGCTATTTTAAAGGATTGCCAACGTTAGATGGTGATGAGGACATCATATTTTCGGATGATGAGGAAGAGGATGAGGGATACCTTTTTCCTGGTCAAGGTACGAATAAGTTTAGTTATCATACTTTGAAACATATACTTTTTCAAAACATAGTTTAACATGAAAGTGATCATTAAAACTTCAGACAAGGAAGAAGAACTTGATGTTCAACCTAACAATGTTGGTGACAATAACGACGTGCCAGATGCTCCAGATCCATTCGACAAGGTGTATGCTAATGTTCCATCTGAAACACACATGCTTAAGGCTGTGGAGAACTGTAAGCACTGCAACGCGAAGAAGTTTGAGTCTGAGCCACCTGGATTCTGCTGTCGTGGAGGAAATATTGTTTTCTCCACACCTGACACCCCACCTGAACTCATGAGGTTGTGGACAAGTTCCGACTCATATGCTAGGCACTTCCGTTCAAACATCAGATTTTTCAATTGGCACTTCTCTTTCACTTCCCTTTATTGTCACCTAGATCGTAGGACCACCGACATGAGAAATGGTGGTGTCTACACATTCCGTGCTCATGGCCAAATTTACCATAACATACGGTCGTTTGGTAAAGAGGATGGAGTGGAAGCTAGACATCTTGAGCTCTACTTCTATGATGATGATCCATCACTTGAGCACCGGTATGCGAAGTGTCGTGAAGAGTGCATAGCAAAGGACAAGGAGGTCATTGATCAACTGGTGGGTATCATGAATGGCAATCCCTACTCGCACCATCTTAGGACCATGGGGCAGGCTGAACAGCTTGAGGACTATCATGTAGCATTGAACCTCGACCCATGGCTAGACCAAAGAACGTATAATGTGCCTATCACATCAGAGGTTGCTGCCATCTAGATCGAAGGAAGTGAACGTCGAGGGCAATTTGAGAACAGTGTTCTCTTGCAGGGGAAGGATAGGTCTATACACGGCATCCGATCATATCATGGCTCCTATGACGCACTTTCATACCCCCATGTTCTTTCCTAGAGGTGAACTAGGCTGGCACAACAACATTCCAAAGAGGGGAGTCACCACGGCTCAGGTGGAAGCTGCTAAAGCAACACGCAAGGCCCGTGCTAAAGCTCGTTCTGAGGGAAATGGCGACGATGATGATCTAAGTAATTGGATGTCATCATATTTGCTCTTATTGCAACAATTATATTATAAATAAGATCCTCAGTTGAGTATGTTATATCAATTAGCCCTAACTATGGATACATGCAGGTTCTACTGGCAACAATTGTGTGTCCGTGCGTGACTACTACTGCTACAAGTTTCAAATGCGGCCAGGAATATTCAACCCAATACTCTTTGGCAAATGTCTCTTCTAGCAGTTTGCAGTCGACACATACATAAAGATCGAAAGCTCAAGATTGGACTACTTCCAGAACAACCAAGACACTTTAAGGGCTGACTTATACAAGGGCCTTGTTGATAGCTTGATTGCCGGTGAGGAAAAAGCTAATGCAGTTGGAAAGCGTACTGTGCTAGGTACGACATTCATTGGAGGTCCACGTGATATGAGGAGATGGTACATGGATGCTATGGCTCTGGTGCAGAAGTTTGGTAAACCGGATATCTTCCTCACCGTGACATGCAACCCTAACTGGGATGAGATAAAAAATGAACTTAGCCCTGGTCAGATACCTCAGGACCGTCCAGATCTCGTCACTCGGGTCTTCAGGGCAAAGCTCGAGGAACTAAAGAGGAGATTAACGAAAAGGAACATACTTGGTATGGTTCAGGCATACGTGTACGTAGTGGAGTTCCAGAAGAGAGGATTACCACATGCCTATTTTCTGCTAATCATGCACAGAAAATTCAAACTCACGTTTCCTGAGCAGTATGACCGCCTCATCTCAGCAGAGCTTCCAAACAAGAAGAAATACCCTGGACTATATAAGATGGTCACAAAGCATATGATGCATGGCCCCTGCGGATCGTTGAATCCTTCATGCCATGCACTGCGGGTCGTGCTTCATGCAAGAACCGTTACCCGCGTCCTTTCTGTGAGGTAACCTCCCAGGGCAAGGATTCATATCTTGTTTATAGACGGCGGAATGATGGGAAGAGCATAAAAGTTCGAGGCCATGAACTGAACAATCAATGGGTCGTCCCTTACAACCCTAACTTTCTACGCACATTCAACTGTCACATTAATGTTGAGGCATGTGGAAGCATTAAAATCTGTAAAGTACTTATTCAAGTACATATACAAGGGCCACGACAGAGCGTCAGTTGCGGTGAGGGAAGCCGGCAAGGTGAACGACAATGGGGATATCGATGAGATCAAGTTGTATAGAGATGCCGGGTGGGTAACCCCTCCGGAAGCATTGTGGAGGATATACGGCTTTGACTTGAGTCAGAACCATCAACCTGTACAACAGCTACAACTCCATCTACCAGACATGCATATGGTGTCGTTTCATCAGCGTGGAAATATCGAACGGGTAGTTAACCGTCTAGGTTCTGATGAATCGATGCTAACTACACACTTCGACGCAAATAGGGTGAATGAGAATGCTCGTACTATCCTGTACCGTGACTTTCCAGAGTTTTTCACTTGGCAATCAGATGGCAAATTTTGGCAAGCAAGGAAATATGACACGGGTGGGTAGGTTGGCAGAATCATCTCGGCTCATCCGACTGAGGGGGAACGTTACTATCTCCGAGTCCTGCTAAATCATGTTACTGGGGCTTACCTCCTATAAGCATCTGAGGACCGTTGATGGTGTCATCCAACCTAGCTTCCGTGAAGCTGCAGAAAGAAGGGGTCTTATAGAACAAGACAACACACTGGATGATTGTCTGACTGAAGCTTCTTTGTTCCAGATGCCATCATCTCTACGAAGACTATTTGCCACAATTTTGGTATTCTGTGAGCCGAGCGATGTGTTCGGGTTATGGCAGAAACATCAGGGTGCAATGTCGGAGGAGTACCAATGCAATTACCCATCCCGTGACCTCGTGCAACAGATGGTTTTAATTGATATTAGAAATATGCTGCAATCAATGGGCAAGGACATAAAGTCATTCCCTCTTCCGGATATTGATGCCACATACGACGATGCCAATAACGTACCTCAAGAGATAGTCGAGGAGGCAACTATAGAGCATAACATCGATGACATGGCTCTATCGGAGTCCCTTAATGATGAACAGAGAGCTACCTATGATGAGATAATGTCTACTATGGACACCGATCGTGGTGGCTTGTTCTTTGTTGATGGCCCTGGTGGCACCGGAAAGACATATCTATATAGGGCTCTGCTTGCAAATGTACGCAGCCAAAACAAGCTTGCTGTGGCAACAGCTACATCTAGTGTCGCAACCTCCATAATGCCTGGTGGTAGGACAGCCCACTCACGCTTCAAGATACCCCTTACTATCGATGACGGTGGTTGTTGTAGCTTCACTAAACAAAGTGGTACTGCCAAGCTGCTGAGAGCGACGTCTCTGATAATTTGGGATGAGGCTTCTATGACAAAGAGACAAGTAGTGGAGGCACTCGACAACATCCGACGAGATATAATGGATCGACCGGATCTCCCTTTTGGTGGGAGGACTATTGGGTTCGGTGGAGATTTTAGGCAGGTCCTACCGGTGATCCGAAGGGGGTCGAGGGCTCAGATAGTCGATGCCTCGTTGCGGAGGTCTTACCTTTGGGATTCTATGCACCACCTAAAGTTGGTGCACAATATGCGGGCTCAGAGTGACCCATGGTTTGCGAAATATTTGTTGCGCATTGGTGGTGGCACTGAGGAGGTTAACTCTGATGGTGATGTTCATCTTCCTGATGATATATGCGTATCATATACAGCAGATGGAAAAAACCTTAATAGACTCATTGAATGCATATATCCAAGGCTCAATGAAACATGACAAACAAAGACTACATCACCTCAAGGGCGATTTTGTCTATAGGTAATGATTGGGTCGACAGGATTAATATGAAGATGATAGGGATGTTCCAAGGGGGAGAGATGGTCTACCATAGTTTTGACTCTGCAGTAGATGACCCAAATAGCTATTATCCAACAGAGTTCCTTAACACATTGACGCCTAATGGCCTGCCTCCTCATGTGTTAAAGCTAAAGGTTGGCTGTCCAGTCATATTGCTAAGGAATATAGACCCTGCAAATGGACTTTGCAATGGTATGAGGTTGGTGGTACGAGGCTTCCAAAAAAATACTATTGATGCAGAAATTGTGTTAGGCCAGCATGCTGGAAAAAGGGTTTTCCTATCACGGATACCGTTGTGCCCGTCAGATGATGAGATGTTTCCATTTCAGTTCAAGAGGAAGCAATTTTCTATCAGACTAAGCTTTGCAATGATGGTCAACAAGTCACAGGGGCAAACTATCCCAGATGTGGGTGTTTACTTACCTGATCATGTATTCTCTCATGGTCAGTTGTATGTTGCAATGTCAAGAGCCACCGCCAGGACGAACATCAAGATGCTCGCCCTCCCACCTAATGCCGAAGAGGAGGAGGAGGAGGAAAAAAGTGATAAAAAGGAGACAAAAAAATCAAATAAAAAGGGGAGGAAAAAAAATAATTGAGGAAAAGCAAGAAGCCCCAGTATTTAATGGTATGTACACGAAAAATATCATGTATAAGGAGGTTCTAACGCCATAAAGAAGGTAATATACATATCAGTTCTGCAAATACGTTTTCTCGTAACTAAACTTTTTAATTATAATAGATATCATATATATATTAATTATGGAATATCTTCGTGGCTAGGTTTTGAAGTACTGGCAACAAAGGCTCATCATCCTCTTATGTTTTGCTCAGGGATAGCTGCATAGAGAATTACCAATATTCATGCGCCTATTCTGCCCGTGCACATAGTTTTTTTACTTAAAAATGTTTGTCCCTTGCTTCTTACCATTATTCTGGATAAAGCAGTTTCAAATGTTCAATGTGATTTCTTATATTATTGTTTTAGTCCTGTAGCAACGCACGGGCACTATACTAGTTTAAAAAAACTGGTGTGGGCACGTGTGTAAGCATGCATGCTAGGTCACATCTTGGGGGATAGCCGACAGTTCAATTAGATCAAGTGCAATTCGAACGGATTACTCCAGAATATAGAAGGGTTAGCTAGAAAAGGAGTGGGGTCAACGTGCATCCCTGAGACCGCCATCTACAGCCGCTAAAACATCTGTAAACATTTACTTTTTGTGATATAAATAAAAGAAAGGACCTGTTCCTGGAAACCTTAGTGGTAGTCATATATGTACTATCATATCATACTTAGGAGAAGCAGCACTAGCTACCCTAATACAGCTGCTCTCGTTGGCCATTCCACCACCTTGACCTGCACCAAGCAAGATGGCAAATACTAAATTAAAGCTGCATATATATCCAGGACAGAAAAAAAAGGGGGGTCGCCTAGTAGTAATAAATAGTGGTAGTATCTTTACAATTAACTAATAATTACCAGAAGTAATCCCATCGCGGATTGATCTTGGACATGCGGTTTACCCCATAGTGATCCGACTCGGCACGGCGAGCATTGCGGAAAGCGCAGCAGCCACACGAGTAGATGGCGATGAGCAGGACGAGGAGGACGACGTTGAGGACGGTGATGTTGTGCCAGTCCCGGCGCACCTGCTCCAGCACTCCGGCCTTGCACGAGCCGCACTGGTAGCAGAGGATGCTGGGGGCGTTGTTCCAGCGGTAGCAGTCCTCGTCCTGCGGCTGGATGGGCACGCCGGCTTGGCTGTAGGCGCACGACGTCGGTGGCTTGCAGCATCCGGACTGTATGGGCGTGAGGCTGTGCTGCAGGTAATCCATGGGCGTCCAGTCGGCGATCCTGGGGCATGCTGATCTGGAGGCGACCACGCATGCCAGCGCCGGGCGCCAGTAGCGGTCGGCCTGCACGCGCTTCTGGAGCCAGGCCGAGTAATCCGTGATGCGGAACTCCTGGTAGGGCCTGCCGGGCACCTGCCTGCCGCCGCCGCCCGCCGTGACGGCCAGGCCAAAGACGGTGATCCCCAGCAGCGCGACGACGAGCAGCAGCATGGCCAGCAGGTACAGCCACAGCGCCCACGTCACGTGGTAGCATGCGCCCACGAAGCCGGCCAGGGAGACGAGGAGGACGATGAAGCCGATGGCGAGGAGCGGCGCCTGCAGCGCGGACTCGCATGTCGCCGTCGAGGAGCCCCCGTGCGCCAGCCACAGCCCTGCGCCTAGGATGGGGATGGACGCCAGCAGCGTCACCAGGTTCAGGTACCCGATGGCTGTGTTGCTCAAACGCTGTGGATAGTATGGGTGGTGTGAGTGCATCTTCAATTATTCCTTCGTCGTCTCGGTCTCAGCTTCTTCTTCTTCAATATATATATATATATATATATATATTCCGTCTCGATCGCTCGGAGTACTAGTCAATAGTCATGGCTTCATTGCTTTGCTTTGGTTTCCTCCTCTCTTTAGCGCTTTCTTCTTTTTTTGCTTTGAGGTTTGCGTGAACCCCGGGCCGGCCTCTGCTGTGCTCTGCGTGTGCGCGCATGTGAGCTGGAAATCGACCGGCAGCTAGCTTTCCCTTTCCTAGCCAGCAAGCTCGCTCTCACTTTATTAATTTTTATGTAGTACTATATATTAATTATATGATGAGCTGAAGCCTGTTTTCCCATGTCTTACGGCTGGATGGGCCCTTCTCTCTCTCTCCCCGACTACAATGAAATGTATAAAAGCATCAGATCAGCATATTGTAATGGTGAGCTCAAACCAAATTATGCAATTTCTACTACCTGCAGGCTGCAGCCAATGCATGCACGGGATGATCAATTGATTCTTAATCATTAAGGAATGCATGCAGCCGGGATCGATCAGGATCTGGTTAAGAAAGAGGTCCCCGGCAGGCTAGCTTTATTTTTTGATTGCTTGAGTAAAGTAGATTGGTCCAATCTGACTATATAATGTAATTTTTCTTTAAGCAGCTTTTCCAGCTAGGCAAAGCTAAAGGTATTGTGTATATTGTCTCCATACATACGGGCAACGTCTCGAGGGGTACCCGAGAAGTAGATTGCGTGGCTAAGTCTTGAGAACCAAGAAATCGAAGGTGATAAGAGACTTTAGACATGTTCAAGCCATAATATACGTAATACCCTAAGTCGTGTATTATGTGTATCTTGTATTGGATTGTCGATGTGTGGCATATTACATGATGCGTTGCCCCGATCTGAAATGGAAGATCATGAGTATACAGCTGAAGGATGGGCTACCTCCCCCCTTCTGTCCTATATGTCTATATGCTTTGATCTATTGCTCATGCTCACCAGCCATGACTGTCACCCTAGCTAACTCTCATGCATCGCCCGACCCTCCTCCTCTTCCTCCCATACTTAACACACCACCCTGCAGACATATCAGAGAGAGATCCCCTGACCCTGACATTTTAACCTATCATATCGACAACCCTCCACCACCTTGGTCTTCCTCCTTAATTAACTCTAAGTTAAACAAAAAAAAAGTCAATGCTGGTGTCGGTTCCCTAGACCAGGGGATCCCACCATCACCAATTGGGGAGAAGGGCCACACCATCTTCCGAGGATGGTCCATAAGGGACAAACCATTTGAAAAGCCCAACGCAGCCTAGGAGTACTAAATGGATCACTCGGAGGGATGCCGAGTGGCACAACCTCCATCACAAGCAAACGGTTGCCCAAGTGAGGAACTGAGTCACTCAGGAAAAAAGGATGAGAGTGACCCTGACAAGAACAACGTCAGGGACATGACCCTCGTCCTGTCACCGTTACGTCTCTACCCCCCGCATTTAAGGCACCGCTGCCCCACACGACCTAGGGAAGCTAAATGGGGTGTTGCTAGCCCCAGAGTAGATCCCATCTCGGATAGAGCTCAAACCTCGACTACCGATGCAAATACAGGACATACCATGATGACCTAGGGACCGCGATTGCCAATTACACTCTGCTCCCCCCCCCCTCGACTTAGCAGAACGAAGCTCAAGGAGTCCAGATGGCGGAACCACTCACGTGCACGAGTATGACCCATGTAGGGGGTGGGGGCTTCCTAGCTTGGCATATATAAGGGAGGACCCCACACACACACCACACCCGGTAGACAACAACAAACACAACACTCATACATTCTCTCACTCATCGGTTGTACCGTTGTAGTTCCCCCTCTGTTGGAACCTAGACTCAAGTAATAATCTCGCATACCCCCCCCCCATTGGACATAGGGCAAGTTATCTAGTCCTGAGTACCAGACATTACCAACCTAGACGCACAACATACAACTTCGAGTATGCTCCCTTAGGTGGTCAATCTTCACACTAACAACTGGGCTTAGAACGTTTGATGCGGGGTTAAAATATTGAACAGACAGAAAGACATGTGGGGTCTCTCGTCCACACGCATTCTATCGTTTTTACCTCCTTTCCCACTCATTGCTCCCTTCCCCAGGCCACGTCGATACCACCCTGATGCCATCCTAGCTAACATCATACCACTACTCCCCACCAGGGATGGCGGCCACACACTTCTCTTCTCCCGGTGGCGCCACTCTCAAACTAGAGTTGGAACCCCATGCCTGATGCCCTTTTGCATCCCTGACGTCGACATCTCTCCTCCTACTGCTCCCCAAGAGTCTCATCGCACTTGCCTGACCCTAGTTGGCTGCAACAAACAATGGCCCATGTGCGGGTGGTGACGAGCAAGTCCCACCGATGAGCTCCACGCAGGCGGTATCACGAGTTTCCATTCAACTCCCCGGCAACGCCCCCTCCCCCTGGTCAATAAAAGGACCATGGTGTCACCTAGAGGGGGTGAATAGGCGGCGCTGCCAAATTCTTCACTTTCTTCCTTGGTAGCTGTGTTGCCAGTAACAACCGGTCTGACCGCTAGTGACAAGAGGTTAGACCGATCGTGGAAGTGAGCTCAACCAAAGTACCTCTCAACCTTCTCCTCGACTTCTAGCACAAACCAACCTTGAAGTGTAGCTTCTGTAGATGATATGAAACAAGGCAGAGATATCCCCGCACACAATACAAGCACGTCAAAGTAGATCGAAGTGGAAACACAATAATTGCTAGAATTCAACAAGGAGGCAATCCAAAGTGGAGACACGAGGATTTGCCTTACCGAAGTTTGAATTCACCACATGCTACTTATAGCACAAAGAATTCTACTCTCCATTGAGAAACTATTTAGGAAGCGAGTGTCTTTCAACTCCTTCTACCGAGTCGGGTTTATTCCAAACACTTCCACCATATGATCATTTTCTCTTGCGGAGGCAAGATCGCAGCCACAACAAACTTGTGGCTGCTCATCACCACACCATTGGGAGGTAGCTAGCGGCGCCAAGCCAAGAACCATAAGTGTTCAGGCTATGAAATGCTCTTCTCATCTCATAAATTCTCACTCAAGATCAATCTCTCAAGAGTATGGCTATTCACACAAATCTCATAAAGAGGTTGGGGAGAGCTTCACTGGTTTCCTAAAGTCTTGGGCGTGTAGGAGATGAAGGGAACCAACAGCCACTATCCCTCCCTTTGGTGGCTCTCTCCAACTATTAGTGGATTTTTGTGAATTGAATGCCAGAACGATTAAAAGAACTAAATCTTATATTCATTTGTCCCGCCTATTAATATATTTGATATATATGGTTCAGAACAATGGATGATCATATTGTGAAATCAACGACAAGCAAAGGATGGGTTAAATATGGAGATGTGTTTGATGATCAAGATTTATACTTTTTTTTTGGGCAAGTCTCTAACATATATTTGAAATCTCTTTTCGATTGCTTGATATGGTGGGGGTGGTAAGTAAAGTAGATTGGTCCAATCTAGTACTATAGTATAATGTGATTTATCTTTTAATAAGGAGCTTAATTTTCCAGCTGGGCAAAGCTAGGCAATTAAGTAGTATTCTTCGTTGTAACGCATCATCTGATTGGTCTTCTAGCTAGCTAGCTTATATATACATACTCCTAACTAGCTGCAGCTTGCTTGCTCGGCCGCCGCCTCGGCAAGGTATGCCAGCGTCATTGCGGCGTCGCTCATGAGCGGGCGAGCGGACGCCTCGTCCTGCAGGCACATGGCGGCCACGGCCACGGCCTGCTTGAGGTCCCTCTCCGGGAAGTCACCCCGCAGCAGAGGGTCGGCGAGCTCGCGGTACCTCTTGCCGTCGCGGAGCATGGGCCTGGCCCAGGACACGAGGAGCTGCTCCGGCGGGGGCCTGGAGGAGTCGACGGCGCGGCGGCCGGTGACGAGCTCCAGCAGCAGCACGCCGAAGCTGTAGACGTCGGTCTTGACGGTGAGGTTGCCGGCGCACACGTACTCGGGCGCGCAGTAGCCGTAGGTGCCCATGACGCGCGGGGAGCGGTCGCCGACGGGGCCCAGCTTGGCGAGGCCGAAGTCGGAGAGCTTGGGGCAGAAGGCATCGTCGAGCAGGACGTTGGAGGACTTGAGATCGCGGTAGATGACGGGAGGGTTGGCCGTCTCGTGGAGGTACTCGAGGCCCCGCGCGGCGCCAAGAGCGACGCGCATGCGCGTCTCCCAGCTCAGGGCGCGCGTGCTGCTGCTGCTCTCTGATGATGACGATGGCAGCAGCAGCAGCAGGTGGTCCGCCAGCGAGCCCAGCGCCATGTACTCGTACACGAGCAGCCTCTGCTCACCGTCGGCGCAGTAGCCCACCAGGTTCACCAGGTTCGGGTGGTGCAGCAGGCTCAGCATCAGTACCTCCACCACGAACTCGCGGTTGCCCTGCGCGCCCTCGCGGTCCAGCTGCTTCACCGCCACCACCTGCCCGCTCTCCAGCCGGCCGCGGTACACGCGCCCGAACCCGCCCTCCCCCAGCAGGCACTCCGCCCTGAAGTTGTCCGTGGCCGCCGCCAGCTCGCCGTACGTGAACGCGCGAGCCCTCTCGGTGGCGTTGCTGCTCGCCGCGTCGCCGCCGCATTCGCCTGCTGCTGCATGCATGCCGCTGCGTTGATCAACAATTCATTAATATATTACTATGTTCATTCAATTCGTTGTACCTACCGGCTTCTCGTTGTTGGTTACGCCGCCGCGTGGACGACGACGAGCACGACAGCCGCAGGCTACGACCGCGCCTCCTCGACGCCGACGACGGCACCTCCTCCTCCTCACCCGCTGATGCTGGTTTGAAGCATGCAAAGCAGCCCACCATCATCTACCTCGATCGAGCAGTTTAATCAAAGCATGCATGCAATGTTGTGACGACGACGACGATCCATCCATCCATCTATGGCCAACAACCTAAGCTAGGACTATAACTTGATGGACCAAATTAAGCCGCTCACCATGCATCATCCATCTCTTGTTTATTACAAGTAAGTAGTAGGAACTAAAATTAGCATGCAAAATTGCATGGTACCCATATACCAATGGTCAGTGCATGGTGTAACACTCGCTCGCCCGGGTTGGCTTTATTAACCATGTGCACAGCATTGGCATTATTAGCATGGCCACTCCTGGTTTGCAGTGTGCATTATATCGGGCACACGGCAAACGGGCTCTTTATCGTGCGCACCGGTAACTATCATGTCGTTTGCTACTTTATTTCGGTCGTGTGGTGGGAATAACACACGGCAAAGTCATTTGCCGTGTGTCCGATAAAAGACTCACGGCAAAGCCATCTTTGCCATCAGGTCTAGTCGTCGTCGGGGCTTTGCCGTGGGCTGCACACGGCAAAGGCTTTGTCGTGTGCCAGGGGCACACGACCCGATTCCGGTAGTGGCTACTGGACAATATCTACTAGCCACTTGAACACTCAATCATATCATGCATTTAAATCAGGTATCTGAATTTGTTTCTTTAAACAAGCATGCTCATGGGTCAACAATACTAAGTCGCTTGACATTGTAGACTATTTTTGGTATAAAATCATATTATAATATTTAGAATTTGTATTTATCACTAAATTAAGATAAAAGCCAACTCACTCATATTTATATATAAGCTGCATTCAAATAGAAAAAGAAACATTACATGTACAAAAATGCTAGCAAAAATTATTAGATGTTAGAAAAACTGCACGTTGTATTGATGGTGAATTCTAATTCCCAATTTCAGGGCATCCAAACAACCGGAATTTGAAGACCCCAATACTAATTCCTAATTTCACGGCTCAATGTCTACATCCAAACGCTACCTTAGTATCAATTGGTGTTCGCGTTTAGTATCAGCTAGCTTAACGGTACTAAACGAAGCTCATTTAGTATCGAAATGCGGTATTGGTTGAGAAATTGGTACTACATGGGGTCCCCAGCCCGTAGTGATGCCATATTTTTCCCTATATTTTTTTTTGGTATGAAATAATTTGGTACCAGATGTTGTTCACATTTACTACTGGCTGAAAAATGTGGCACCTGTTGGGAAATGGATACTGAATTGAGTCTCTCAACCAGTACTAGATGCATGTTGTACCATTTGTTCCTGTAGCCACTCACAGGCGTACCATTTATCGTTTTTTATTAGCATATACATACAGATGTCGATATGAACACTTGCACATCCTATACATATGAAAACCTACGAGAGGTTGAACCAATGAATCAAAAGATTGATGCAGTCAGTCTCTCGATAAATACCACTTCCTAACAAATATTGTTAGAAATATCCCAATATTATTTTCATATATTACTGGAAGATGTGGTTTTGCAGCCTCTTAATAATGCCATCTTATTTACCAACATTGCCATGCTGCGAGAAACTCAATTTTGGCATTTTGTTATGGAGGGTGGGGGTGGAGTTGGAGCGATCATCCCAACAATTCATTTTTGAAAATGGAGATGTAAAGAATTAAAAGGACTCTACTGAATTATTATTATTATTTTTCCTTAAAAGCTATTAATATGGTAGTTGGATTAGGAAAACAAACGATGGAGATATTCTTACCGACTGCCTATTGACAACAAGACATATAAGAACATTTCCAGCATTTTCCCTTTCTCCAATTCAACTACCACATTTAGATTATTTTGAGAAAAATAATGCTCCAGAAAAATCTCTTTATATCTCTCCCCAAAAAATATTGGGACAAACCAATAATCCAACCTAACTCTCCCCAAATAAAAGAAGCTTAGTCTCTCCCATATAGTGATTGCTAATGTGATGAGATTATTGCGAGATTGCAAAGCAAAAGCATACTGAGAGAGACTAAAGCTCCTTTTAGTTGGGAGAGTTGGTCTGGATTATTTGTTTGCCTCAATCATTTTTGGGAAAAAATGAAGATGTAAAAGGATTCTACTGGATCACTATTTTCCCCAAAAACCCTCTCAATACATTAGTTTGATAGGAGACCACTGGAGATGCTCTGAAACCTTTATCCACATTGATTTGCTTGTTTTAATGAAAAGTAGTGCTTTCAAATGAGTGTAAATTTATGATTATTTAAAGAAATTATAAATTACACCCACCATACAACAACTTGTAGCATTGTATCATTTTAGTTCATTAGTTGTAAATCATGCAACCCAGTGTAGCAAGTTGTCTGATGTGTGCATATATGGTCCCAAATATGCTAAGTCAGTGTATTTTGTCATGGTGGTAGATTATGTGGCCTACTAGAGTTTAGTGCCATGTGAATGGAGATTTGAAAATTACTACGGGTGCAAATAAAGATAAACAAAGTTTAAGCAGTAAGTTTTTAATATTTTGCCAATAGTCGAAGGACTGATTTTTTAAAGTAGCATTATCTTTCATCGGTACAATGGAACTGATCTAGGTTAAATTAAACAGATCGGCCACTGAATTGAAAGCCTCATGGAGCTTGTGAGACATACTACACTAATAATTTCAATGATAGATTCTAGTGCAGCACTCAATCTATGAACCACAATAAGAAATAGACAGTCTTGTCGTAGGGCTTCGGGAGTTGAAAGGTCGGGTGATTGCATTTGCATCAGGTCTCGTCTCGCTTGTGATTCCTCATTCACCATGCTTAACAGGTCTGATTTGGTAACATGCCAAACGCATGCTGCATGGTTGAAAATAAGAGATTTGCCAACTACATGCTGCATTGTTTCAGTTTCTCCATGAAATGTTTTAATGACTACAGAATGGCAATTCAAACATCCATTGGTGAACATACAGAATGGCATCCATTTGAACTAACAGATCACCAATTTACCTGGGCAAACTCTCTACCCAATCCAACCTATGAAAAATTGGATAGAGTTTTAATGACTACAGAATGGCAATTCAAACATCCATTGGTGAACGTACATGCTCTAAATAGAGGTGTATCGGACCACACACCATTATTAGTAGACACAGGGACACTGGCTTTTATAAGGAATGGACAACAGTTCAAGTTAGAACTCAGTTGGTTCTCTCGTGAGGACTTTCACGACCGTGTTGTGGAAATCTGGAATAAGCCAGTCCCCGGAAGGAATTCAGTTCAATGATGGAATAAAAAGATGAGTGCCTTACGACGACATCTTCGTAGATGGGCAGCTCATACAAATGGCATTTACAAACAACAAAAAGCATCCCTACATAACACAATCAATGAACTAGACATTGCCGCAGAGAGTCGTATTTTGTTAGATTCAGAGCGAGATCACCTTATACATGCTCGAGAGCCACTGACCAAACTTCTTCGAGAAGAGGAAATCAAATATTATCAACGTGCCAAAGTGACAGACACCCTGCTTGGTGACAATAATACTAGATACTTCCAAATGGTTGCCAACGGAAAACATAGGAAAAAGCAGGTTTTTTCCTTGGAACATGAGACTGGCAAGATTGAAGGCCAATCTAATCTAAAGACGTATATTACCAAGTTCTATAAAGAACTATTTGGTGCACCCAAAGAGAATTCTTTTACTTTAGTTGAATCAAGGATATAAGACATCTCTCAGGTCACCCAGGGAGAAAATGATTTCCTCACTGCACCATTAACAGAGAAAGAGGTTCAGGATGCAATTTTTGACATGGAACACAATAAAGGTTCTGATGGTTTTCCAGCTGAGTTTTATCAAAAGTTTTGGGATGTC
Organism: Digitaria exilis; assembly: GCA_015342445.1. Lineage (NCBI taxonomy): Eukaryota > Viridiplantae > Streptophyta > Magnoliopsida > Poales > Poaceae > Digitaria > Digitaria exilis. The sequence goes on along the minus strand of JACEFO010003293.1, from coordinate 922,465 downwards.
ATCAAAGGAGACTTAATGCAAATGTTATATGAATTACATGCTGGAACCTTGCCTATTTTTAGTCTCAATTTTGGGGTAATAACGCTCGTACCAAAGGTCTAAGACACAAATCGAATAGAACAATACTGATCTATCTACTTGCTCAATGTTAGCTTTAAGATTTTTACAAAAGTCGCTACAATTAGAGTTAATGCTATTGCAGATCATATAATTAGCCCCACTCAGACAACTTTCATGCGAGGACGTAACATCCTAGAGGGCGTCGTTATTTTACATGAAACAATACATGAGTTGCATAGGAAACAACAAAATGGTGTTATCTTCAAAATTGATTTTGAAAAGGCCTATGACAAAGTTCGATGGCCATTCCTTTTGCAGACTCTACGAATGAAAGGTTTCTCGCCTAAGTGGATCTCCTGGGTTGAATCTTTTGTTTCGGGGGGTAGTGTAGCAGTTAATGTTAACAATGATGTCGGATCTTATTTCCAAACAAAGAAAGGTCTTCGACAAGGGGATCCCCTATCCCCAATTTTATTTAACATTGTGGTTGACATGCTAGCAGTCTTAATAAATAGAGCCAAAATGGATGATCAGATAAGTGGAATCGTACCACATCTAGTTGATGATGGATTATCTATTCTACAATATGCTGATGATACAATTCTTTTTATGGATCATGACCTGGAGAAAGCACGTAACATGAAGCTATTGCTTTGTGCTTTCGAACAACTTTCAGGACTTAAAATAAACTTCCATAAAAGTGAAATATTCTGCTTTGGTGAAGCACAAGAATCAATTGATCAATACACCAAACTATTTGGCTGCAACTCCGGAACCCTCCCAATGAAATATTTGTGTATCCCTATACATTATAGGAAACTATCAAATGCAGATTGGAAAATGGTAGAGGAACGTTTTGAGAAAAGACTCAATAGTTGGAAAGGTAAACACCTTTCTACAGGAGGACGGCTAACAATGATTAACTTTGTGCTCACTAGCTTGCCTATGTATATGATGTCTTTCTTTGCGATCCCGAGAGGAGTACTTAAGAAACTGAATTACTTTCGCTCAAGATTTTTTTGGCAAAGTGATGGCCAGAAACGAAAGTATCGCCTTGCTAAATGGAGTATCTTGTGCCAACCTAGGGAACAAGGGGGTTTAGGGATTCATGACTTAGACATAAAAAACAAAGCGCTTCTCAGTAAATGGTTGTACAAGTTACTCACAACAGATGGGACTTGGCAACAAATCTTGCGTAACAAGTACCTAGGCTCCAAACCACTTTCACAAGTACAATGGAGGAATGGGGACTCACACTTTTGGGCTAGCCTAGTGACGGCAAAACGTGAGTTTCTAGGTTTTGGGACCTTCGTAATCAAGGATGGGACACAAGTTAGGTTCTGGGAAGATAAATGGTTGGGGAATTCAACACTGCGAGAACAATATCCCTGTTTATATAATATAGCCCGACATAAACAGGATACTGTGGCGGAAGTCTTAAGCACCTTACCAGTAAATATTTATTGGCAAAGAGATCTTATTGGCCATAAGTTAACAGCCTGGAATGCATTGGTTCCACGTATTGCTAACATTGTGTTAAGCTAAGAACCTAATGAGTTCCGATGGAACCTACACCCAAATGGAAAGTTTTCTGTGAAATCCCATTACATGGCAATGATTCATAATGATGTTCAAACTTAAACAAGCTCCTTTGGAAATTAAAAGCCTCATTAAGATCTTTATGTGGTACGTGCGAAGAGGAGTAATTCTGACAAAAGATAATTTATTAAAGCGCAATTGGCAAGGAAGCAAAATTTGTTGTTTCTGCCACAAGGATGAAACAATTAACCATCTCTTTTTTTAATGTCGTTTTGCTCGTGCAGCGTGGGCTGTGATTCATGCGGCATCAGGACTGTCTCAGCCCTGTAGTGTTTCCAATATGTTTAGGAATTGACTATGGGGTATTGAAAAAAAAACTGAAATCGCTAGTTCTGTTAGGAGCGGCTGCTACGTGTTGGTCGTTATGGTTATGCAGGAATGATGTTGTCTTTGAAAAAAGAATAATCCTTCTCCATTGCAGGTTATCTATTGGATTATATACTGGCTCCGTACTTGGGCTATATTACAGAAGCCGACTTTACAGGATTTGGTTGTTGCGGCATCGCTACGCTTGGCACAGGTGGCCAAGGAGTTTTTTTACCCCGGCACATGGATGGCGGTCTAGTCTACGGATCAATTACCATTAGTGTGTTTGGTTGATCTTTATTATCTCTTTATTAGGTTGTGTGCATCCGTTATGCAGAGGTCGGGAGTGTTTAATGCACTTGAAATTAATAAAAGTTCTTTTATTGAAAAAAATGCTGCATGGTTGAAAATAAGAGATTACATGGTCACATAGTAAACGAGAGGGCTATTTGAGTCGATCGATCCATTTAGTGCAACAGGAAAAATGTATTCTTTCAGTCGATCACTGATCCATAAATCGCCATCTGTGCCTCGTGTATCTGAATTGGCGATTACTCATAATAAAGAAAATAGGGGGTTATGTGGAAAATATGGTAAAATACAATGACTGACCGTATATGTACGGAACAAACAACTTGTTGTATGTCATTGCACAATTTACACCTTGATGGACCAAAGTGATATAAAGTTACAAGTTGGTCTATAGACGTAAATTTGTTGGAATTGTTTTGATATCCAGTTTCTCGTTTTATTAATGTTTTCATGTGTTTTCTGCAGACAAATTAATCATGTTTTCTTCGTGAAGCCGCTTTTCTCACAAATAAAGCATAACTGAAGACAGTCTTGAAGAAAAAATCTACAAAACTTTGGCTGCCAGGCCCTTGTCCTAAACGACAATTCCAAAGGCACCCATCCGACGCCACATCTGACTTCTGACATTTCTCCTCGACTCCTCGTCGTCTCCAAAATTCCCCATCTCCCTGGCCTCCGGCGAACCCTTCCTCCTCACCCCACTCGAAGACGGCGGCGTGGTGGGCGGTGAGAGCGACGAAGCACTGTAATTTCTTCCCCACCTTTCTTTTCTTCCTCTCGAGTGGGGGGCGCTACTAATTCCTCTTCTTCCTTAGCCCTAGCAGCATGGCGGATGCGTCGGGAGAGCCTTCCAATAAAGCTGCCGGCGGCAAGGGGAGCACCTCCACGCGCCCGGCGCGCCTCCGTGTCATTCGCCAGGGCGTCCAGGAAGTTCTCAAGATCCCTCGCCGTAGTCGCCCTGAGAAGCAGCAGCCTCCGCCCCAGCCCCCGCCGCCAACGAAGGACAAGGAGAAGAAGGAGGAGAAGGAGAAGGAGAAGGAAGAGGAGGAGCAAGTCGAGCTCCCGCGCTACAACTGCCCCTTCCAGCATGAGAGGAGCCACGACTTTGCGCCGCCGGAGCTGGTTTGGGGTAAGGTGCGGAGCCATCCCTGGTGGCCCGGCCAGGTCTTCGACGCTGCTGACGCGTCCGAGGTCGCGCTGCATCACCGGAAGGCGGGCGCCCCGCTCGTCGCCTACTTCTGGGACAGGACCTTCGCTTGGAGCGACGAGTCCACTCTGCTCCCTTTCCGCGCCAACTTTACGCGGCTGTCCACCCAGAGCACCATGTCCAGCTTTGCTTCCGCTGTCGACGCCGCGCTGCAGGAGGTTGGGCGACGCGTGGAGGCCGGCCTTTCGTGCAGTTGTTTCGGTTCCCGTGTTGCCACCAAGCAGGAGGTTCAGAACTCTGGCATCCGGCAAGGAGCCTATGGCGCGGTGGTAGACGCCTCGTACATGAGGGGCACCTTCCGTGGTGAAGCATTTCTGCATTACATCTCAGCACTGGGAAAGAGTCCGCTGGCTGGAGCTGATTTTCTTGACCTTGTCACCGCCAAAGCGCAGCTGAGGGCTTTCAACCGATCAAGGGGTCCAAGGGACCTTCCTGAGTTTGTGATGTTCGAGGGCATTGAGGAGTCTGCAGAGTTGATCCCACGCACAAAGGATGATGTTGTGACCAAGGAGAAGAAATCAAGGAGCGCTGGGAGTTCATCACACTGGAAAGAGACTTTACCAGAGGCTATGCATGGGGCCAGCAGTGGAGGGGCGACAGATGATACACTGAATAATAAGGGGGGAAAGTCAAAGCACACGAAGAGTTCAGCAAAGAAGAAGATAGACATTTCCAAAGATTTAGGTGGACTCGATACGGTTGATGTTGTTGAGAGCAGAACACCTGCAAACATGGCAGTGGATGATATTTTAAGTGTGAGCAAATCTGGGCGCATGCTAAGATCCATGCGCAAGAAGGAAGATGCTTTGGAAGGTTTGAAAAGGCTAGGAAATGTTGATAGTGATAAAGATTTAACAAGGAAAAACAAAGATGCCCCTTTGCAAGAAAACAAGCTTATGCGTAGAGCGAGCTCTGCACGAAAGAAGAGTAAAATCACAGAGGATGGGCATGGACTTGGAGGTCTCAGCACCAACGACTCCGTTTCTCCTGGCCAGAGAAGTTCGGGACATGCTGAAATCTCGTTGAGTAATAGAGTACCCATCTCAGAGCATGGCAGGAAGAAGAAGAAACTTTCTGAACTTATGGCTGAGACAGGCAGGCTTAATTCTGCATCTGGTGGCAAGGTCAAGACTCAACGGAAGCGCTCATCACATGAATTAACTGAGAAAGCAGATCCTGATCGTGACTCAAAGGATACGTTGAAGACTAGGAAAAGAAAGAAGCTCAATACATTGGCGGATTTATCTTTCCAGTCAGAGCCTTCCAGTCGTAAGAAGTCAACAAATGTTGGAGAACTGATGACCAAAGCTTCTGGGAGCAGCATATCACATACACCACCTGCTGTCAAAACTAATGGTGCAGCATCTCAGACAAAATCACGTAGGGCTAAGCACAGGCAAGTAAATGCTGCAGACAAATCTCCACATCCTTTGAAGGTGAATCGGGGCAAGAAAGAAGCCTTTGGTGAGGAGTCTCTGTCTTGTGACAAAATGCTGTGGCAGCTGTCAGTAGCTGCATGTGATCTTAAGCAGAGAGAGAAAATCGTCCCAACGAGTGTTAATTTCTTTACTGACTTTAGGAAGAACTCGAGTGTTTCTAGTTCTGATGGCAACAAGGAAGCCTACACTGAGTCCGCTCCTTCTGAACAGCCCATTGCCGATCATATGCATGATGATTATTGGGCCGACATTCTCATTAATGTGGAGGAGCCGCTGTCTAGCCTCAAAAAGAAGAAAGATGAGAGTAAGAAAAGAAGCAGCAAGAAGGCACCTCAGGTCAAGAAACTTGCTGATAATCCATCAGTGTCTCTGGAAAATTCAGATGAGCCAAGGAGTGAAGGCAAAGAAGATACAGAGAATAGGGACCAACTTAAGTCTGAAAGCAAACTGACTGTTGCAAATGGGCCTCGACCGCATGCCGGAACCAAATCTTCGGAAGAAATGGAACATAGCGTGCTGGCTGGACTGGTGCTTCACTTCAATGGGCCAAGAGCTGTTCCGTCACACAGTGACCTTATCAAGATTTTTAGTCAATATGGACCTGTTAGTGAAGCCAAGGCAGAGAGTGCAAACAATTCCAACTCCGCTCAGGTGATTTTCAAGAGACGCATGGATGCTGAGGCAGCATTTGCAGGTGCTGGGAAAATCAGTGCCCTTGGACCAGCCCTTGTCAGCTTTCGTCTCACCGACTTCCCTGTTATTGCTTCTGGAAATGAGCCTTCTTCGTATTGTGCATCAATGAGGGGATAGTGTGCTCCCCGTATGTTTCCTGTCTTCCCCCTCTTTCATTGGCTGCTGTTCTACATCATTTTATGCATGATATGGTGTCCTCTTGTTTTTCGCAGGGTTACGGGGTGAGGGAGTTAGAGGAAAAGGTATACTAAGTGGTAGCTAGCTTGTTGCAGGATTAAGCACTATATTCATAGGAACAGCGCTGTTTTCTAGTGTTCTGGAGGTGTCGTTGCGTCATTGTACGCTGCGGACCAGATCAGATGAATTACAAATAGGTGGCTGTAAAAGCATGTTTTAAGCTGTTTTTGGTACTTGAAAAGTTTACTCTGTTTTTTTTAACCCGAGTATTGAATTCTGATGTGGGTGGAATATACCTGTATAATCATTTGTTGGATATTTTGGTCTTTGTTCTTTGTGGAATCAGCAGCTGGGCTATGGTGGATCATCAGGACAGGTGTCCGTGTGGGGATTCTGAAAGGTATGCAGTTGCTGCTCCGGTCATGTTATTGTGATGTGCCGCCCAAAGTGACTTGCAGGTGGTAACTTTGTTGCGCACTTGCGCTGTATGCGTATGGACAAAAGAATTCAAGCCAACGTGTAGGCTGAAAGGATCGATGTGTATTGGCTTGGCTAGCTGGAGTAGGAGTAGCTTTTCTGCATTGCATATCTCATTTGCATTTGGACGGTTGGGGGCTTGGTGTATTGTATATGCATGCATGCATTTTACCTTTTCTGTATATGCATGCTGGAGGCAGGAGTAGCTTTATTCGCTGCACCATCCATCTTTTTCGCTGCATTGCAGGATTGCTTTACCTCTCGGCACAATAATCTGATCTCTCCCTCTCCCTGTTCATGGTTACACCAAGATGCGTTCGTGGGCATCAATGGTGAGTATGGGCGTCAAGATCTGAACTAAAAATTAGCTTTGTGCAGTGATCGGTTCAGCATTTAGTTTAGAGCAAGTATTATAAGAGGCTACAAGCAGGCTAAATCCTACATGGAGGAGAGAGAAGAGAAGACAGAGAAGAAAGCGGGCTGTTGAGCAGACGCCGGCTCAAGCGGGCGGATAGGCAGACATGCAAATTTGATTGGTTATACTGCTGCCCTCGCTTGCTTTCCATTCGTCGCATGCACTCGCTTCTTTGTGCTGCTGCCACTGCTGCATTAATGGTTCTCCACGCTGGCGCTATTCAGCCCGCTGCGAGCTGCAACTATAAGCCTTGCTCTTAGCGAGTCTGCATTTCATTCAGCAGCAGCAGTCCCACCAGTTCTGTTAGCTTTACCTTTGCAGTTCGCACCTTTTCCCCCTTTCTCTGCGTTCTCACTGCATCTCTGCTTTAACACTCATCTCTCCAGCTAGCTGCTAGTGCCTCTCACTGTCACGGCTGTTCTACCTCCTCTTTCCTTTCCTCCTCCTAGTACACCCTCCCTCCCAGTACTGGCTGCACTGCAGCAGTAGTAAGTAACAGGAAGCTGGGACGGCGATTAGGTTGCTTAGCCGCTAAGAATTTGTTGCGGGCGGGCACTGGGCAGGGCAGGGCAGCAGCAATTCCAGTTGGATCCATGGAGAATACGGTCGGTTTGTAGCAGCAGCTGCATCAGTTCAGCTCCCGTATACGTGACGTGCTCCTCCGGCATGGCCACTTCTCTTCGTCTCTTCTTCTGTAGCTGCTTCTGCAGCGTCGTGGTCGCCGCCCTCGTCATCTTCTTCCCCGCCGCCGCCGTTGCCCAGATGCCTGGTGAGTTTTCTTTCTTCATCCATGCCATGATCCATCCATCAATCATAGTATGTGTCAAGTGTGGCTGGTGATTTGAATGGGATATATAGGTTTCGTCAGCATCGACTGCGGCGGCTCCGCCAACTACACCGACGAGCTGGGCCTGCTGTGGACGGGTGACGCCGGGTGGTTCCCCTTCGGCGAGACGGCCACCATCGCCGTGCCGACGGAGAAGCGGACGCAGTACTCCACGGTGCGCTACTTCCCCGCCGCCGCCGCCGCCGCCTCGCCGTCGCGAGCGGCCAACAAGCACTGCTACATCCTTCCCGTCCGCACCCGCACCCGCTACCTCGTCCGCGCCACCTTCCTGTACGGCAACTTCGACCGCAGCAACGTGTTCCCCGAGTTCGACCTCTACCTGGGCGCCTCCCGCTGGTCCACCATCGTCATCTACGACGACGCCAAGGTGGTCACCCGGGAGGCCGTCGTGCTCGCCGCCGCGCCCGCCCTCAGCGTCTGCCTCTCCAACGCCACCACGGGCCAGCCCTTCATCTCCACGCTCGAGCTCCGCCAGCTCAACGGCTCCCTGTACTACACGGACTACGAGGCCGACGCCTTCCTGGACCTCTCCGCCAGGATCAACTTCGGCGCGCCCACCGCCGACCCCGTCAGGTACCCCGACGACCCCTACGACAGGATCTGGGAGTCCGACATGGTCAGGAGGGCCAATTACCTTGTCGACGTCGCCCCCGGCACTGTCAACGTCTCCACCGACAGGCCCGTCTTCGTCTCCTCCAGCGAGAGGCCGCCACAGAAGGTGATGCAGACGGCCGTGGTGGGCTCGCTCGGCGAGCTCACCTACCGCCTCGACCTCAACGGCTTCCCCGGCAACGGTTGGGCCTTCTCCTACTTCGCCGAGATCGAGGAGTTCGTCGTCCCGGAGACGCGCAAGTTCAAGCTCTTTATCCCCGGCCTGCCGGACGTGAGCAAGCCCACGGTGGACATCGGCGAGAATGCGCCGGGCAAGTACCGCCTCTACGAGCCTGGCTTCTTCAACATATCGCTGCCTTTCGTCCTCTCCTTTGCGTTCCGGAAGACCAACGATTCGTCCAAGGGGCCTATCCTGAATGCCTTTGAGATATACAAGTACATCCACATCGACCTCGGCTCCCCAGATGGTACGATCGGATCCACGTCTGTTCCCTGCTTATTATGCATTCATACACACAAGTATCTTTGATTGCTTGACCGACACAACGAGAAATGCACCACATACAGCACCCGTGATGGCAAGCCTGGCGTCGCGTTACCCCTCGGCCGATTGGGCAATGGAAGGCGGCGATCCCTGTCTCCCGTCGCCATGGTCTTGGGTGAAATGCACTTCAGAAGCACAGCCGAGAGTCGTTTCCATGTAAGCGACTCCTCAACCTTTCATCTCCTCAAGTACCTACGTACTCATCGCTAGCTGACTACTGACAACGTACGCAAGCTCTGCGGTCATCAGAAATCTATCAGGGAAGAACCTGACGGGGAGCGTACCACGAGAAGTAGGGGCTTTGCCATGCTTAGCGGAGATGTAAGCTATTGCCCAGAAATATTGTCACTCCATGGTTGACCGTGCCTATATATGGAACGCTTTATTAATCGTCCCTATAATTTCCTTGCAGTGGACTTGCTAATAACATGTTGACGGGGCCAATTCCCGACCTCAGTGGCTCGTCCAACCTATCCATCATGTGAGAAATTATACACTTGCCATTTCAGTTCGCTTAATGTATTTGCTTTCCTGCCCTCATTACGACTGATGATTTCTTCTCACTAATTAAAATGCAGTCATCTCGAGAACAATCAGCTGATCGGAAGTGTTCCTTCATACTTTGGCAGCTTGCCAAAACTGAGCGAGCTGTAAGTCATAACGGTTCCTGGTGAAGCATTGATTCATAAAAATGAGAAATGAACTGGGGTGCTGATTGCTCTGATCAACCGCCTTTGCCTATGTTTATACTATATAACAACAAGTCGTATTTCCCATCTCTATAATAGGAATCTTGGACCCAAACCGGGTAACCTCATCGGGCCACATCACCCATATTGTCTCTGCCGTTGGATCGACCACGTCGACGCTTTAGATCAGCCCGAGCAATCCTAGGGCACGCGACCCCACAAGTAGACCCCGCTAATGTGGGCCCCATGGGACCCGCGTGATGTGGGTCCCACAAGTAGGGCCCCGCTGTGGGTCCCACAGTGGGCCCTGTAGTAGACCACGGGCCCACAAGTGGGTCCCACCGTCTGTGGGTCCCACTAAACCATTTTATGCGGGACCCAACTTAGTTGTTTTAAAAAATATTTAAATATTTTTCTAAATTATTATTTATAGTAGTTCTTATTTTGTTTGTTCAATATAACATCAAACTATTTTGTTTGAATTATTTCTGAATTTGTTTATTTAAATGAGCATAACTTTGAATGATCTAATATAATTTTTAATACAATGTTTGAGTGATCTAATACAATTATTACCGTTACTATATTTTATTTTTTCATAACATATAAAAACATTTTTGGGGAAGGTAACAACAATGTAATTGCAACATTTTAAATATATAATTTTATTAAAAGGTGTCCAATATCAAATTTAGTCAAAATATAAAAATCTAGAACATATAACTTTATTATAGACATGGTTTTGTAAATATTTTTCTTAAAAGAATTATCAAAGCACGTGGAATTTAAGAATTATCTTATGGAAAGATTTTAAATTTAGTATTTTTTCCTTTTGAAATATATTTTTTATTAAAATATAGAAATGTAGGCTAGAAACTTCAAAAGGAGCTTTGAATTTTGAAATTTGCTATGTATAATCCATTCTCACAAATGTTTATATGTGATCCATCATATATATATAATTTGATATCAAAATGCTTCTAAATTAAGAAATGTTTAATACAATAATAGCTTAAAATTTGAAAACCTGAAGTTCATTAAAGAACAAATATTCTAAGTGTTTAATTTGTTCGCATAATGTTTATATGTGGTCCGTTGCCCTTACGATTCAGACACTAAAACATCTTTAAATTAAAAAATATTGATTTTTAAAGTACCTAAATACTTCAACATCTATAAAGTTATTACAAATCGCACTTTAAATCCAAAGTGCTTTCCAATTCATCTGTTAAACCTAACATCGAAACACCGAAGCAACTTCAAATCTAAAAATGTTGAATTATAAAATAGCTCAAAACTTCAAAATCTATATATTTGCAATAGATCACACTTTAAATCCAAAACACTTTCCAATTTACCCGGAAAATCTAACATCCGAATGCCGAAGCACCTTCAAATTTGAACATAAGATACACTACAAAAGAACAAAAAATACATTTCAAAATCTAAAACATAGCTACAAAGCGATTTTTTTAAATTCAACGTGCTCTGACAATTTATTTGAAAAATATTTTTATAGACGCATCTTGTTACCATGCGCGGCAACGCCGCGAACTTTTCTAGTTATACTAAGAAGTGAAAGTCATAACATGGGCCTAGGCCTTCTTTGATTTGTTGGTGAATACATTCCAAAATTACTGATCTATTACCTTCACACCTAAAAGGGGAAAAATTAGGGTTTAGGGTCATAACATGGGCCTAGGCCTTCTTTGATTTGTTGGTGAATACATTCCAAAATTACTGATCTATTACCTTCACACCTAAAAGGGGAAAAATCCTTTTCACCTATACAATGCAGGTACCTTCAAAACAACAAGCTGTCTGGAACCATTCCAAGGGCTCTGCTAAGTCGAACCATTATTTTCAAGTGAGTGCTAGGTTCTGTCCTTGTTATGTCTGCTATCACTTATCAGCTAATGTATATGTACTTGCTTCTCCTCTAAAGAAAAAGGACTGCAAATTTTCAGCTACTCCGGGAACATGTATCTTGGGATAGGGAAGCAAGAGAAGAAGCATGTCATCATCATTATTTCTGCTCTGCTTGGAGCATCCTTCTTGCTTGTAGCCGCGATGTGTTGCTACATGCTGACACGCAAAACCATCAAGAAAGACTCCTCGCCTGAAGGTCAATATAAATATATATTAATATTTGTTTTGTTGTTGCATATACAGTTCCTTGGTACTCATCAGATATATAATTCCTCTGCCCGCATGCAGGACCCGACAACGAGGATGGTGATTTTACAAACAAGAAGCAGGTCCTACCTGCACATAAGAAGAAGCTGCAGAACCCAAGCACGACGCATCAGTCCCGCGAAATTATTGCCACGGAGACGGCTCATCCCTACCGGTTATCTGACCTTGAAGTGGCGACCAACAACTTCGCCAGCAGGATCGGCTCAGGCGGGTTTGGAATCGTCTACTACGGGAAGCTGAGTGATGGAAAGGAGATTGCCGTTAAGGTGCCTAGCAACGACTCTTACCAGGGGAAGAAGCAGTTCACAAATGAGGTGTCCTTGCTCTCAAGGATACACCACAGGAACCTAGTGGCGTTTCTAGGCTATTGCCATGAGGACGGCAGAAACATTCTGGTGTACGAGTTCATGCACAACGGAACCCTCAAAGAGCATCTGAATGGGCGCGACAAGCACATTAGTTGGATCAAGCGGCTTGAGATCGCTGAGGACGCGGCGAAAGGTAAGCTACTAGTCATCAGAACAGAAATAATCTACTACTGTAGAATGGAAATTGAAATAGCTAGAGACAGATCGACGATGGAGCGATACTGCTTAATTAATATAATTGTGGATGCGCTTGGCTGCTGCAGGGATCGAGTATCTTCACACCGGTTGCACTCCATCCATCATCCACCGAGACATCAAGACGAGCAACATCCTTCTGGACAAGCAGATGAGAGCCAAGGTGTCCGACTTCGGGCTCTCCAAGTTGGCCGCTGCCGACGAGTCTCACGCGGCGTCGACCAACGTGAGAGGGACACTGGGCTACCTGGACCCCCAGTACTACACCTCCCAGCAGCTGACCGACAAGAGCGACATGTACAGCTTCGGCATCATCCTTCTGGAGCTCATCTCCGGCCGTCCTCCCATCTCCACCGTCTCCTTCGGCGAGCACTTCCGCAACATCGGGCCTTGGGCCAAGTTCTACTACGAGGGCGGCGACATCGAGGCCATCATCGACCCCTCCATCAACCAGGCCGGCGGGTACCAGGACGTGCAGTCCATCTGGAAGATCGCCGAGGCCGCCGTGCGGTGCATCGACGGCGAGCCCCGGAGGCGGCCGTGCATGCCGGAGGTGGTGAAGGAGATCCAGGACGCCATGGCGCTGGAGCGGACTAGCACGGGGGCCAGCGGCAGGGGAGGCGCAGGCGCGTGCCCCTTCTCCCCTGCGGCGGCGAGCGTGAGGTCCGGCGGGACCATGAGGTCGCACGACATGGTGATGGACAACCTGCTGCTAATGGACGACGAGGACTCGTCCTCCTTCTCCGGCTCCGTCAGCAAGCTCAAGTACCCGGAGCTGCGCTAGCTAGGTTGGCTGGCGCACCATCTTTTTGCTTGCTTGCGCCCTAATTAAATTATTGCTCTAAGTTTGACTACAGCCGCCACCGTGCAAGTGTCATGTCGTCATCCCATTTTTTTTTAGGGTAGTCATATACTATATTGTTATTATGAGATGCGGACTGTAACGATCCTACGTCGAATGACGCGAGGAATCAACGAGCCAACCGGAGGAAGAAGAAACAAGAACAGTAGAGTTTGAAGATACTAACTGATTAGTTCATTCATTGATGCCCTCGTTACAGGTTCAGGCATGGTCGATATGGGCCAGTTTACATGGGCTTATCTAGCCCAAGACCAAGGCTCACAGGCCCAATGTTACCCTCACATGAGGCCCAATAGGCCAATAATTGGGATGGGCCGATATTGAGCCCAAGCGCCAAGAGAGCACCCAGCAGGCCCAGCCGAGGTTGGGCGGGGGCATTTCGGTCAATTCCCACAACGCAGCAGGAGCGGGAGCGGGCGGTTAGGGTTCCATTCCATCCTGCTCTGCTCGGCTCCTTCGAACTCCAAGGCTCAATCAAAGGCAGAGGCGGCAGCAGCAGCAGCCAGCGTTATCCTGTCCTAAAACCCTCACTCCCCTTGCTCTCCCCGCCCGCCCACCCATCCATCCATCCATTTCCCACCGCCCCTCCTGCTTCTTCCCTTCCCTTCCCTCCCCCTGCGTCGGGCGGATCATCTCGTTGGAGGATCGGATTAGCGAGCGATCGATCGCATCCATCGCGCCTGCCTGCCTGCCTGCAGCTTTTCATTCCATGGGGATGGAGATGGAGATTGAGGCGGATCCCAATACTTCCCTCTCGCCCGACGACGCCACCGCCTCTGGCGAGTCCAAGGCCTGCGCAGACTGCCACACCACCAAGACTCCACTCTGGCGCGGAGGACCCGAGGGGCCCAAGGTCTGTCTGCTCCCGATCCATGCTCAATCGTATTCTTATTTCTTGTTGTTAGGGTTTATTTCGCGGCTTGATTGCCATTCATGAATGCATTATTACCCGGCCGCCTTTTTTTTTATTTTCTTATCCGATCCGCTCAATCTGCAGTCCCTCTGCAACGCCTGCGGCATCCGCTACCGCAAGAGGAGGAGACAGGCGCTCAGCCTCGACGCCGCCGATCCGCCCAAGAAGAAGGCCGCCGATCCGCAGGAGGAGGATCAGCAGCAGCCCAAGAAGAAACCCGCCGCCGCCAGCAGCAGCAGCGCCTCCACCAAGAAAGAGAGAGAGAAAGCAGACAAAGACAAGGACAGGAAGAAAAAGGATCGGCAAGTCACCGTGGAGCTCCGCGTCGTGGGTTTCGGCAAGGAGGTGATGCTCAAGCAGCGCCGCCAGATGCGCCGCAACAAGTGCATGAGCGAGGAGGAGAGGGCGGCCGTCCTCCTCATGGCGTTATCGTCAGGCGTCATCTACGCCTCATGAGCCAGCCAATGATACATCAGATCAATCAATCAATCAATCAATCCCAGATCATTAGTAATTAGTAGTAGCAGTAGTAACTAGGTCTCTTGGTTTTCCGGCAAGTTACATTCAATTCAATCAATCCTGTGTGTGATGATGCACTGCCTCATCCATCTGTAATGTAGTGTAATGTAATGCGAAATTGAGAATGCGATGCAACAATGGAGGGTGTTTTAGGAGCATTTCCGTCCATCTCCTGTCCTGTCCTGAACCAACGGAATGTTTTGTGTTTGTGCAGTTGTGTGTTACTGTTGTCGTTTTCTTTTCTTTTCCTTCATATTTTTGGCTGATATCCGCAGAGCACGGCTATTTTTGCTCACTGGTTGTGGTTGATGATGACAGACCTAAGACCTTGCATCAACATGGCTACTGCTGGGTCAGGCCAGTCAGCAGCATATCATATCATCTTTCTATTTTTTGACTGGAAACTGATGGCTGTTGCTTCTTAAAATCTCGTGTGGGGAAGCTGCCCTGCCAGCAAGTTTCCTTTAAGATGATGGTTTTGCCCGTGCTGTACCCTTTTGTGGAAGCTGACAAGGGCAATGCCCCTCTGCACTGCACGACCTGCTCTCTCGTAGCCGCAGGAGAAAGGATCTCTTTCTTGTGTAGCAACAAAGCAAACTCTCCACGGGTGGCAAGGCATTCCTGGCTGGCTCAACCATTGAAACCTCCAGCAGGATGAGCCCAATTTGCTTTTGGAGCGTTCAAAAATAATTGAAGTTGCATCATCCAATGTAAATAAATTTATTTTTATTAATCTTAACCTCTGTAAGGGTCAGGCAGAAAACAAAATATTGTACCCAGGCCTATGTTCTTTACTTGCTGGAAAGGTTTGCAAAGCTGGATTTGAGAGGGTGTAAAATGAGAATACTCTGGAGCGAAACTGTAGAGCAGTGACTCATCCAGCAGCTCTTTTCGTTGACCACCGACCGAATCGAAAATAGTGAGCATTACAGTTAACCAAAGTATACTTTATTTTTCATCACTGACAAAAATCACAGAACCACACTAGTGCTAAATTTTCCAAAGTTGAGACTAATCCTTGGCAAGGCAGAAGGCAGCATGCACATGAATCCCAGCATTGACAACAACGAAACAGAGCAGCAAAAAGATGCTACCTTGGCAACTTGGCAAGAAACTTCATATCCATCTGCTGCTTCTGGAGCACCGGCGTGACACGGGCCAACAGAGACGTCTTCTTGTTCTTGGCCGGGAAGAGGAACGACTGCAGCGGGACCTTGGACTTGTTGGACGGCGGGCGCCCGAGGAGGTTGGCATCGTCTTGTTCTTGTGGCCCCTGTGGCGGCAGGCTGACGCTCCTGTGCAGCCTGGCCAGCGCCTGCTCCACCTCCGCCTGGAGCCCCTTGACGTGGTCCAGCCCCGCCTGCAGCTCGTCCGACACCCTGTTGTTCTCCTGCTGCATGTTGAGGACCTCCCCCTGGAACTTGCCGGCCTGGTACGACGTGAACTGCTGCTGCTGCTGCTGCTGGGTGTCGTCGTCGTCCATGTCCAGCGCCGCCGTGATCTCCTCCTGTATGTCGCACAGCGACGTGAACCTGCACTGCAGCTCCCCCCGCAGCATCGCGTTCTGCTCCGACCACACCTGCAGCTCCGTCTTCAGGGCCCTCAGCTGCTTCTCCGCCGCCGCGGCGTCGCTACTGTTCCTCTGCAGGCCCTCGTGCCTGCTCTGGAACTCCTGCACCCGCTGCAGGGACGAGCTGAACTTCATCCAGAACTCGAGGTTCTCGTCCAAGAGCGTGTCGATGTCCCTCCTGAACTTGTCCTCAAGGGGCGAGGCATTCTCGGCCTCAGCAACAGCCGGCAGCCTCAGGTCGTCCGCCTCCCCCTCCCCTGCTGCAGCTGGCTCAGCCCCAGCAGCAGCTGCTGCCGGTTCTTCTTGGACGGTCGAGCTCATCCTTATCAGCCTCGATATGGAGGAGACGCTTGGCCTCCTCTGATGGAGAGACGAATAGCTCGGGGTCCTCCTGTGGCCCCGGCGAGAGCTCCTCTTGCATGATGAACCGGCCCCCTCGCTGCCGCCAATTTCTTCACGGAGTGACTGGATCTCGTTCAAGCATTCCTGGTTCTTTTTCTCCATCTCCGCGAGCCTTCTCTTGGCGTCCTTGTAGTCGTCAAGAAGGCAAGTGTACTCGCCCAAGAGGACCTTCTCCTTGTCTTCTAGTAGGCTATCTGTGAGCCTCTCCTGCAGCTTCATCATGCCATCAGCTTGCTGCTGCTCGTCGGGGCCTCCAAGGTTGTCCGATGAAATGTGACGAAGCCGTTCCAGTGAACCAGGCCTTTCACGTGAACTTTTGTCCTGCCCAGCGTCTACGGACACATCGTCAGGGTCATCTGGCTCGGCAACACCAGACGCTGGCCCACCACTCTCAAGTCCTGCCTCCTTCGTGTCAAGGTGCTCATTTGAAGACAGCTGCTGCTCTGCCGACGACTCAACCGCTTGTGCTTCGTGGGGCGTTTGTACAGATATAGAACCTTCACAGACCGGCGATAGCAACAGCTCTGATAGATCACTGAATCTGCTGATTGCTTCTAAGAAATTGGAACGGATTGTGCTTTCATCCTTATGGAAGGAGCTTTCAAGAACCTGAACTCTGACAAGCTCCTCTTCCACCTGCCTGAGCTTGTCAGTCAGTTCGCTTGATCCACCGGTCAGCACTGTATTCTCATCGTCCAGGCTCTGTAGGGAATTCTCTAGCTCACTGTTTTCCCGGCAGAGTCGATCTATCTGGGACGTTTGTGACGAAACCATGAGCTCCAAGTCAACCACTTTGCTAACAAGTTCATCAATTCTCTCTGTAACTTCTGCCATGGAGATGTTACAGTCCCTCTCAAAGTGTTCCTTGATCTTGTCAATAACGGCCTGCGTTTCTATAGCTCCTTGTTTGGCATGGTACACATCCTCCATATCTGCACCATTGCTCTTTCGTGTGTTTTTGTCAGGAAAATCCAAAGGATCAGGTAGAGACTTGCCATGTTTGTTCATTATAGCCTTGAGCTTCTCTCTGAAAACCTTGGCTCTTTCCGACTCTCCCATTGCTTGCCCCGCTGAGGCCTTCCGTTGTTCTTGCAGTTTCACAATAGTGTCTTCACAGGACTTGAGTGCGGTTGCTGTCATCAAGGCCCTGGCTTCATCATCCTCAATCACCACGCTCTCATCAAACTTATCTTGGAAGTGGCAAACCTGTTCCTGCATGTCGTTGATTTCCTTCTCGAGATCCCAGTACTTTGCAATGCCGCTCTCATAGGAGCTTTTGATAAATTCTTTCTCGGTCTGCATGACAAGTATAGCTTTCTGTAGCCTGCTGATCTCTTCCCCAGCATTCTCCTTATTGATTGGAGCTGAGGCACTATTCTTTGCTGCTCCACCCATCGATCCAGGATGTTCTCCTTTCTTCTTCTTCATCAATCCATCAACAGTTGATTTGTGGATTTTGCGAGAATCAATTGGGGTGAATGCCTTTGGGATGTTATCATCCTCCTCTTCCAGCATTGCGTACTGGACCTGGTCAGGAAAGGCAGTTGCGATGGTGTGGTTTGCTTTGTGTAGCTCCCCTGACATGATATCATACCGGTCAGCCAGAGCCCTGTATGCTCGATAGACTTCTTCCACCTGAGTGATCACCTCAGGTCGCCTCTTGTAGTACATCTCTGCCCTCTTTGAAAAGGAATCGGCCTCTTCCCCGAGGAGCAAGAGCATGCACTTAACCCTGTGCTCCATGTCTGCAAGTACCAAGAGGGCAGAGATTAAAAGATGGTACTCTAATTCTACAAACAAGTGCTTATAAATTTAAAACATTTCATATCTGGCTCAGGGGCAAAGCAGGAGAGCTGCAGGAACTGGAATTCAGCTGCATTGCGATGGTCTCATCTTCTTCAAACAAACCCTCTTAATGTTAGACCACTCATCTAGCCACCTAGCCCTCATATCTGCTAATAGACTCATAACACAACGACAGTTGACATGCAAGGAGTGGATGACATCCGGATTTGCCCAGAAAACTAGAAGCAGATCTATATTAATTTGGAGATGTTCTCCATACTACTCTAAAATGATAACGTTGGTAATGAAAAAGCAAGAATCAGACAAATGGCGCTGCCTATAATTCATAATCATGGTTGAACAATCCACCAGATCGATCTGATTCCTTCACATGAACCTTGTGTAAAATATTGAAACAAGTACATGAGAAAGTGTAGTATCAAAAAAAAAATTGAAAACAATGGATGAGTACCTTGGAGGTGGTTGTCAAGCCATTTTGACTGTTTGGTGCGGATGTGGCTTGCCCACCACCATGAATACGCATTGCTCGCCGCCCGCTGCAGCATCTTGCCTCTTCCTCCTCCTTCACCTAGTCTGAAATCAAATCTATCGACATTACTCTTTTCTTGACATGATAATTACCATGCACGAAAAGAGAGGCCGAGACAAAGAGAGCAAGAAAGGAGGAGAGGGGAGAGGTCATTGTGAGGTTGACACACAACAATGTCTAAAAATAGTAAATATGGTGAGAGGTTAAAGGAAAGGAGAACACAACACAACAGTGGCAGACCCAGGATCTCTATTTTCCTTCCCAGATCAGTGGTCTTCAGTTGCCGACGTTATGTCTGCTACTGTCAGAGCATCTCTAAGAGCTTATGTACTCCTTTAGCTAAATTTGCAAGTTATACCCCCTTTGTAAAAATATAGAATCATTTAATTTGAAGGGTAATCCAATAGACTAGCTAAAACTGGGTAGGTATATTTAAAACTGATTCCACGTCAGATACGATCGGCATACCGTACTTTTTTTTTCTCGATCACAATCGCGTCCCTACCTACGCACGGGACCTGGCCCTCCGCTTGCCGCCGCCGCTGCCTCCTCGACGTCCAGTCCAGTGGCGACGTTGCTGGACGTGCACTCTCGGGGCGATCATCCAGTAACTCTTACCACTCGAAGTACAGAACTCTGGTAAACGTGTATCCAGCGACCCTTGCAGTAATAGCGGATTCTGAGGAATATGTTGACTGTGAGATTATCCACAAAGGCAGCAGCACCTTCTCGGTCAGAGCCGCAGAGGGGCGAGGCGGCCGAGTCATGGCGAGTAGGCGCGGAGATGGGATCTAGAGCTCTGATTTGGTGGCTTGGTGGCGATGTGGTGGTGGTGGTGGTGTGTGTGTGTGTGGGGGGGGGGGGGGGGGGGGCGGGAAGCAAAGGCGCGCGCGCGAAATAGGCCAGCGAGGCACGGGAGCGGGGCATTGGCGCGGGAATGGGGGCGGAGCGCGCGGGAAGGACGGCCGCGGGCTCGTGCAAGCGGTGGGCAAAGACACCAAGCTGCGGGCGTAGTATGCCTAGCGAGGATAGCCTGGGTGGGATTTGCCGTATCTGTTGGATGAGGTCTCGTTTTTCTTTTTTTTAATCTTTTTTTAACTAACCAGAGCTCTTGGAGATGCGCTTAGCCCTCATGCTATTCAACTCCTTCACCAACCAAGCTCTTTTAACAAAACATATACTCCCTCTGTTCCGTTTTATAGTTCGTTCTGGGATGTCGTTACCAGATTAGCAAAACCAACAGAAGGTCAATTATACATCCTCCTCACCGCTGCCCATGGGTGAATCCTCGCCGCAGTCGGTGACAGCACTCTGCCGAAGGAGAGGAACAGACACCGGTGGAGGACACCGACCGGGGATAGATCAAATCCGAGCGGCGGAGAGAGCGGGGGCAGCAGAAGTGTGGGCGGAGGAGAGAGCGCGGGGGCATTTTAGGGAAATAAAAGAGCAGAATGAACCGCGGGGAGGCCAGGACACCCTATAAACCGGAACAGAGGGAATACAATCTAGGCAACTTGCAAGCATACAAATACTTTTATTCATACAAACTGAGTCCACCCTACAGGCAACAATACAACAGAACAAGCAATGGCATACATCATGGTTTTTTCCTGCACCTGTCAAAGAGGCAGATACGAGCACTATGAAATGCATAAATTCTCACAATACTTCTCAACCCATGCACGAGCACTTTGCAAAACACGAAACTCGCCAACGAGTAGATCTTTAGCCATCTCTTTTCTGAAGGGATGCATGCTCCTAGATGCATGATTATTGTCTATTTCAAGGTGCTGCAAGAGAAAAGGGAATTCAGAACCAGATTGCTAGGCCAGTAAATGTGACATCACGGACCTAAAAAGTGACAACTAAATCCCACATGGGACAGGGTACGCATGCATACCATCTTATTTAGGGCTTGTTCGGTTCCATCGGATTCAATCCGGGCCGAAAATGAAAATATAACAAGAAATTTTTTATAGGTACGATAAGAGGCCGGAATTCATTCCGGGTCAAGAGCTAATTTACTCACTATAGTGACACCAAAAGACAAGGAATTAATCCACTAGTCAAAAGGTGGGAAATCATTCCGGGTCTCTTGATGTATCCATCACGAATAAATATTAGTTTCTGACCCGGAATAAATCCCGGTCTCTAAATGTACCTATCATAAATTTCTTGTTATATCTATCATTCCGGGTCCGGATTGAATCCGATGGAACCGAACAAGCCCTTACTGATTTACAATGTCACACTCATCTTAATTCATGAAAAAAATTAACCACATGATTTATATTTGGACATTATATATGAAAGCTATAGCAAATGCCTAGAAGTCTAGAACTACCCTAAGCGATATGTTTAGGTCAAGTGACACTGTCCGCAAGTCACTTAAAACATCTAAGGAGAGAGAGACCAAACTACAAGCATAATACACTACATGGGCCACTTGGGCCCCTAGATGACTTCATGAAAACCTTTAATTTACTCAATTTAACTTCGAATATGGATGCATTTTTTTTCTCCAAACAGAGCTACATATCATTGCATTAATATGAAAAAGAAAGTGCTGACAACATTCTTTTGCATGTCCTCTTGCAATGTTTTACATGTGGGACCTTACTTGCACCAGTGACCAGTTGCTATTTTTGGATAAATAGTGTGAACAACCCATAAAGTCATGTAGCATAGGTCCTGGCAAAATGCAAGTCACGCAGCATAGGCCCCGACAAAATGCAAAAGCTCAAACAATGCACATAGTATGCTGCATATGACATTCTGAATTTTCGGTGTTAGTCAATGTTCCTCTATAACTAACTCTAACATGTTATCTCGGAACTCCACCTGCCAATAGCCTCAGTGCTAGTTGGTTAGCTACATAGTTGTCGGAAGATGCCTAGCTTAGTACCTTTACTTGTGTTAAATAGTAGGCTAAATTATCAAGATAGCCTCTTCCAAACGCCATGCACCGGGGAGACATATCCTCACCTCAATAGCTGTAAAATAGCCCTGAATTTCATCATCTAGATGCAAAAGCAACATGCGGTGAGCATGGATTTCTTTCTCTTTATTTCCCAGAGGACATCTGGCAAGTCGACCATCATCTCTATCAGCCTCCGCAGACATCTCTTCTAGTTCTGAAGAGGTTCTTATCATGTCATTGTCTCATTCATCAGTAATTAGGAACTCGATCTTAAGGGAAATAGTTGGATGAAACTAAAAAAAAAAAGGAAAAATAAATATAATTATGACAACAGAATAGCACCTTCAAGTGACATGGCATAGAAAACCCGGAAAAATGCTCGCAAGATCAGGGGAACTCCCACCACTTTGCCTCCACAGAGTTTGACCTCCCTGTTTCCATCTTTGCATTATGCAACACAGCAGGCACAATGTTTCTTGTATCTTAAATAGTTGTAGTTATATAAAAACATTGCATTCTGTTCCAGAATGAATTAGTTTTCAACAAGTTAGAAAGAAATACCAGAACAGATTAAGCCTCAAAATTGTCTCTATCTTCCAAAAAAGAAGGTGAAAACTCTATCTGACAATAATAGTACATTTCATTTGCTAGTAAAAGAATTTATGGGAGTCAATTTTGTAAAACCATTTAGATTTCTTATTATGGTAGAAGCACTGGTTTAAACTAATGTAATTTCTGTGTTATCAGAAAAGTATACCCCTACAGCCAGTTTTATATTACATTTACATAAATAATCAAACATTTCTTGGTATTACCTTCACTGAATATTGCTAATATGATTAAGCAAATAATTTAAGGATGAACCCAATTAGTTGTGGACAAACATCCAATCACATACTTTATAACAAAAGAAGCTTTAGTATAGCTGCAACTGAACATGTCTTCAGATTTTGGACCATGATGCCTTAACCATGTGTCAAGCTTCTTCCTATAAAGCGAATCTTGGTCCCGCATATTTATCGAAATATGTGCCTGAACAATACATGTTATGTAGCAAATATCATGGAGTGGTCTCTGAAGAATCAATATGCATTGACAAACACATGATTTATTGGAAAATGAGAAAATAAGATAGTTATTGAAAACACAAGAAGTTGTTTTCCAATGTAGGGTTCATTGCTTAATTACTGAAGCCGATTAAGATACAAGTTTTATACAAGAGTTTAAAATAAGACTTCTCAGAAGTTTGAACATTCTTTTTCCAAACACTCTGAATTCACCTGGTCATATATATTCCTGGAAAGTGTGAATCCAAAGTTAAGTGCTAGTACAGCATTAGAGTATTTTCCGTATCTTATCATAACCTGCAAATATGACAAACATTTCAGAGCTCTCAGAACCTAAACACACGAACAAACAAGATGAGTGCCTCCATTCCCAATCCCAGAAAAATCCTGCAGAAATAATACAGACCCACATCTCCTGAATTGGCAAGCAAATACGGTAAAAATGCAACAAAGAACCAACAATTACCTGTTCACCGACAGCATAATTCCTGTCAGCAATGACCTGCACACGACAGAACGATGAGAATTTATAATATTATATCAATATCTCAGAATGTAAAAAGTTTACTAATCACAAACACACACAATTAGATGATGAATAGATGTGAGTACCTCAGAAACATCTCTCTTCTCGTCATATAGTAATATAGAATTGGAAAAGCCATCATGGTTAAGAAAATCTGCAAATGGAATCTACGTGATGAAGAACGATGTGTGCGATCCATTCAAGCTACAAATATAATTAATGTCGCAAATGATAAAAATAATTTATACCAGTGATACACCTCTGGGAGTCCACCAAGCTCGAGATGAAACTGCAAGTGGCGTCAAAAATCACAATCTTGATCACAGAGAGAGTACCCGCCTTCAAAAAATGAGGTAAAGCACTCCAACTATATAAAGTACATAAGAAAGGACCGATTTATACATAAGAAGAAGATCCAGACACCAACATCCATAGCGAGGGAGAGAATGAACATAAGAGATAACAGTTATTTTAACAATACAATCAGAATGGTCATCTCACCAATCTAACACAGATAACCAACTAAGTATATTTACACCTAGTATTGAACATGTTGAGATGCCAAAACAATAATGTAAGGAATAGAATCAAAGTGCAAACAGTAAGCAACAAATATAAAAGAATTAGGTGGCATCTGATGACGTACCCAATGCACAAGCATGCATGAAATCCTCCGATTTTACTTCTCCAAACAAGTGCTGGAAACATTCAAGAACCTTGCATATTCAAAAGGCAAACATTAAGGAGACCAGGGAGGCATATTCAAAAGGCAAACACTAAGGGGAGAGAGAACGAACTGGCTTCACTGCTGAAAATTCCTTCTGAACCTGTTCCCTTTGTTCAATGGCATCATTATAAACTGAGCTACTTCGAACCATATGAAGCTCATTCAGACCCCAGAACATCTGGAACAAACAAGAAACACATATATTATATGTAATAACAAAAGTGTTACTATATTGTCACAAAACCTAATGAGGATCTGAACTATAAGATTTCAAACATATCAAGTCAACCCATATAATAGTGTTGAAAGGTCAGCTGCCCCAATAGTTTTACAAAATAAATGACAAGAAAACTTAGGGTAAAAAATTCCTACCAAACTTACGTTACGATGTCAATAATTACACATTTCAACCTAGAATGTTATTTTCTCCCTCAAAAATAGTAATAAAACCTCTACAATAGCAGAGCACAGCATTTGTAAAGCATATGCATACCATGTTATGCATCTGATCCTTGCATGGAAGAGATTTTATATATGGCTCCCATGCTGATTCCTTGAAGAGAAAAGGGGATAAGATGGTATGTTTTCCTTATAATTTCCAGTCATGTCAAAAAAAAGATAATGCATGGGACAATCATTTAGACGGATTACATGTCCCAAATGTTGCTCCATCATGAGGAGCACAGCAACCTTTGCTGTATCTCCGGCAAGGTTATCGAGTGGCATGCAAACTTCTCGGGGAAGTTTATCTTTAGTAAGTTGCTGCATAGTGTGAGAAAAAAGAATTATTCAGAAAAGGGATTCTAGCTTAGCAAGAATGCAAGATATCCTTAGGATGGTGGAACTGTTAGGGAACTTACAACACCGTAAGGTACTTCCAATATACAGTCCCCCTCTTGTATGGGCTCCAAAGCAAATAACGATCTGAAAAGAGGTGGTCTGACTCGAATATCCAGAAACTGGTAGGTAATAGCAAAATGGGAACGGAGTAGAAGAAAAAGGCAACTTGTAGATGGAGGCCTGAGCCCTGAGTGCCTGACCTTCCCAAGGTAGAAGTAGCGACAGCTAGTGCCGATGAAATCTGAGTACCTGCCTTCCTCTGCAGCCAGTGAAGGAAGGTCGTGCCATTGTCGTCCTTGAGACTGGTGGCCTGTGAAATCCACTGCAATGCAGTGGCAACTTGTTGAGGCGACAGGATCAGTATGTTAACGCAGCGAGCATATATAAGCAAGCCATATCAGAAAGAACCAAATCGCTGCGTCAAGAAAGAGAATCGAATCGCTGGTAGAGTTGTGGGGACTCGTAGAAACCCTAGCTCAACAGCTCAGTTCACCTGGGGTTTGGAGGCGGCAGAGCGGGGAAGGAGACGACGGCTCGCAGCACCGCGGGACGCGACGCCGCGCACCAATCGGGCTCCGGTCGCCATCAGACTTAGGAGCACAGAGGGAGCGCTCGCGCTTGCGGTCGCGGGGAATACCCTCAAACTTTTTGCTTGTGTGGTTTCTAAGCGCTGACGAGCGAGGCACACGATATGCTTCATGTGGTGAAGGTATCACATTACATTGCTCACTGAAATGAAAATGGATTTTTAGCTCTGAGCCATTGTAATTTTTAGAACTCGAAAAATATAATTACAATTAATCTATTAGGAATCATGCTATTATAATTTTTATACGTATTTGATGCTTATAGACTCCTATGTACATTCTGTTATTTTTGTATAAACCAAAATATACTTCTCATACCTCTCTCTTCTCACTCAGTGACCCATAGGGTCCATATGTCATCTTCTTCTCCTTCCTTTCTTTCAATTCACTCACGTGTGGGGTCCACCTATCATCTCCTTCTTCTTCGTTCCCCTAACTTTTATCTCTCTTCCCAGGCGTGGAGGTCAACGGCCTACACCCCCCGTTGCACGCCCATCCACGCACGGCTGACGCACACACTTTAGCTCCAGCTTATCCCTCTCTCTCGCCTCTCGCATGCACGAGCATGTTGCTTTTTCTCGCCCTCCATGCCCCGTCCAAATCCCCCCAGGGTGAGCAAATCGGTCTCGTCGGAGAAGAGGGGGAACAACTTCTCCAGTCGTGTGGCGGACAGAGCACCACGGGCTGCATCCAACATCGCTGCGACGAGCTCCACTATGGCACAGGCGACAATGGGTGGGAAGAGAGGAGCTCCATAGAGACAGAGGAAGCGGTGCCGGGTGGGAGAAGAGAGTGGAATGGGAAAAAAAAAGAAGGAAGAAGAAGAAGATGACATGTAGACCCCACACATAGGTGACTAGAGAGAGAGGGGCACGGAAGGGGCATTTTGGTCTATACAAAAATAATAGAATCTACAAGTAGGTCTATGAGCATCAAATACGTATAAAATGGCATGGTTTGGAGAATCTAGAAATTATAATGGCATGGTTCAAAATAGGTGAATTCTAGTAGCATTTCTTCAAGTTCCCGAAATTGTAATGCAAAAATCCCATGGAATTATGTCACGTGGTGATGAGTGTCATCAAGTGAAAGATGAAAAAAATGTGTTCATCAACATCACGCATATTGATGGAAGAGTCAACTTCATATGTTGATAAACATCAAGTGCCTTGAAGAAATAATTATGATGGCATGTTATGCATATGGGCATCAAGAAATACTCAAGCTGGTTGTAGGGTCGTTCATTTTGCTGGTCTTGGTAATTAGTGGAGAAAAGACCGGATTGATAAGATAAAATGTCATACTGTTAAAAAGGGTCTTGATGATGCTTAAGTCTTTGCTATATGTTCAAAAGCTCAATCTTGCATACGCATGCTTACTTTGGCAAGAAAACGATAGTTTGCAAAGGCCGCTTAACCAATGATTGATTGTGATGGTTGTGGTGGATCTTGAATTGTAATTCTGCTTTCATCCAATAGTTTTTGGGTCAAGCATTCAGTTGAGATGTGTGCTCCTCCGAATAAGCTTTTCATAGTGTCGGTGCCTGATTTGGTCGCACCGGCACCAACAAGTGATCGCGGTGCTAACCACTCGTTTCCCTGATGGCGAGAGTGAGAGACGGAGTTTTATCCTGGTTCCGGCCGTAGGGCCGTACGTCCAGCAGTGGTGCGATGCACCGGGTTGCGTGTTGCTCGTAGTAGGGGTTTACAAGCAAGGTGGGAGAAGGAGATGAGCTCCTAAGTCCCAAACTATGCGGTGTGTGAGAGTGGGCTGGTTGTCGCTGTGTCTTGCCGTGTGTCTTGCCCTTTGCATGGGCTTCCCTCCCCTTTTATAGACCAAGGGGGCAGGGGTGCGAGTACATGTGTCCGTTGCTGAGTGTACCGTTCGTCCATGCCGCGCACTGTGCGAGCGGGAATCGCGCCTTCCAACTCTGCTGACGACATGGCAGGGGCTGACGTAATGTCCTTCCTTCTTGTGATGGTTCACGGCGTCGAGGGTGGCGACTTGCGTACGGCGTTCCATGGTCTCCTTCGAGGTTGCCTTCGAGGGTGGCAGCGCGTCTGGCGGGGGGGGGGGTAAAGTCAAAGGAGTGGTTGGTACAGTGCTGCTGGCAGGGTTAGGTCAGGCCGGGCAGCATGGCGCTCAGAAGTCCACTGTTGTGAGTGGATTTGACCGATGTCTTCTCCGGGGCGTAGGTGGTTGCGTGGAGCAGTGATCCCTGCTTTTTGACCGCGTCATGATGACTCTGATGGGTCACGAGATGTTGGGCGTTGTTCCCGGCGAGGCTGGCTCGAGCTTGGATCGCAAGCTCGACCCTCGAACGAGGCGGAAATCCCCCGCTCGAGGGTAGAGGTCTCCCCCGAGGCCGCTGAGCCTCGAACGAGACGGAAACCACCCATCCGAGGGTGGAAGTCTCCCTCGAGGCCGCTGGGCCTCGAACGAGACGGAAATCCTCGCGCGAGGGTGGATGTCCACCTCGAGCGGGATGAGCGGCGAGGAGTTGCCGTGTCGACGGGCCTTTGCTGGGCTGTAGAGCCAGGTTAATGTCGTTGTGGGCCTTGATGCCAAGTAGTTTTGGGCCTAGATTGGGGTACCCCTTTTGTAGATCCCCGACAGTAGCCCCCGAGCCTTCGCAGGAATGAGGATCAATCCTGCGAAGGTTGGTGCTCGTCGAGGCTTTCGAGGCCTTCGTACCTTCGTGGGTTACGAGAATTCCGTGGGGGCGCGCTAGCGCACCCGCGGGTGTAGCCCCTGAGGCCTTGGGAAAGTGGCTGACACTCTCTCAAGGTCTCAACCTGATGTGCAGAGCATTCGCCGCTTCTTCGGGTGTGGGTTCGTCCACTACGCCTGAGGTAGGGGGGATTTCGAGCTTTCTTCGTGCCTCGCGCCCCCTGTTCGAGGGTGCTGAGGGGGAGGCGACCCGTGCTTCCCTCGATGGGATCGAGCCACGGGTGCCTGGTTGAGCTGGTAGTGGGTGGTTCGAGCGAACGTCCATGCCCCGTTCGATAAGGGTAGGCTCGTGGTCGTAGGACACGCCCGTAAAAGCCTTTGGCAAAAGTATGCTAGATGGGACTCGACCTCATTCGATAGAGGTCGAGGGCTCGATGCTCCCCCTCGAGGGGTCCCTCGATCTAGGCAATTTACCGGGCCTCGAACATAATCGGTTGGTTTCCTTGAGCGTTCGAGCTTCTAGGTTACCGTCGATTATCCCTGACTCGGTTGATCTGGGGCCCTTGTCGAAACCCTTCGAAGGCCCAAGGTTCGAACCCCTGATCAGTAACACGATGCTTCTTCACTTCGAGGAGGATGCGTCGAGCGTTAATCCTATGGGTTCCGCTCCGCGCGGAGTAACGAGGCTTTCGAGACCTCTGCCCCTCGAAGAGGCGTCCTTGAGCCTTCGAGCTTTGAGGCCCCTCCTTCGGGGGTGGGCGTCTTGAATGCGCCCGTCCTTGTTCTGCGCGGGTCATGATGACTGGCAACGAAAATCTCGCGGTTTCGTGGGAGAAGTGGGTGCGCTTTCTCAGGCGAGGCGTGCGGGCGCAGTTTGACACGACCGCACGTCTGCCGCGCCAGACTCCTCGAGAATTATGGCGCAATCACTTGATGGCGCGGTTGACGCGGCCCGCGCCGTTACATCTCCCAGGGCGGGCCTAGCTGTCAGCCTAGGCGCTGTCGTGTCAAGGCCGGAGTGCCGCCGCGCCTTGCTCCTTGGGAGGAGTATAAATAGCACGGCAGCTCCCATGCCAAGGGTACGCTTCCCTTAGCATTCTAGCCTTCGCCTTCAGCCTTTTGCCTTTTGCCCTAAGCCTTTGCCTTCATCTTCTTCCTTCGTCCGAGCTCCTCCTTGCCGCCATGGCCCAGTTCGTCGAACCCGCGCCATGGAAGCCGTCCAATGCCACCAAGAACTGTTTGGATAGCCTGGTGGAGGTCGGAGTGCTGCCGCCCAACGTCGACGGCGAGCCGCCCATCTGGATCTCGCCAGGAGCCGCTACGGAGCCCGATCCGCCGGCGGGCTACGTCGTCAGCCTC
Source organism: Digitaria exilis (assembly GCA_015342445.1). NCBI lineage: Eukaryota > Viridiplantae > Streptophyta > Magnoliopsida > Poales > Poaceae > Digitaria > Digitaria exilis. The sequence goes on along the minus strand of JACEFO010003293.1, from coordinate 893,032 downwards.
GCTCGTTTCCACGAGCGGGGCTTCGGCGTTCCGGTGGGGAGGTTCATGCGGGCGCTGTGCTTCCACTACCAGGTGGAGCTGCACAACTTCTCGCCCAATGCGATCTCGCAGGCGGCGGTGTTCGTCGCCGTCTGCGAGGGCTATCTGGGCATCGAGGCCCACTGGGACCTTTGGCGCCACCTCTTCATCGGCGAGCTCTTCTCAGAGAGCGTCTCCAAGGGGGTCCGTTGCCCTGTTCACGCCGGTGGCCTTGTGCTCCAAGTTCGGAGGAGCTGCAAGGACCTCTACATCCCTTGTTCCATGGTTTCCAACAACCAAGATTGGGACAAGGGATGGTTCTACCTCCACAACGACGGAGGACGTCTGCCACCCTACACCGGCAGGCTGCTGACGAAGAAGCAGGACCTCTGGTCCTTCGGTGTGTCGCCGCCGGAGCAGAAGAGAAAGCTTGCTCCGTTGACCGAGGCGCTTCAGCGCCTTTCGAGGCACGGCCTCACCGCTGGTGGGGTCATCGCCAACTTCCACCGGCGGCGGGTGCTTCCCCTCATGCAGCGGAGGCTTCCGCTGTACAAGATGACCCCCGACGACGACGTCGCTGGCACGGCGATGGCAGCGGAGCCATTGCCTGTCGCCACCGCCGTTCAACGGGCGCGGCGCGCCATCGACAAGCTGTCGGACGACCCGTGGGCGGTGCCGATGCGGCCCGAGGATGGCTACCTGAGCCTCGTGAGTGACTTTCGTCCCTCGTTTTTTCTTTTTCGTTTCGTTTTCGTGTCTCTGACCTTGCGAATGGTGCTTCACAGGGCGTATCCCGCAGCCAGTACTCCAAGCCCCCTGTCCCCGAGGACAAGGCTGTCAACCGCGCCATCGCCGAGAAGGCGAAAGAGGCCAAAGCCCGGAGGGAGGCTCGGTGGAAGCGGAAGGATCGGAAGAGGAGGAAGCACGAGGCGGAGAATCGCGAGCGGGCGAAGCAGGGGCTCTCACCGCTCCCTACGCCAGAGTCTTCCACCGATCCCGATGCGTCTGAGGAAGACGGCGGGGTGAGGAGTCCTTCTCCCCTCGAACTTCCCATCTCGTCGTGGGCTTCCCCCGGCGGGCCCGCCCCTGCTGCAGCGTCTGGGGGCGGTGGCGAAGAGGTCGTCGACCTCGGGACACCGCCATCGACCGTGGTGCCCGCTGCTGGGAGTCCGTCGGGGGCGGCAACGGGTGCTCTCGAGGAAACCCAGGGTCGAGGCGAGGCCCCTCCGTCGACCGTGGCGCCTGCCTCTGACGACCCATCGGGGGTAGCGCCGGCTGCCCTCGAGGAGCCTCAGGATCGAGGCGAGGCGCCCGAGCGGCTGAGCACCGTCGAGGAGGCCCCGGCCCGTGGGCCAGAAGTGGAGGTTCCCCAAGTAGAGCCCGTCGCCTCTACGGGGGGCGAGGAGGCCTCGAGGGTGACCCCTCAAGGGGAAGCCGACGTCTCCGCGGGAGGCGAGGCCTCGAGGATGGCTCCTCAAGGGGAGGCCGGCGCAACCACGGGAAGCGAGGTCCCGGGGGTGGCTCCCGTTTCAACCTCGAGGCCGAAACGGAAACTCCCCTTCGTGCGGTAAGTCTTCTTCGCTGCCTGCTTGTCGTTGACATTTAGTTTTTGTCTCTGATCAAGCTCTTTTCATGTCGCAGTCGATCTGGGGGGCGGAGCGCGCCTTCCCTCGCGCCAACCAAGGCCCTCAAGATCGGGCCAAGCTCGTCGCCGCACCAGTCCTCGCAGCTCCTGGGCCCAACGAACGAAGTCGTGCAGGACTTCGTTACGTTCTTCGACACTCAGGCGGAGCTGCAGGTCGAGCAGCAGCCGCGCGAGGAGGCGCCCCGGGTCCTCGAGGAGCCAAGGCCGCCTCAACTCCTCGAGGCCGCTGTCGAGCCCCACGCCGAGGTCGCTCGACCCGAGGAGGCCACCCCCGCGCCTGGGGAGGCTCTTCGCGTCGAGGAACCGTCTGCGGCGCCCGTGGAGGCGGACGCCGCGGTGGTCCCCCCGCATGAGGGGGGAGAGGGACGAACCCATGGCGGCGGGTTCCCCCACCTGAAGGAGCTGGCAGAGGCTCTGGGGGCGGGAGTCCCCGTGACGCAGGGGCACGAGAGTGGCGAGGCCGCGCCGTCGACTCTCATCATGGCTCCGCTAGGGCCGGCGCCGGCCTGGTCCTACGGGGCGCATGCCCGCGGAAGCGCGGAAATGTGGCAAGCCCGCCGCGAGCTTCCCCAGTGGTTTGTTGATGAAGCCGTGGCGGAGGAGCACCTGTGGGAGGTTCAGTCGTCGCATGGCCAGGACGTTCGCAGGGCGCTGCGAGACATCCTGCACCTTCACGATGAGACCGGGAAGGTCCATCAGGTGCGTTTCGGTGTAGCTAGTGTTTTCGCCGTACTTCGCTCTTCGGAGAGGACTTAGCTTCGTTTTTCGCAGGAACTCCGCAATCAGGCGTTCGCGAAGAACGACCAGATTGTGGAGCTATTGTTGGAGCTCCGTCGCTGGTCGGGGATGCTCGAGGCTCGAGACCACCAGCTGGCCGACCTTCGAGGCGCTCGGGACCGGGTCGTCGCCGAGTGTCGGGAGAAGGGCGAAGTCATCGCCCGCCTCGATGACTCGGTGAACGCCCTTCGCGAGCAACTTGCAAACAGCAGCACCTGGCTCGATAATGAGCGGGCTGCGCGCATTGCGGCGGAGTCGGCGGTCGAGGAGGAGCGGTGCCTCGTGGTCGAGGCTCGAGACCAGCTCGAGCGGGAGCAAGCGGCTCGGGCTACGGCGGAGCGGCAAGCTCGAGAGGCCAAACGGCAGGCTCGAGAGGCGGAGGAGGCTCTCGAGGCTGCTCAGGGACAAGTCGAGGGTAAGCCGATTTGGCTCGAGCTCTGACCCTTTTGTTTTGTTGCTTTTTCGTTTCTGACTGACTTTGTTGGTGCAGCGTTGAAGCAGGCGCTTCAGGCCGAGACCGAGTCGAAGGAGGCCGTGTTGGTGGCGCAGTCGGTGACCCAGCGCGAGCTCGATGAGCTGGTGCAAGCAGCCTCGGCCGCCCACAACGAGATTGCTGGTGCCGGCTTGCAGTCCGGGAGCTCCCTCGCTAGTCGCCTTCGGGCGCTTGGGGGCCACTTCAATTCGCGCGTGAAGGAGGCCCTTCTGCTTGGAGTTCGGAAGGCGCTTGGAGTGGTTACGACCCACTACCAAGCGGACCTCTCGAAGCTCGCCGCCGGGTACGTCGTTGCCGACGACCTCAACGACGAGGAGGCAGTGGCGGCGATGGAGGAGGCCGATGCTGCTACCGATGGAACGGCGCGAGTGCTTGCCGGCCAATTCGAGGGCGTCCTCTTCCCTGGCGAGGACGGCGGCGGCTGGGACGACCTTGGCGGCGGGGGCGATCCCTGAAAATCTCGGGCCATCGAGCCCGATTGTAAAAAAATAGTTTAGGATTTCGAACTCTTTTTTATGTAAGACTGATTCGCTCGTATCTTACTGAACATCGTTTATTTTGCATTAAACGTGATGTTTACTTTTTATGCGATGTCTTTGCGACGTGCATTAGTCCGATGCTTGTGCCTTGAGAGGAAAACGTTGCTAGGATCGTTCGTACGTGAATGACTTAGGCGGAGGGAAGTGAAGTGTTGTCGTAGCCTCGAGGCGTAAGCGAACACTCGGCTCAAGCGACCCTGCCCTTGTCCGTTTCACGCCTAGCATGTTTCCTTCGAGGTTTCACAAAGGATTTTTTGAAAAGCGACGATTTTTTCGAGGGTTAGCCCCCATGTAGCCCCCGAGGAAGGGATGGCTCTACCGAGGGTAGAGCCAAACCTTCCTCGAAGCCCAAAACGAAAAAAAAAGTTCGTTATATTTTCTTCCAAACTGTGGGGGTAAAAGCATCGACACTTGATTCAAAAGACTTGTACAAATCTAGAGTATGTACAAAGATTTCGAGGGCCACGAGACCACTCTAGGGATAGAAACGACGTAGCTGTTGGATGTTCCAGGCGTTCGTGAGGATTTGCCCATCCTCGTCAGCTAGCTTGTACGTCCCGGGCTTGAGGACTTCGGCGACGATGTACGGCCCCTCCCATGGGGGTGAGAGCTTGTGCCGCCCTCGGTTGTCCTGTCGGAGCCTAAGCACGAGGTCTCCTTTGCAGAGATCTCGATGCCGGATCCTTCGAGCCTGTTGTCGACGCAGTCTCTGCTGGTACCTTGCCGAGTGGAGTAGAGCCACATCTCGAGCTTCGTCGACCTGGTCGAGCGAGTCCTCTCGAGCCTGGCAGTTTCGCTGCTCTTGGTACGCTCGGAGCCTAGGGGACCCATATTCCAGATCTGTGGGGAGGATGGCTTCTGCCCCAAAAACGAGGAAGTATGGGGAGAACCCTGTCGCTCTGCTTGGGGTCGTTCTCAGACTCCAAATCACCGATGGTAGCTCTTGTACCCACTTGTGCCCAAACTTCTTCAGCTTGTTGTGAATTCTGGGCTTTAGGCCTTGTTGAATCATGCCATTGGCACGTTCTACTTGGCCGTTTGTTTGTGGGTGGGCCACTACCGACCTCGGATGTGGAAATCGTCGCAGAACTTTAAGAACTTCTTTCCTGTGAATTGTGTACCATTGTCGGTGATGATGGAGTTGGGAACCCCAAACCGATGGATTATGTTGGTGAAGAACAGCACCGCCTGCTCAGACTTGATTCTACTAATGGGTCGAGCTTCGATCCATTTGGAGAATTTGTCGATCGCCACCAGCAAGTGTGTGAAGCCCCCGGGCGCTTTTGCCATTGGCCCGACAAGGTCGAGGCCCCATACGGCAAAAGGCCAAGTAATGGGGATGGTCTGCAGCGCCTGAGCAGGTAGGTGCGTCTTGCGCGCGTAGAACTGGCACCCTTCGCAGGTTCGTACCACTTCCGTGGCGTCTGCCACGGCAGTGGGCCAGTAGAAGCCTTGTCGAAAGGCGTTACCCACGAGCGTGCGTGGGGCGGCGTGATGTCCGCACACGCCTGCGTGAATGTCGAGGATAAGCTCTTTTCCCTCGGGTATCGGGATGCAGCGTTGCAAGACCCCCCGAGGCTCCCCGTCGGTACAGTTCCCCCTCGATGATGAGGAACCGTTTAGCTTTCCTCGCTACGCGCCTTGCCTCCGTTCGATCGCTAGGCAAGACGCCTCCGTCGAGCCAGTCGAGGTACGGGCTCCGCCAATCTCGAGGTGCCGAAGCCTCGTCAATTTCCATCGCCTCTGCCTCGTCCTCTTCTCCCGAGCAAGCTTCGTATCCCATAGGTTCATCCTCGTCCGCCGAGAGCTCCGCGCTCGTGGGGTCGAGGGCGGACGTTGGAGCGTCGGGTGCGGTCGAGGCCTGGGCCGAGGTGGCGAGGGTGATCGAGGGTACGTCGACATCCTTGGCAAAAACATTCGGGGAACGGTGGCTCGCCCCGACGCGATCTTCGCCAATTCGTCGGCTTCCTCGTTGTATCTTCGTGCGATGTGGTGGAGTTCGAGGCCGTCGAACTTGTCTTCGAGCTTATGCACCGCCTGGCAGTACGCTGCCATTTTTTCGTCGTGGCAACTGGATTCCTTCATCACTTGATCGACGACCAGTTGCGAGTCGCCGCGGATGTCGAGGCGCTTGATGCCGAGCTCGAGCGCGATTTTCAAGCCAGCAAGAAGCGCTTCATACTCCGCCATGTTGTTGGATGCGGGGAAGTTGAGCCGCACGACGTATCGAAGGTGCTCCCCGCGGGGTGAAATGAAGAGTAGGCCGGCGCCGGCGCCGGTCTTCATCACCGACCCGTCGAAGTACATTTCCAAGTAGTCAAGGCTGGACTTCGAGGGGGGGAGCTGGGTGTCGATCCACTCGGCTACGAAGTCAGCCAAAGTCTGGGACTTTATGGCTTTTCTTGGCGCGTAAGCGAGGGTCTCCCCCATCAGCTCTGTCGACCATTTCGAGATTCGCCCAGAGACCTCGCGGTTCTGGATGACTTCGCCCAGCGGAAAAGACGACACGACGGTCACCGGGTGAGCCTCGAAATAGTGTCGCAGCTTGCGTCGAGCCAACACGATGGCGTAGATCAGCTTCTGAATGTGGGGATACCTCGTCTTGGTCTCGGATAGGACCTCGCTGATGTAGTACAAGGGTCGCTGGACCGGCAGAGAGTGTCCTTCCTCGGTCCTTTCCACTACTATGACCGCGCTGACGACTTGAGTTGTCGCCGCGACATAGAGGAGGAGAGGTTCGCCCTCTTTCGGTGAGGTAAGGATCGGCGTGTTTGTTAACGCTGTTTTGAGTCGATCGAGAGCTTCCTGAGCCTCCACGGTCCAGGTGAAGTGCTCTGACTTCCTCAAAAGTCGATACAGAGGCAACCCCTTCTCTCCGAGGCGAGAGATGAAGCGGCTTAGGGACGCTAGGCATCCCATCACCCTCTGTACACCCTTTAGGTCGCGGATCGGCTCCATCTGTTGGATGGCCGTGACCTTTTCGGGGTTGGGTTCGATGCCTCGTTCAGAGACAATGAAACCCAGGAGCATACCTCGAGGCACACCGAAGACGCATTTCTCGGGGTTGAGTCTTACTCCGTGCGCCCTGAGGCAGCTAAACACGACCTCGAGGTCGCGTACCAGGTCGTCCGCCTTCCTGGTTTTTACGACGATGTCATCGACATACGCTTCTACGATACGACCTATATGATCCCCGAAGACGTGGAGCATACAACGTTGATACGTGGCCCCGGTGTTTCGAAGGCCGAAGGGCATCGTAACGTAGCAGTACATGCCAAAAGGCGTGATAAAGGAAGTCGCGAGCTGGTCGGACTCCTTCATCTTGATCTGATGGTAGCCGGAGTACGCATCAAGGAAACATAAAAGTTCACATCCCGTTGCACAATTTGATCTATTCGTGGCAAAGGAAATGGGACCTTTGGGCATGCTTTATTCAAGCTGGTGTAATCTACACACATTCTCCACTTCCCACTTTTCTTTTTCACTAGTACAGGATTAGCTAGCCACTCGGGATAAAACACTTCCTTGATGAATCCGGCCTCCAAAGGCTTGCGTATCTCCTCACCGATCGCCCGCCGTTTCACTTCGTCGAAATGGCGGAGACGTTGTTTGACCGGCTTGGAGTGGGGGCGGATATCAAGAGAGTGCTCGGCGACCTCCCTCGGAATGCCTGGCATGTCCGAGGGGCTACACGCGAAGATGTCTGCGTGAGCGCGGAGACAGTCGACGAGCACCACTTCCTATTTGTCGCTGAGGGAAGAGCTGATCCTCAACACCCTGCCGTCGGGGCTGTTGGGGTCGAGGGGAACAGTCTTGGTGTCCTCAGCGGGCGCGAAGCTCCCCTGCTGCCGTTCGTTGGCGTCAGGGAGCGTGTTGACGATCGCTTCCAGATCCGCCACGAGGGACTCATCGAGGGCGAGAGCCTCTGCGAGCTCGATGCTCTCGATGTCGCACACGTAGGCGTGTTCGACCGTCGGGCCGACCGTGATGACTCCGTGAGGCCCTGGCATCTTCAGCTTGAGGTAGGTATAGTTTGGGATGGCCATGAACTTGGCATAGCACGGCCTTCCCAAAATGGCGTGGTAGGCTCCCTTGAAGCCTACTACCTCGAAGGTGAGCACTTCCTTGCGGAAGTTTGCCGGGGTTCCGAAACAGACGGGCAGATCAATCTGCCCGAGAGTTTGGACTCGCTTTCCGGGCGCGACCCCATGGAAGGAGGACTTGTTGGGCCGCAGCTCGCTGGTGCTGATCCCCATAAGCTCCAAGGTTGGAGCGAACAGGATGTTGAGGCTGCTGCCGCCATCCATCAGCACCTTGGAGAAACGCGTGTTGCCGATGACGGGGTCGACGACGAGAGGGTACTGTCCGGGGTTCGGAATATGGTCGAGATGGTCTTCGCGACCAAACGAGATGGTCTCCGATGACCAGTCGAGGTACGAGGGGGTCGCTGGTCGGGCCAGCATGACCTCCCTACATTCCCTCCTCCGTTGTCGAGGTTTCAAGTTGGCCGCGGGGCCTCCCGTGATGAAGAACACGTGTTCCACCTCGGGGTACCCGTCGTCGTCCTTGGCGCCACCGTCCTTGGGCTGACCGCCATCCTTTCGAGGGATGCGGTTGTAGAACTTCCGCAGCATCTCACACTGCTCGAGGGTGTGAGCTACTGCGGTCTTGTGATACGGGCACGGCTTCTTGAGGAGGTCGTCGAAAATGCCCCCACCACGCGGAGGATCTCGAGGTCCCTTGTGGTTAGGGTCGACCGCGAGGGCCTCGTCCTCGACGTCGCCTGCTCCTCGGGGTGCACGGGGCTTCTTTCCTTTCTTGCCGTGCTTCCGTTTCTTCGAGGGACCTTTCGCCTTATCGTCCTCCGCGGACGCTTCCTCAGGGCGCTTCCCCCTTTTGTCGTTGAAGATGGCGTTGGCCGCCTCCTCCCCCGAAGCGTACTTCGAGGCCACCTCGAATAGCCGGTTCGCGTCGGGGGGTGGGCTCCTCCCCAACTTGCACACCAAGCTATAGCACGTGGTGCTTTCGAGGAAGGATTGGATGATCTGATGATCGGTGATGTTGGGGAGCTCGGTGCAGCGCTTGGAGAAGCGCCGGATGAAATCCCTCAACGATTCGCCGGGTTTTTGCCTGCACCCTCAGAGGTCCCACGTGTTCCCAGGGCGCACGTAGGTGCCCTGGAAATTCCCCACGAAGGTCTCGACCAGGTCGTCCCAGCAGCGGATCCGGTTCGGGGGCAGATGCTCGAGCCACGTCCGCGCGGAATCTGCCAGGTGGAGTGGCAGATTGCGGATGATCATGGCGTCATCTGTGGCGCCGCCGAGCTGGCATGCTAGGCGGTAGTCGTTGAGCCACACCCTAGGGTCTGTCTCCCCAGAGTACTTGGTGATGGTGGTAGGCTGTCGGAAGCGGGGGGAATCGGGGCAGTGCGGATGTTGTAACTGAACACCCGCGTTCCTGCTGGCTCCGGGGCCACATCCCGGTTCCACCCAACGTCGGTGCGTCCGCGTTGGTGGGCCCGGGCTCCCTCTCGCTGCCTTATTTGATTAAGGGTATTGCGAGCGTCGCCATCGTCGACCGTGCCGTGGGTGTCCCGGAGGCGTGACCTCGCGGGTACCCTTGCTGGAAGCGTTCGTGCTTCCGGCGTACGTGGTTCGCTGGCGCGGCGTTGCGCCGTGTCATCGCGGGAGTCGCCCCGGGATTGTGCTCGCGCCCTGCCGTTAGGCCGGGGTGAGCGTACCGAGGATTCCCCTCCTCGTTCGCCCTTCGAGGCTGAGGAGCGTCGAAGGCGGGAAGCTGAGCTTTCAGCCTGTTGTCGGGCGGCATGGTCGACCAGCTTTTGGGCCTCGAGATGCAGCTTCCGCCCCTCGGGGGTAGCTGCCTCCGGCATGGCTCGGAGCAGCGCGGCCGCCGCGATGAGCTTCTGGCTCGTTCTGGGAGCGAGGTCGTCATCTTTGCCCTCAGCAAGGATGCGAGCTTGAGCCACTCGCCCCGCATGCCGTGCGTCCGTGCCGTGCTCGTCGCCTTGCTTGGTCGGCTCGTGGTCGGAGCGCGCCGGTGGTGAGACGTCACCACTTCCCAAGTCGTGGGGCGAGCAACCCGTGGTAGGTGGCGCGGATCCCGCTCGTCTTCGGAAGGAGAGTGATCCGAAGGGTCCCACGGCTGCGCGCCTATCGGATCTATGCCATCGTCGTCCCCCTGGTCGTCGCCCCCACCGTCGTCGTCCGACGTCGATCCCTCGCTGAGCTGTCCGTCGTTGATGACGAAACACTCCCTGGTTGGGTCATACTCATCATCGGAATACCCGAAACAGTAATCCACCGCTGTTTGGAAGGCCATAAAGGCCTCTGGGTCGCGGAGACCCGAGTAGTCCCAACCAGGGTGTCCACGCATAAATGCGTATCCATCATCGGACTCCGTGCGGGAGTCGCCGGGCAATGGATCGGCGAAGTCTTGCTCAGAGACTGGATGGCAACCAGGCTGGTCGCCATACGCACTCATAGTAGTGCGGATGGAGGAGGCGTACGCATCCACGGAGTTGCGTAGCCCGTAAGGATAGGAATGCGCCGTCATAGCGCGTGGCGCGGCCATAGGTCCCGGGAGGAAGGGAGTAGCCCTCTCCTGGGACCCTGACCGCAGGACGTCCCCTTCCCTTGCGGGAGGGGGGACACCGGTGTCGGCGGCGCTCCTTGCAGCACGCGTTCGTCGCGCGCGAGGTCCGGGGCGAGACCGCCGTCGCCGTGCCGCCGGTGGCTGATGATGAGGCTCCGGTTGGTCGCTGGGATCCTCCTGGAGGATGCGCATGTGGTAATCATCGCCACATGTTTGGAACCGCAAGCTCCCGAACCGGATCTCGTGCCCCGCTGGGAGCAGATTGCTCTCGCCCAGCGGAGGCCGTCTTTCGCCGAAGTTCGCCATCGGGAACGAGAGTCGCGCAGCGCTGGTCCCCTACCTGGCGCGCCAACTGTCTGTGCCTGATTTGGTCGCACCGGCACCAACAAGTGATCGCGGTGCTAACCACTCGTTTCCCTGATGGCGAGAGTGAGAGACGGAGTTTTATCCTGGTTCCGGCCGTAGGGCCGTACGTCCAGCAGTGGTGCGATGCACCGGGTTGCGTGTTGCTCGTAGTAGGGGTTTACAAGCAAGGTGGGAGAAGGAGATGAGCTCCTAAGTCCCAAACTATGCGGTGTGTGAGAGTGGGCTGGTTGTCGCTGTGTCTTGCCGTGTGTCTTGCCCTTTGCATGGGCTTCCCTCCCCTTTTATACACCAAGGGGGCAGGGGTGCGAGTACATGTGTCCGTTGCTGAGTGTACCGTTCGTCCATGCCGCGCACTGTGCGAGCGGGAATCGCGCCTTCCAACTCTGCTGACGACATGGCAGGGGCTGACGTAATGTCCTTCCTTCTTGTGATGGTTCACGGCGTCGAGGGTGGCGACTTGCGTACGGCGTTCCATGGTCTCCTTCGAGGTTGCCTTCGAGGGTGGCAGCGCGTCTGGCGGGGGGGGGGTAAAGTCAAAGGAGTGGTTGGTACAGTGCTGCTGGCAGGGTTAGGTCAGGCCGGGCAGCATGGCGCTCAGAAGTCCACTGTTGTGATTGGATTTGACCGATGTCTTCTCCGGGGCGTAGGTGGTTGCGTGGAGCAGTGATCCCTGCTTTTTGACCGCGTCATGATGGCTCTGATGGGTCACGAGATGTTGGGCGTTGTTCCCGGCGAGGCTGGCTCGAGCTTGGATCGCAAGCTCGACCCTCGAACGAGGCGGAAATCCCCCGCTCGAGGGTAGAGGTCTCCCCCGAGGCCGCTGAGCCTCGAACGAGACGGAAACCACCCATCCGAGGGTGGAAGTCTCCCTCGAGGCCGCTGGGCCTCGAACGAGACGGAAATCCTCGCTCGAGGGTGGATGTCCACCTCGAGCGGGATGAGCGGCGAGGAGTTGCCGTGTCGACGGGCCTTTGCTGGGCTGTGGAGCTAGGTTAATGTCGTTGTGGGCCTTGATGCCAAGTAGTTTTTGGCCTAGATTGGGGTACCCCTTTTGTAGATCCCCGACACATAGAGTCTAAGATCACCTAATTTGAATATCAGAGCCAAAAGTTATGAGTGTTTTACTGAGATTTGGCTCTGCTGAAAATTGACCTGCAGACAGTTCACCACTGGAGGGTGGACAGTCCGCCGTTAACTTGTTTGAGTCCGAACAGATGTTTCTTGCTCTGGATTGGGTTCCAAAATGAACGACGGACAGTCCGGCTATGATTGGCAGACAATCCGTCTCCTAACTCTGATTTTTGGACAAAAACTGGGTGTTTCTATGTGGGAAATCCAAATGAACTATGGACAGCCCACCAAGTGTGAAGCGGACAGTCCGCGAAGCGCATAATGATCGACTCTGATGAGCTTTTCTTGACAACATGGCCGTTGGTTTTGAAATGGCGGACAACCCAGCCTTGTGAGGTGGCCTGTCCATGAAAACATAATATTTTGGGTTGTTTTAATATAACGGCTAGTTTTGGAGGAGTGAACTGTATATACCCATTGTGTTGCGGCTTCGAGTAAACTGAGGCTTCCATTTGAGCATCCTTGAGCTTGAGTAAATCCTCCCCACGAGTCTGTGTATGTGTTGCACGTAAGAGAGGGTGGGAGGCAATATTTGAGTGCATTTGCATATGTGATTGAGCTTTGGGCACTTGGTGAGCGGTCAAGTGAGTCTTGGCTTATTACTCTTGATGTTTGCCGACACCTAAACGACGTGGAGGTGCTGTGAGCCAGTGATCTTCTCAAGAGAAGCTCATGAGAAGGCCCGGTGTGCTTGTGAGAGCTTCTTGTGCTTGTCTCGCCGGCATGGTGAAAAGCAATTGTAGTGAAAAAGGAGGTTCGAATAGGTCTATTGGTTCCAAATCGGATTATAGACCAAGTGGATTCTTGGTAAATGAACGGTTGGACACCTAAACATGGATTAGGGTTGACTGACAAGTCACCAAGATCACAGGAAAAAAATAGTGTACTCATTGTGGTTTGCTTTCTTGAGCTCATTTACTTTGTGCAATTTATATTCAAGCAAGTTTATATTATCAGTAGTACTTTTTTCTTATTTCTCAACCTAGGATTGTAAACCTTGATCTAGACATAGGGTGTTGGTGCATAGTTAAGAATCATATCTTTCGGGTTATAGTTGTGTTTTAGCCGATTGTTAATTCCACATCTTTATCGTTTAAATTTTGCAAATTTTTAGACCCAACTATTCACCAACTCTGGTCGGCCTTCTCGATCATACGCCCGTACACCCACGACCGTCCACACGCCATCCCAACCGTCGTAGCACCAAACCCACCGCCAACCGCCATCGGTCACCGTGCGAAGCAGAAGGGGTCAGCGGCGGCGGCGGGACGTGACGCGCAAGGGCGGACACAACTAAAACGAGGGGAAGCGGGCGCCCATGGCCGCCGCTGACCCATGCTCACCTGAGCACATAGAGGAGATGAAGGCCACACGCTCAACGACGGCTTTAGGAGGCCGAATCAAAGAACCAAAAATCAAATAGCTCGAACAAGGCCAAATCGAGATCTAACACAGCCAAATCGACAATCACGGAGGTTGAATCGATAAAAGAAAGCACAACTCGACCACAAATTGGCAAAAATCAAGCACAAGTCGCATCGGTCGCCACTGCCAAGAATAGAGGAAGGGGGACATAAGTAAGAGGAGTTATGACCTCATCTGCCTCCTCCTTCTCCATAGTCGAGATGCAGTAGTTGCCACGCCTCAAGCAGCTCCTCTGCCAGAATTCACCGTCACGGGCTCCCTGCTCTACTCGTGGTGGCATAAATCACCTTGCCCTGGATCGACCCCTCCCTCCCAAATCTGCCTTGCCACATTCACTGCTCCCATCCTGGATCGACCCCTAGGTCCCCACAAACCACGGCGTCGCTTCCTGCTCCCATGGCCTAGAAAGAGAGAGAGAGAGAAAGAGAGGAGCTCACTATCGCCTTGCCAACCTCATCGAGCACTGGGTACTCTTCGTCCCTGCACGCCTCGACATCCTCTATGAAGCTTGAGCTACCGTCGCCTCAGATCCGCTAGGCGACGTCCTCCGTGGAGCGTTGCGTCCGCGAGCAAGGCAAGATTTGGCGCCCGCGAGTGTGGAATAGGAGGAGCTACACTAGCGTTGGAGTAGGCAGTGAGGAAATGGAGACGCCGACATCGGAGAGAGAGGGGGGGCAAGAGAGAGAGAAAGAGAGAGAGAGAGAGAGGGATCGACGGTGGAGGAGGCGAAGGGGGCTAGTCGAGAGAGATCGAGCGATGGCGGTGTGAAAAAGGAAAATAGAGAGAAAAAAAGATGGAAACAGAGTACAATAGAGAGAAAAAGGAAATTAGAGGAAAAAAGAGATGGGAAAAAACAGAAGGGAAAAAGAAAAGGAAAAGAAAGAAAGAAAAATAATAGGAGAAGAAAAAAGAAACAAAAAAAAGAGAGAAGAAAGAAGATATTAGTTGAGATGATTGAATAAAAATATGGATAGAGGAAGAGTATAGAAGAGCGATGGGTGCGGGAGAGAATTGATATAGAGAAAGGAATCTCGATGACCAAGACAAAATATTCGTTTTAGAGGAAGGAAATCAAAGAACATTAGTGTGGAGAGCCTACAACTTGATTTAAGTACCCAGCGACGGCTTAACGGCCCAGCAAGCCATATCATGCCTACAATTATGGCTTTTTTGGACCGTAACCCCTCAAGTTTTTAAGTTTGGCAAACATCTAATTGATCGGACTCGTCGCCCCACTGATGGAATTTGGACTCGAATGTGGATGGAATCGAATTTGGATCACACTTTTGGCACATTTTAATTTGAATATACGAATGCAGTTTGATTGTTGTCGGATACAGATACAAAACGAATGTGTAATTCGAATGACATTTGGGTGTTTACTTGATTTGAAATGTACTATATATATTTTATTTTTATTCATTATAAACATATTTAAAATTAATTAAATTTAATGTTTATACATCATTAATAATTAGTCTTGACATGATCACCCTTAAATAGTTACATTAATTATATTATTATTAGTATCACTAATCATTAGTTACATATATAGTTTTTTAATAGTTTTATATGTGTTATTCTTATTCGAATACCGATATTGTCGAATATGAATGTAGAATCAGACCAAGAAACACAAGTAAAAAAAAATTTAGATACATCTATTTTTGTACCACATTACAAATGAATATGAGTATTTATATTAATATTTTTCACGGATACGATACGAAGCCGTTCCGTTTCCACCGATACACACCGCATCGCTCCCTTTCCTTTCCCGAAGCCCAAACAACTCCTTGTTCCTCGTCCTCGCTTCCATTCCAACTCATGTGTCTTATCATTATGCATTCTTCATGTAATTGACATGGATTACTCATAGCTTTATATGGCCTCTCATGGTCCATCGTCTCTAAGCCTTTACTCGCTCTTGACCATTGCCCTGGTTTATCGGCACCAAGCCCTTTGCTTGCCCTTCACCGTTGCATGGTCCATCAAAGCCGAGCCTTGCTTATCCTTCACCATCTTGCCATACAAAACCATTTTGTATCATGCATCATCAATATATTCACTTTCTTATTTTGGCCACCACGGTTGTTGATCACTAACTCAACATATTCTTCCTCCATGGTTGTTAATCCCTAACTCATTATGTTGTTTTCTTTTGATCTTCATCAACTCATGATGTTCACTTCATTTCATTCACATGCTCAAATTGTTAATCCTCAACTATTGAAGTATCAACATTTTCATCTTGATGCCGGAACTCAACCTACCACACAATCTCATGGCAATAGTTAGCCCCGCACATCCGGTTGTCATTAATCACCAAAACTTACCATAACGCATTGCCAGAGGCCTACATCCTTCAGGGGGCTGATGCCACGTCTACTGTAGAGGGTCTCCTCCGCTTAATAGCGGAGGCAAGTCCCCCCCCCCGCTCCGCTTATAGCGGAGGCAAGTCCCCCCCCCCCCCGCTTCGATAGCGGGAGCAGTAGAGGAAGCCACGACAACTCCATTTCCTTTATCTGCTCCCTTCAGGGAGCTTTACCGTCTGTCGGTGCATATAACCTTAGCACTAGTGTATTTTTCTTATTTATCAATTTCTTACCTCCAAAAAATCTTGATAACTAACTATGGTGTGTTCCTTGCAACCGGAAGGTGGCCACATCGGCAAAAAAGAAAAAAAGTCATGTGTCTTCGGAGCGGCAACTAAATTCCTCTGGGCACTCCCTAAAGGGGCTATCATTGTAAATGCGGTCATCCAGGATAAATTATTGACGTTGCTAGTAGACACATTTTTAGTTCTTTTTTTATATTATTCTTATGGTGACCCTTCATTTAGCACGTGAAATAACTCCTTGACCTTATATCTTGTCATGTTTTTGGAGTATTCTGTGAAATTACAGGAAAAATGGTATAAATGGATAATTTCTCACGAGGAAGAAACACCAAAGATAGGCATCAAAGCATTGACTGTTCGCTCTAGGAGATCAGAGGCCTGGCATCATTAGAACTTGTTCGCGTGATAACTTCTGTGTATATACACACTCCGGCTAACGCAGAATTGATGTCTAGACAAGGTAGTTCGAAAAAAAGATATATATGACTTAATGATTAAAACAAGACAATGTGGGACCGTGCTAGTCAGCATGGGGACTCTTTTTCGCCCAAACGAAAGGAAAACTTCATCTCTAGAACTTAACACTTGTCCCCTCTTCCTTTGTTTCCGTGTTGTCCATGTAACCAACCTATTTACAACGATGATCTTATACCATGAATTGTCTTGCAAAATATTTGCGAGCAAGTCTCGGACTAATTCAATAAACATGGATGTACACGACATTTTTTTTTCATCTCCTGATTAGGGGTATTTGACAATTGCATCCACTTTATCTTAATTTTTTTTTGTAAAAAATGAGATGGAGTCCAAAGGACCGATGCATTGTAGCCTAGGTTGTCTGCCAACCTGGACCTGGACTAGTTAGGACCAGGAAGGATAATAAAAAAACTAGTGTTAATGATAAAAATAAAAGAAAAAGATGTGCCCGATCCGACGGTGAGGTGTCACACAGCACAGCACAGCAACCCCAACGGCCCGACGGCCGGCGCCCGAACTGATCGATCCTCCATTCCCATCCCAGCGATCGATCCATCCCCACTCCCGAATCAGAATCAGAGCGCCGCCGCTTCGTCTGTCGGAGGCGGAGCTCCCCTTGTTTGACCCAACACAACAGCCTGAGTGACCCGACCCAGTCGCCGAGTCGCATCGCATATGCCATTCAAATCTCTCGCCGCCGCCGCCGCCGCCGCCGCCGCCGCAACCCACTGACCTGACCTCCGCTCCAAGTAGAGAGCAACCCTAGCTAGCTAGCAGCTCAGCTCGTCCCCATGGTCTCGCGGGGGCTCTTCGGCTGGTCCCCGCCCCACGTCCAGCCCCTCACTCCCGTCTCCGAGACCTCCGAGCCTCCTGAGTCGCCCTCCCCCTACGCCGCAGACCTCGGCCTCGGAGGGGACGGCGCACCGCCGCCCGACGACGACGCACAGCCGCCCCTCGATGATGCCGACGACGACCCCGATCCGCCGCCAGCCGCCGTCCCCTTCAAGCGCCTCTTCGCCTGCGCCGACCGCCTCGACTGGGCGCTCATGCTCGCCGGCAGCATCGCAGCCGCTGCCCATGGGGTCGCGCTCGTCGTCTACCTCCATCTCTTCGGGAGGACCATCAACTCGCTCCATGGCCCACACACACACGAGCTCTTCCACAACATCAACCAGGCAATGCCCCTCTTCTAACTCATCTGCCTTAGTTTGACTACTCCTACTACCGCTGCTTGCTAACAGAACAAACATACACGCCTCTGTCTGCAGCACGCCCTATACTTCCTCTACATAGCCATTGGCGTTTTCTTTGCTGGATGGATAGAGGTTTCTTGCTGGATTTTGACCGGGGAAAGACAGACGGCAGTGATTAGATCCAAGTATGTTCAAGTCCTGTTGAACCAAGACATGAGCTTCTTTGATACCTACGGCAACAATGGTGATATTGTTAGCCAAGTTCTCAGTGATGTCTTGCTCATCCAGTCTGCTCTTAGTGAGAAGGTGAGTTCCTGTGCCAAAACTTCCATTCTCAGTCATCTACCTGCTGTAGATATTAATTAACATGTTCTTTATAGGTTGGAAACTACATTCACAACATGGCCACGTTTTTTGGTGGTCTTGTCATTGGTTTGGTCAACTGCTGGCAAATAGCTTTATTGACATTAGCAACTGGCCCCTTCATTGTTGCCGCAGGAGGAATATCAAACATATTTCTCCACAGGCTCGCAGAAAATATTCAGGATGCTTATGGTGAGGCAGCAAGCATAGCTGAACAGGTACCGGATTTTCTTGTATCCCCCATAAGATGATTGCGCGTCAGCTATGGATAACCTCGTTTCTTTTGACTTTCCCAAAAGGCCAAAGCACAGAAACCTGCGCAAAACAAATTTGAATGCCACTTTCCCTCATAACGAAAATAAAGAGGCTTGAATGTTATATCATTAGACAAAGATAATCTTACAAGATAGACTGACTATATTTCTCAAAACTGCTGTTGTTTTTAATCGAAGGGCCCACTGGGAACAAATGCAAGTCTTGCTGTTATCCACAACATTTATAATCAATTACTAGGATTTGCATAATCAAGTATGGAGATTGAACAATGACGACCCTATATAACATCTATTCTTAAATCATCTAGATTTTGATTACGTGTAGGGGTGCATCATTGGCCTAGTTCCTCTCAAGATGTCATCTGGATTCTGGAAGCACCAGTGCCCACTAGGGTAATAGAAACAAATAGAAAACATATAATTTTTCTAGTTGATAATGTCGGCATGGAGCACCTAGGTCTTGAAACTCTTCAGACTTGTTTAAAGTTAGGCAGTGACAAGGTGTATGTCTTTAACTATGGACTTCAATTTGTGTCTGTTCTACTGGTTTACTGGAAGTTGGAAAATAAAACATGTGCTGATGTTTGTTTTGCAGGCAATCTTGTACATTAGGACTCTGTACTCCTTCACAAATGAGACCCTTGCAAAATATTCTTATGCTACTTCACTTCAAGCGACACTACGCTATGGAATACTTATAAGTTTGGTGCAAGGTCTTGGTCTCGGATTTACATATGGGCTTGCTATATGTTCTTGTGCCTTACAACTTTGGGTTGGAAGGTTCCTTATCTCACATGGAAGAGCTAATGGCGGTGAAGTTGTTGTAGCCCTGTTTGCTGTTATCTTGAGTGGACTGTAAGCATATAGCTTTTAAGAGTTTTTCTTAGTTAATTTAAAATTTTACCCTGAAATTCATCTTAGTCAGATCTTTGAATTGATTGTAGTGGACTTAATCAGGCAGCAACAAACTTCTATTCCTTTGAGCAAGGACGTATTGCTGCATACAGACTCTACGAAATGATAAGTCGTTCAACATCTACTGTAAACCAGGATGGCCGTACCTTATCTTCAGTGCAAGGCAACATCGAATTCCGCAATGTCTACTTCAGTTATCTGTCCAGACCAGAAATCCCCATCTTAAGTGGATTCTACCTTACAGTACCTGCTAGAAAGACTGTTGCTCTTGTAGGCAGAAATGGTTCGGGAAAAAGCAGCATAATTCCTCTAATGGAACGCTTCTATGACCCAACCTTAGGTATTTTAGTTGCCATCTATTACTTAATTTTTTTTTACCTCGATCGTGGTTTATGATTACCTGTGGGGCTATGCTTATATTTTACAGGTGAAGTGCTTTTGGATGGAGAGAATATCAAGAATTTGAAGTTAGAGTGGTTAAGAAGCCAAATAGGACTTGTGACTCAGGAACCAGCTTTGTTGAGCTTGAGCATTAGGGAAAACATTGCATACGGTAGATCTGCCACAACTGACCAAATTGAAGAGGCAGCCAAAACAGCTCATGTGCATGCTTTCATCAGTTCACTAGAAAAAGGATATGAAACACAGGTTCAACACCTATCACAATTGGCTATTGGAACTGCATTTTTTTTGGCAGTTGTAACATGCTTATATTTGATTAAAATAAATATGTGATAGGTTGGTCGGGCTGGTCTTTCTCTGATGGAAGAACAAAAGATAAAGCTTTCCATTGCTCGTGCTGTGCTATCAAATCCATCTATTCTTCTCCTGGATGAGGTCACTGGTGCTCTTGATTTTGAGGCTGAGAAAGCTGTTCAGGAAGCACTAGACATTCTAATGCTTGGGCGGTCTACCATCATCATAGCTCGTCGCCTCAATCTTATCAGGAATGCTGATTATATAGCAGTAATGGAGGAAGGTCAACTTGTTGAGATGGGGACACATGAAGAATTGTTAAACCTCGATGGTCTTTATGCAGAACTTCTTAGGTGTGAAGAAGCAGCAAAACTTCCAAAGAGGTTAGCCCATTTCAATCAGCAATATGCTGATTCCTTGATTTTTGTTTTTCTCGAACACACATGAGAGCTGCGTATCAATATATTAAGAAGAAAATGGGTATTGAGTTTATAAACCCAGAGTAACCAACAGGTTTTTGGGGAACCTGTACAAACCCCGTTACTCATGCATGCATGATTACCTTGCTCCTGAAATACATGACCTGTCCTAGACAAAAAAAAAACACCATCTAATCCTGCAAGGGAGCTAGGGAGAGGATATGAGAAATACCTCGAGCCCCAGCCAAACTACACAAATGTGGCTCCTCTCTAAGCTCAGTAAGGAGTAAGGACTAAGTAGTTTGTTCAGGTTAGGAGGAACCCCATCAAACACACAACTGTTGCGATGGTTCCAAACTAACGAAGCACCTAGAATTATGATAAAAATTAAGCCCCTGTTTGACATGACATGATACTCTTGCACTTGCCCTTTCCCACCATTCATCAAAGGAAGTGTTCTCAGGTTGTGGGGTCAGGGCCTGCTCGTTTCTTCGGCCTGGTCACAAAGAGGACAAGTTCAGGATGTGGCAGACCCCTCCTGGCAAGTTGATCAGCTGTCCAACATCGATTATGTGCTACCAGCCACATGAAGAATTTGCTTGAAAACAACTCTTTTTTTTTTGCTCAGTAAAAATGCCGCAGAACTTTCTTGTTCTAACTGTCAATAGTTGATGCCCTTAGTTTAATTTTCAGTACCAATGCAGACATGTATTTGAAGATAAATATGCTTAGCTAGTATCACCACATATTCATCTAATTGATTTCCCCTATCTTGCTGGTTTAAAAGCTTCAATTGTCTCCATATTTTTTACTTTATTTTTTCTTCTGGTTCCTTATCATATCATGCTTGGTCTGATTGCGATACTTTCCTTATTTTTGCCGTTGCAATCTTTTAGTTTACATCCACCCAGTAAATGTGGTAACATCATTTACGTCATTGTTTTTCAAGTCATGCTAAATTAAATGTATATATTTTTTGAATAATTTTAAATGTGTAGTTTGGCATGTATAATCCTTCATTGCTAGTCTTTAATTATCTTTTACAAGTGACTTGCATTAACCTGCCTACCCTTGTTTGGAATTTAATGACTTTGTTGTAAGTGACTTTGACTTGCATTCTTAACATGCATTATGGTTGAGATGTTTGTGTGCATTATGTCTAAATGGCCAGTGAAGTTTGTAAAAATGCTGTTAGCTTCTAATATGTATTCACAAGTTACATGTCTAGGGCTACTTTAATTATAGTTATTCTATATTTTGTTGGACTTATTGCTGTTTAGATGCATGTATCCTGGACTTGTTGCTGTTTCTTTGACATAGCTGACTAGCATGGAACATTTATTCTTCAGGCCTGTGGTATATATGAATCAATACTTTTGTTTTGTTGATTTACTAATGGGGCCTAACTTTACTGCCTCCTGAACTGTTTCAGAATACCAATCAGAAACTACAAAGAGCCAAGTTCCTTCCAAATGGAAAGAGATTCATCAGCAAGTCACAGCTTTCAAGAGTCATCTTCTCCAAAGATGTCGAAATCGCCATCACTTCAGAAAACACATGGTTTTCTCACGTTCCGAAATTCAGACGCCAACCATAACTCACATGAATCGCCAAATATTCAAAGTCCCCCTTCAGAGCAAATGGCAGATGCCAGGCTTCCAATGGTTGCTTCTGAGAGAGCTCCATCCATCAAAAGGCAGGACAGTTTTGAAATGAAATTGCCCGATCTTCCCAAAATTGATGTCCCGCTGCACCGGCAGTCTTCAAATAAGTCAGACCCAGAATCACCAATATCACCATTATTGACTTCTGATCCCAAAAATGAGCGTTCCCACTCGAAAACTTTCAGTCGCCCTCTTGACATATTTGATAGTTTCCATGCTGAGGATTCCAAGAAGCTGCAAACAAAAACACCATCTTTTTGGAGGCTTGCCGAGCTTAGTTTTGCAGAATATTTTTATGCTCTGTTAGGAAGCGCTGGTGCTGCTTGCTTTGGTTCATTTAATCCCCTTCTTGCTTATACGATATCTCTAATAGTTGTGGCGTACTACAGAATAGGTGTCCGTGATGTACACGCTGAAGTGAATAAGTATTGCTCATTCATTGTTGGCATGGGTATAATCACTGTACTAGCTAACTTCTTGCAGCACTTCTATTTTGGTATAATGGGAGAGAAAATGACTGAGCGTGTAAGAAGGATGATGTTTTCAGGTTTGGTACTGCCTTTTCTTGTCTATTACTTATATAATCCCATCCTAGTATTGTCGATGGCACAGACGGCCTTTATAAACTATCTAAAGCACATATTCATGGGTATCTGATACAGCGCATGATGCTAAATGTCCTTTTGTGGATAGATTAGAGTAAAATTGCTGTTGAAATATCAGACTTATCATATTCTGTTTATTGTATTCCAGCAATTCTGCGCAATGAAGTTGGCTGGTTTGATGAAGAAGACAATAGCGCAGACATATTATCAATGAGACTTGCAAATGATGCAACATTTGTTCGTGCTGCTTTCAGCAACAGGCTTTCTATATTCATTCAGGATACATCAGCCATTTTTGTCGCGCTTCTTCTTGGTATGTTACTACAATGGCGTGTTGCTCTTGTTGCGCTGGCAACTTTGCCCATCCTTATCATTTCTGCGGTTGCACAGGTTAGCTCTCTTCTATGTTTTACATTCAACATGATTTTATTATGATTCTTCAACGTAGTAAGATATGTTATGCAAAAATAATATGTTTCGTGCCTGTATGGATGTATTTTATCATGGGTTTCTATCTCTCTCATCTGAACTTCAAAGTGTTTTATGGGGGGAAGTTGCACTTCTAGGCTCAATGGGATTGAAAAAAGTTGATAGCATCCAGTTATTTTGAATGCTTGTTTTTTTAAAACTTGATAAACTTTTCTCATTAATAACTGCCTAATCGGGGTCATACCTGGGTTGCTCTTTTGCAGAAAATGTGGCTTTCTGGTTTTTCCAGGGGAATCCAGGAGATGCACAGGAAAGCTTCTTTGGTTCTTGAAGATGCTGTCAGAAATATCTATACCGTGGTGGCATTCTGTGCTGGCAACAAAATAATGGAGCTTTATAGATTGCAGCTTGGAGATATTCTCACGAAAAGCTTTATTCATGGAATGGGCATAGGTTTTGCCTTTGGCTTCTCTCAGTTCCTTCTTTTTGGGTGCAATGCACTTCTGTTGTGGTATACAGCCGCTGCTGTGAAGGATGGACATCTTAGTCTGGTAACTGCTCTCAAAGAATACATTGTCTTCTCTTTTGCGACTTTTGCACTGGTGGAACCATTTGGCCTTGCCCCTTACATTCTAAAACGCCGGAAATCTCTTACCTCAGTATTTGAAATTATTGATCGTGTACCCAAGATTGATCCAGATGATGCCAGTGGCCTGAAACCCCCTAATGTGTATGGGAGCATTGAGTTCAGGAATGTTGATTTTTGCTATCCTACGCGCCCTGAGATGACGGTTTTGAGTAATTTTAGTCTCAGAGTAAATGGAGGACAAACTGTTGCCGTAGTAGGTGTATCAGGGTCTGGGAAGAGCACGATAGTTTCTTTGATCGAGAGGTTCTATGATCCAACTGCTGGCCAAGTTTTGTTGGATGGCCGTGATTTGAAGCTGTTCAACTTGAGATGGCTGCGGAGTCATATGGGGTTGGTTCCTCAGGACCCTGTTATATTTTCAACAACTATAAGAGAAAATATTATATATGCAAGGCACAATGCAACTGAGTCTGAGATGAAAGAAGCTGCCAGGATCGCAAATGCCCATCATTTCATTAGCAGCCTGCCTCATGGCTATGACACACATGTGGGAATGCGCGGGGTAGATTTGACTCCTGGTCAGAAGCAGCGGATTGCCATAGCTCGTGTTGTGTTGAAGAATGCACCCATTTTACTGCTTGATGAGGCCAGCTCTGCTATCGAATCTGAGTCGAGTAGGGTGGTCCAGGAAGCCCTTGACACCTTGATCATGGGGAACAAGACAACGATTCTCATTGCCCACAGGGCAGCGATGATGAAACATGTGGATAACATTGTCGTGTTGAATGGTGGTAGGATCGTCGAGCAGGGATCACATGATTCGCTTGTGCAGTTGAATGGTTTGTATGTGAAGTTGATGCAACCTCACTTCAGCAAAGGGTTCCGTCAGCGTAGACTAATATAGCCGGCATGGTACATTGCTGTACATTAATCTATGTAACCGAGCCAATTGGCTCTGCTCAACTGACCCCGAGGGAACATGCAAGTCAGCTTCCAATCACTGCCGTTGTGGGTTAACAGAGCAGGCATGGTATTTATTATATTTCACTACCAAAAGGTTGCCGGGGGGGGGGGGGGGGGGTAGGATGGATAGGCAAGGCGCCCCGAGGTGGCATTCCATTGAGATGCTCTCCGATGCCGTATGGCTAATTTTTGTGTCTGATTGTTACTAGTTGTACTAGGTGTAGTTTTGCGCGACCCTTTCTTAGAATGTATTAGATTCTTGCTGTGGCTGGGTGTGAAGTGTAGTTTGGAATTGGAAGTGTAATTATGACGAGCAGTTTGTGGTGGAAGTGGGTATTGTTTTGCAGTCTCTGTCTACTTGCTACTGTGATGGTAGGAGATGCTTGCCTTTTTTTTTTGTAGATTGTGCTCCCTCCCTACATTGTTGTGATCTTTTGCTGTTGTCGTTTTTTGCGGATCTTCTTGTTGTAGTGGTATTTCCCCATGTTTTTCTGGTACTTGTTTTATTATTTGCGAGGCTTCTTTTTACCTATTTTTTTTCTGAGCAAAACCTTTTTTTTTACTTGTTGGATATCAGGATGTGTGTGTTGACGTAGCCTGGGCTGTGGGCTGTCTTGCCCACGTCATCGAAAACCGCCTTTAAAACCGGAGAGAGATGAAAAGTGGACGGATTAGATACATGAGGGAGGTTAAATACCTGGTTTTGTACACGAGGGATGAAACTCAACTAGAGCAATAGCTGAGGGACGTTGACCTTTTTCCTTTCTTTTTCTTTATCACCACACACCACCACGTCGGGACATTTTTTTATTTTTATATTTTTTATTTTACGTTATTTCAAAAAAATATACCTGATAAATTTTTTTTCAAATTTGTCACCCTGTCGCCCTTTGGTCCGGCGATAGGAGCCTACCGCCGAATGAAATGGCGATAGGTATAAAAATCGCCATCTGGGCCGGCGGCAGCACTAACCGCCGTATCAAACGGCGATAGCTGGTGGGCCTCGATGGGCCATGTACCTATCGCCGTTTCATCCGGCGGTGGGCAGACGAGGCGCGGGCCCGAATTAAATGCCACCGCTTATCGCCATATGAAACGGCGGTAGGCGTCCGGCGGAAGGTGCCGCTATAAATCCCGCGCCGCGCCCTCTCCCAGCCCGTCGCTGCCAGAAGGAGAGGAAGAGAAGGCGTGCCGCGCTGGTGACCAGAGGAGAGGAGGAGAGGAGAGGAGAGGAGAGGAGAGGGGAGGGGTGGGGTGGGGTGCTGCTCTGCTAGATCTGTCTTCTGGTTTAGGTATTTTTTTTAATCTCTATATCTCTATAGATTGTAATGTATATGTCTCTGTAGATAAAAATATTAGCTAGTTATTTGCATAGAAATATTTTAGATACATAGAAAAAATAGTTTGGATAGATAGACTAGTTCAATACAAATCCAAATTTTAGCCTAGTTTAGATAGATCGAAAAGGTTGTTTAGAAATATTTGGAACTTAAATGTTTTATATAGAAATGGAAGTTTAGATAGAAATTGTAGTGAATAAATAATTTAGGCATATTGCCTTGTTTAATTTGTGAGATTCAAAAAATAGTTTAGTTTAATTTGTGAGAATAAAAAAATAGTTTAGATAGATAGAAAAAATAGTTTGATAGAAATAGTAGTCAATAAAATTAGAAATATTTTGCATGTAAATATTTTAATAGGAAAATTTTTTTGAATAGAAATAGTAGTCAGTAAAATTAGAAACATAGTAGTTCAAATTAGGAATATCTACATATAAATATTATTCAGTGAATTTTATGAACAGAAATATTTGTTTAGTTTGTGTAGTTATATTAGGATTCTTTAGAAAATATTTGAGTAGGTGGACTAAATTTATTTGAACGGAAACCTTTTTGCCCCCAGATTAAATATCTAAGTTTGAGAAATCGTTGTCAATTGTGTTGGCAGGCATGTCAGAAAGATTACCTTTTCAAGTGTTCTATGGGTCTGGGGATGTTAGATATGGTCCTGAAGGGGTAGATTTGGCAGACTTTAGTTCCTTCAGAAAGGAAGTACCCCGAGCAAGAGAGAGGACTTGGGTTTCAATCTGCAATTGGCTATTTAAAGCTTTCGGACTTAATCGAGAGCAACATGAGATTTCGATCATGGTCGTTGTAAATCGGAGAGAACCGGTATTTTGGGAGTTATTGCCACTTCAAGGCACCCAAAACTGGAGGAACTATGTGAATCTAACCACTAGTCGAGGTTTACCTCTGGTATTATTTGTGCAAGCGTTCGAAAAGGCTACAATTAGTACTGAAGCAGTTGACGAAGATGGAGGCCCGGGGGATGCAGTATTAGAAGATTCAGAGACGATGCATGGACAACCTGATGAAGATCCGGATACGATGCATGAACCAGCTGAAGATGGAGATGGCTCACAGGAACCTCGTCAAGCAACTGGACTGGCTGATGAGGGTGAAGACAATCCCTGCATAGTCAATGAGTTTCAGAGGGAGGGTGAAGAGCATGCAGTGGATGATTCATCTTCAGACGATGAAGATGATTATTGTGTCCCGCAGAACTGGAACGGGTATGACTTTTTGAGGCTAAGTGTAAATGATGGTGAAGCGGTGCAATGAGAGTATAGGGAGAATGAGGTCTGCGTCGGTTCAATGTATGCTAATGCTGATAATATGAAAGAAGCAATAAAACGTTGGTCCACTCTATCTTTGCAAAGGCAGTTCAAAGTGCTCAAGAGCAGTCTGCAAACATATGATATTCGTTGTGTGAGAAGCGAATGCCCGTTCAGGGTGTACGCGTCCAAGGGCAAGTGGCAGGATTTCTGGCAGGTCAAGATTGTGGTAGATCACACATGCGAGCTTGAGCAATTAGCATCAAGGCACCGCAACCTGACAGCTGCCTTTATTGCTAACTACATGTACCCTCAGATAGTGGAGAATCCTAGCTACGAGCCGAAGTCAATTATTTGTGCCGTTGAGGAGGAGTTCAAATATAAAATTAGCTATAACAAAGCTTACAGAGCGAAGCAAAAGGCGCTTGAGATGAGGTGGGGCACGTATGAAGCTTCATATCATAACTTGTCGGCGTTGTTGCAAACTATATGCCTTCGAAATGTAGGAAGCTTCTATGACTTGAAAACATATCCTTGCGTCCAGAAACCTGGGAAGCAGGTGCTCCAACGGTCATTCTTGGCCTTGGCTGCTTGCATTGAGGCGTTTCCGTACTGCCGACCAGTAATCTGCATAGATGGGACATTTTTAACAGGAAGATATAAAGGCACCATTCTCACAGCCATTGGATGTGATGGTAATAGGCAGTTGTTGCCTTTGGCAATTGCTTTTGTTGAGAAAGAATCTGGAGATAGTTGGTATTGGTTTCTAGAAAGGGTGAAGCAAATGGTTGTCAGAGATGTAGCCAATGTGTGTCTGATTCATGATCGACATAAGGGCATCTTACAAGCAATCGACGACATGCAGAATGGTAACCAAGAGCGTCGTAGGGTTCCACAATGGCCGGACGTAAAGAGCAGGTGGTGCATGAGGCATATGGGAGCAAACTTTCACAGCCAATTCAAAAACAAGACCCTTATGACCCTATTTAAGCGATTATGCAGCCAGAATCAGGAGAGAAAATTCAACTTGTTGTGGAAGAAACTAGATGAGCTCACAAAGAAGCAAACAGCTGAGCTAGCGAAGATAGCTATCAATACAGAGGAGGACGACCTCATCTCCCTTGAAGACGTGGGCTTGGATGGCCCAAATGTCAGGAGGAAAAAAAGAAGGCAAATTAAGACATTCTCGCAGTGGATTGAACATGAGCCCAAAGAGAAATGGGCTTTACTATATGATGAAGGAGGGGCTCGGTATGGTATAATGACTACAAATCTAGCCGAGGTTTATAATTGGGTGCTGCGTGGTGTAAGAGGACTACCCCTTGTGGGGATTGTTGAGTTCTTTTTATATCGCACCTGCAAGTATTTTATGGACCGATTCGCGGTGGCAGATAAAGATATGCGCAATAGTCAGATAACTTATGGCTACAAGATTACTGAGTACATGGAGAAAGCATTTAAAAAGGCTTATCTGCACCGGGTTTGTCCAGTTGGTGCAGTGCAACGTCGCTATGAGATTACATGCAGGGACAAAGGTCGGATGGGAGGCAGGCGTGAGAAGCACATACATGAGTGTGTTCTCAGCAATGATGGTTGTGTTTGCTCATGTCAAAAGCCAAGGCTATATCACCTGCCATGCACACATGTTATTGCTGCATGTTTCGAGGCAGGGGGTTTGCAGCCTCGTATGTTTGTCTTAAATTACTTCATGAAGGAAACAATTTGGAACACCTGGCGGAGTGAGATTTATGGATTCCGTATACTGGGAAACTTCATAACTGACCCTGGACATAATGCAACTTATATTCCAGACCCGGATCCAGAGATGATTCAAGGTATTGGGCATCGGCAGAAAAAACGTATCCGAAACAACATGGATCGATCTGAAGCAGGTCCTGCAGTGCGCATCTGTTCGAAGTGCCACGAGACGGGTCACAACTACAAGAATTGCACGGCTGTCTGACACGTACCCCCTTGTGAGGGACCAGAACTTCGCGGTAGCGGTATGTTTTCTTACTTGAACTTATATTTCCTTTGAGTTCTTATATCTAACTTTTCACATTATTTATTCTCTGTAGTACGATGTCATACAAGGTATTGAGGCAGAGGCTGCGTCGAGCCTTGCCCATTGCTCCGACATGACGCACGCGCAACACCTAAGCGCATACAAGAAGATTGCTGACCTTTGCGGTCGGTTTCGCCGAGCCGTCACTTTTCGTAGTGACGACACCACCCTTCCACCTCGTGGTCCACGTCCGGTAGCGTATAGAGGTACGGGTACACGACAGGGCAGCTCCACCACGGCATGGGGTGCGCCTCCTCCGGCACCCTTTGTTACCACGACCACGTCACCTCGTCCTCCTCCACCCATGTACACGCCATATCCAGGTACAGCATACATACTAGATAGCTTTTCTTACTTATAATAGCAATACAATTTCAAACTAAATATGCAATGCGCAACCCTTGTTGGTGTACTTGCAGGCTCGTCGTCTTTTTCTCCTATGGGTGCATACGGGGCCGGATCTACGTCTCGTCTACGACCCATGACCAACTTAGGTATGTATCAAACAACGTGTCACAACTACGATAGCAAGCATCTATTATATTAGATATTTGACATTTATTTGTTCAAGCAGAGTACCGAGACATTGGTGGGACAGACGACGACGACGACGTAGACGAGGACATGGGCCAGTTCGACAACCAGGAGTGGGTTCAGCAGTACTACGGCAGTGGCCAACATGACGCTGTTGGCCCTTCACAGCTTAGTGGTGCACCAGTACCGACGCAGGGGCCACGCAGGAGGATCTGACATCACTTCCTGAGGCAGGTCGTCGGCCAGGTCGTGACATAGTTCCCCCGGACCCACTGACGTACCCGCGGCACCATACCAGAGCGGCACAGGCTGCGGGGAGACGTGCCAGGAGAGGGGCGCCAAAGCGTGGGCGCATCTAGTCATTATGATCACCGTGCTTTAGTCTTTTGTATGCATGGCTACTTCTTCGTACATGCCACTGTGTTTAATAATTGTGGTTTCATCTACGTTGAACGTTGGTCCTTTGATCCATCACATCATGCGATTCCTATAAACGTGACTGCATACCGTACACTCTATAAAGGTCGTAGACTGAAAAGGCTAAATAAAGTAGCATGGAGGAATCACGTGGTACTACACCACGCAACACTATGCCTTATCACCAAAGACTTTTGGCATCTACAAATACCAGCCCTCCAACATTTATGTCTTCAACTAGAGCAACAAAAACAACAAATTAAATGAAAAGGTTCTTCTACATTAATAATGACTTACAGCTACCATCCACCGCGGGGACAACAACATCGGATTCCTTGGACTATGCAGCTTTCACTAAACTAGTACGATAGACGTAGTCCATGGACCAACACGGTCGTGCTCTATATAACACACACTACCACCAACGATGAATGCACCCAGTGCGCATTGAACAACCATATCTATGTCGACATGGAGGGATGACCCGAATGCGATTCCTCCATGGAATGAGCGGCCCAAATGCCATTGCGGCTTCCGTACATGGCTGCAAGTTTGGACTGACCCATTACCTCAAGGCAAGAAAGGGTGTAGGTTCTTCAAGTGTCCTTACATAGATGATGATTTCAAGGTACTTTCATTTCTAATATCTTTTGTAGTCTTTTTTGTTCCCTTAACTAATCCAAGTAAACACTAATTTATATTCAGGCTTGCATATTCATGCAATGGATCGACACACGTCCACTAGGAAGGGTTTCGTTGAACGAAGTTGAAACCAAAGGACAATACTATGCAAGGCACACTCAGGCTCGGGAGGAAGCACGTCTTGCAAGAGAGGAACAAGAAAGGCGAGTTCGACAACAACAGATCCGTTTAAAGGGTAAAGAAGATGAGCTAAAGAGACGGCGAGCTGAGTTAGGTCAGAGAGAGGCGGCCCTCAAGATTCAAGAGGAACAATTCCAAGCTCGTGAAGCACAGTTTAAAAGGGAAGCGGAGGAACAGAAGAATCGGTACAAGGAGCCTGCACAATCTTCCACAAGCGATGCAAGGAACAAGAAGGGAAAATTTCTTCGCTCCACCCAGTAGATTGTTCGTTGTCTATTGTCATTTTACGTTACCTAAGGCATGTTATCCGTAGGCACGGTAACCTATAGGTTAGTAATTAGAGGTACCGCTCATGCCATTGTACTGATCTCTCTCCCTCCCTGTCTCTCTCACTGTTTGTATGCGTGTCTATGTGTTCACATGAAACACTGAAAAGGCTATGCATGACTTATGAGCAATTATTATTACTAGAAAACTTCATTAAGTTAAACCCTCGACTTCTTCGATTATTATTACTAGAAAACCTACAGGACTAGTGTATTAAAAAGCAAAACTCAAATTCATAGCATTATGAACCATTATATAATGCAAAAAAAAATTTTTTAAAAAAAAACAACATATCGCCGGTTCAAATGGCGGTAAGCCTACATATCGCCGTTTCAAACGGCGGTATGCCGGCCCACCCAATCCGCCGGGCGGTAGGCCTTAGCGCCCTTCCATCTGGCTGCAGCCGCTACATCGCGGCGGTAGCACTTATCGCCGGATGAAACGGTTATAACCGTTTCATCCGGCGATATGTCTCATGGGCCGTGGTCCAGGCTAGTTATCGCCGGACCAAACGGCGGTACGTGGTTATCGCCGGACCAAACGGCGGCAGGATGACAAACTTGTAAAAAAATTTATCAGGAATATATTTTTGAAATAACGTAAAATAAAAAATATAAAAATAAAAAAATTTCCCACGTCGTCGTCGTAATCTGGAGGCTGGGCTTGGGCCCTCCTGGGGGTGGGGCTGGTTGGGCCGGGCCACACCACCGACAACCCACACCGGTCAAACAAACAAGAGGGCCGACGATCTGTGATCCCACCCAGGCCGGCCAGGGCAAGCCACCGCCGCGGAGGATGGTGGTGGTGGCGGCGGAGGGGAACCGGTGAGGAAGAGAGAGAGAGAGTTGAGAGAGGCAGGGACAGCCATGGATCCACCAAACCCTAGCCCCAACCCCGCCGACTCCCAGCCCCAAGCCGAAGCCGGAGCCAGGCTCGCCGCCCTCTCCCTTCGCGGTGGCAGGGACCTCCCCCCAGACTTCCACTCCTCCGAGATCCACGAGCACCACCTCGACGACGACGACGACGACGAGGGTTACCTCACCGCCGCGTCCAGAGGCGGGAGCAGCATCTGCGCGTGGAAGGAGGCGCCCGATGGTCTCCACGACGACGACAAGGACGGAGACGGGGACGACGTCTCCCCGCCCAGCCCCAGCAGCAGCGGTTACGCTGGCGAGCGGGGAAGCAGCCTCGACGATGACCCTGAACCCGACCCCGACCCCGCCCAGGATTGGCCGCGCGACAAGAAGCATCTCGACGAGGTGAGAGTCCCCCATCACATGCTCCCACTGGATTGATTGATTGATTGGATCACCAAGCCTACCGCGCCCATGTTTCAGGACGATGCCTCATCTTCGTGGAGGAAGAGGAAGAAGCATTTCTTCATCTTGAGCAATTCTGGCAAGCCAATATATTCCAGGTGAGACTACTTGGGCAAAGGGGAAATTCATTCAGCGTTTTCTTGACCGAGACCATAACACTGCTGCCGCTTTTGCAACTTTCAGGTATGGAGATGAGCACAAGCTAGCCGGATTTTCTGCTACACTGCAAGCAATCATCTCCTTTGTTGAGAACAGGTACCTGGCTTGGCTTGTCTGACTTTGTTCAATTGTTTAGCTTTGTCTCACCTTATTTCGACTTGTTCCAGTGGTGACCATATCAAATTTGTGAGGGCTGGCAAACACCAGGTCAGTCCGCCTTCCTTGTCAGAGAAGCCTATTGCATCTTGTTTTCATAACATAACACCCTCTTATTCAAAATTCTTTGCGACCACCCAGTGTAGGCTACTAACTTCTTTCACTCTGTCTTCAGATTGTTTTCCTTGTGAAGGGACCAATCTATTTAGTATGTATAAGCTGCACTGAAGAGTCATATGAAGGGCTGAGGGGGCAACTAGAGCTCATGTATGGTCAGGTGCTTCCGCTGCTGCATTCGTCATCTCTTAATACTGTCATTTCCCTTTATTTTTTGGACTTTCAGCTGTGACTACATTTACGCAGATATGCCTTCTCCAGCCTTATGTTTGATATCTTTCTGAAAACATGACTTTTGCAGTTGTTGCTTATTTTGACAAAGTCAGTCAATAGGTGCTTTGAGAAGAATCCCAAATTCGATATGGCACCGTTGCTTGGTGGCACGGATGCAGTTTTCCTATCTCTTATACATGCGTTCAGCTGGTCAGTTTTTTTTTTTTTGCTCTCATTTCATTTTGTGCCAAATAAATGCTTGCACTTGTAGCACTCATTGGGAATCCCGCCAAACGGTTGGACAGGAATCCCGCGACATTTCTTCATGCATACACATGCCTCCCTCTCGCGCAAGCAACAAGGCAGGCAGCTAGTGCAGTTCTGCAGGATGTTGCTGATTCAGGGGTTCTATTTGCACTGCTAATGTGTGAGCACAAGGTTCGTCCAACCCCCTGTCAGAACTTGCAGGATGTTTACTAAACGTTTAAGTTCACTTTTGCTTTATCAAATCCTCACTCTTTGTTAATATGAAAAGTGCATTCCCATGTTAGTTGTATCTATCAATACAATTTACACCTTCAAGAGGATCACACACATAAGGCACTTCTTTTCTGTGCTGTGACACTAGTTATCCATTGACACACTTTAGGTTCCACACGCATCTTCTAGTGGTGCATACATATGCGACTTATTTTCTGCCAGCTAGTCCATGTTGATTGTCCTCCACATGTATTCGTGCCAAAGTTCTGTGTAAGGCTTGCTACTTTTGCTACCATGCATCCAGCATATCTAAATCTAATGTCTCCAATCGAATTAATAACTTGTGCTATGAGAATGGATATGAGGATTATGCTCGTGCTCTTACTACAAATGGATATGAGGA
This sequence comes from Digitaria exilis, assembly GCA_015342445.1. Lineage (NCBI taxonomy): Eukaryota > Viridiplantae > Streptophyta > Magnoliopsida > Poales > Poaceae > Digitaria > Digitaria exilis. Next base: position 859,192 of record JACEFO010003293.1, on the reverse strand, counting down.
TATGTTTTTCCCCTCTTTCCATATCCTGCTCTTTTTGTGTTTCTTGTATATCACTCTTGATTATTTTCAGGTTATTAGTCTTGTGGGAGCACAAAAGGCAACTTTGCATCCTGATGATATTTTATTACTTGCGAATTTCATACTGTCCTCCGAATCTTTTAGGTAAACATGATGTGCTCTGAAGTGAAGGATTGTAACGATGAACTATTGTTCTTACAGTTTCTGTCTTTTTATGCAGAACTTCAGAGTCTTTTTCACCCATATGTTTGCCAAGATACAATCCTATGGCCTTCCTGTATGCTTATGTTCATTTTTTTGATGTGAGTGAAATTTATACATCTGGATAACTGTATTGGTTTTATCATTTTTACTTCAGAAATTATAACTTAGAAATTGTCAATGAGGACTGATGACAATGTATTGGTCTCTATTGTTGTTGATCAGTCTGACACTTATTGAAAGCTTTCTCAGTTATGCACCTGTTAAAAACTGGAGTTTGAGGGAAATTGTGTGTGGTGGGTTGTGAGGTGATGAAAATTTGAAAAGAAAGGAATACAGGGTTTTAAGGGAGATAGCTAAATCGTAATCCTTGACGATTTCAACACGTAGCACATCACAGATAGGAGCATATTGAGATGTTTCTTCCTTTCTTAGGAGAACATAGTCTTGGACAAAATTGGGAGATCTTGAACAAAATGTAGGAGTAACTAGGAATTTGACATCAGGCATTTCGTGTGCAGTAGCTTTTTCTTTGGTTGATTTGCAGCTTAAATACGAGTATCTTCTTGACAGGAACATACATACGTGACTTTGCTTACTACGAGATCAGACGCCTTTTATGATCTCAAAGAATCCAGGTGAGCTAACCATACTTGGCATGATTTAAATTCATGGGAGTGCATGCTACGTAAAATTGAACTGAGGTCAACTGCTCTTTTGTGAATGATGTATTAGGGACCGTATTCAAAATGTTCTCTTGAAATCAAATGTCCTCATTGAAGTCCAAAGATCTTTACATGAGAGTACACTGCATGTTGAAGATCTCCCAACCGATACAAATTATCAGTCCGCATCACAGCATCATTCCTCTCGAGACATGAGTTCTCAATCTTTATCTCCTGATATGGCAATTGGAGGACCAGCTGGACTCTGGCATTTCATCTACAAAAGTGTTTACCTTGATCAGTATGTGTCATCTGAGTTCCCCTCATCCATTAGCAATCAAAAGCAGCAGAAGAGGTATGGGTATTGGTATACTACATATTTCACTTCCATAACAGTGAATCATCTTTGTATATAAGAGAACCACATTGCAGATTGTACAAAGCTTATCAAAAACTGTGTGCCTTCATGCACGATAAAGCAACTGGTCCACACAAAACTCAATTCAGAAGAGATGATGATTATGGTAAGCCATCTTTAACAACCAGAAACTCTAGTCCACTATGCGGAAGCGCTAGCAACAATACACAGTAGTTCTGAAGTTTAGAAAGCTATGATTCATTGTCAGTAATTTTGGATGCTCCAGTCCATCTATTGTGGAAAGCATGTGCATTTTAGAAAGCGCTTGGCAGAGCTTGCTGCAGCTGCAACAACGCTGCAGCCAGCCAAGCTATTGCCGTCGTCTTTTTTTTTCTTTTTGAAAAACTGTTGACGATTTGATTTGTGCCGCAGCCGAACGGCTAATAAGCTGCAGCGAGCAGACCCTTAATAGCCGCTCATAGGGCACTGCTCAGTTTCCTCCATCTTAAGAAGGCCAGATAAACTATGGCATAATGACTTAACTAACATGGAATAAAACTGATTCGATTGTACAGTACACAGGTGGCAATGCAATGACACAGTACTGGGTGCCTCATTCTAATTTGCAGGGTGCTGTCTTTTTGTGGCTTGGCGCTAGTTAGTGCTATTATGGGTGAAGGGTGCCCTAGTAGAGTAGTGTAATCGTGGGATGAATAGCATCACATGGTTCATCCTGCGCATCTGTACCTTTATTGATATGAAAATCTTGGTACTATGAGGCACCTGAGAAATCATACAAGAGTATTCTCCCTGTCAATATGTCAACTTTGCTTGCTCGTAATATTTGACTGAGTAATGTGATAAATAGTCGAATTTACCTTTTCCCTCTCCTTGCAGTTCTGTTTTGCTGGATAACCCAGGACTTTGAGCTGTATGCAGCTTTTAATCCACTGGCTGATAAGGTTGGTACATTTACTTAAAGTTTTGGCGTCATGCTATGTGTAGCAGCCTAGTGATCCAACTTGGATTTTGCTTATTTTCAGACCCAAGCAATCAAGATGTGCAATAGAGTATGCCAATGGGTGAGGGATTTAGAAAATGAGATATTCGTATACGGGGAAAGCACCCTTTCCTGGTGATATGTTGTCTTGTGTGTAAGTTGATATGTCTATGTTTTTTTATTGAAAGTTTTTGATGTTTGATGTACTTGTACCGGCACAGGCAGTACCATCATTGTTGGGGAGGTATATGAGGGACTGTGTTAGTCAGTCTTTGACATTTTCTCAGAAGAGGTATCCTTTTATCTTTTCTTCCTCCCGTGAACCGGGGTGTTTTTATTTTCTTGTAAAGGATGGATAATCCGCGTGCGTATTAAGGTAGGAATGATTGGGTTACGGCAGGGGGTGCAAGTAATTAAGCAATCCGGATAACCTCTGATGGTGAAGTGGCATGTGTTTCTATGTTATCAGTGTCATTATCAGACCATGCACTCTGTCGCCTCGCTTCAGCAGACACTATGCATCATATGTTAAGTATACATTTCCTGACCAGCGATGAATGCGATTTGTTTTCTGTTTGCGGATTGAACCACTCGTCATCACATAACAGGCAGAACATGCCTGCGGGGAGGAGAGAGGATGAGGAGACAGAGGAAGACAAGCACGCCTCAGAGGTAGGCGCCCCCACCAGCCGCTGGAAGCAGCCCGGCCAATTGTTCGTCCACGTGGCCCATCCCCACTGGTGGAGAGGCCCGCCCCGGCCTATCATCGTCCTTTCTGTTCATGGCTTTTGGTTGGTGTGCAGGGTTTCTTTTTACCATGGTTCGAACGGTTTTTTTTAGAAAAATACTGGTCCGGCTAACCGGTGAAACCGACCGGTTAGCCGAGTGGTCAGGTTTTATAGTGTCGGTTTGGACGTGGTAACCGGGATTTTTTGCAACCGGGCTGGACCAGTTTGGTGGGGAACCGGTCGGTTCGGACCGGTTTCCACCGGTTTTGTAAACCCTGTTGGTGTGTGGGCCTGCGTCTGCTGGAAGGAAGCACAGGACAAGGAGTAACGCTGTCATTCCATCCCCCTCTCTCTGGTCTAGTCCACACATACTCCGATACTCTATTACGCTGCAGTATACTAGGTTAACCATCCATAACTAGCTGCCGAAGATGCATGCAATCCCAATCCAGATACTTTTTGTGTGTGGCCACCTTTAATTTGCATTGGTTTGGTTTGTTGTGACGGAAGCGGTCGCGTCGTCACCTGCAGATTATCCGGCCGCTCCATGCATCTCCAGCAGCTTCCATTCCATGGTCCCGGTCTCAGGCTACTTACTATATATAACCGATCGCATGTATGTGTGGAGTAGTATAGGAAGGAGGCCATTTCATTCAGCAACAATAGGAGAGAGAAAAAAAATGCCGGTGAGCAGGATCGCCGTGGGCGCTCCGGGTGAGCTGTCGCACCCCGACACCGCCAAGGCCGCCGTGGCCGAGTTCATCTCCATGCTCATCTTCGTCTTTGCTGGCTCCGGATCCGGCATGGCCTTCGGCAAGCTGACCGGCGGCGGCGCCACCACTCCGTCTGGCCTCATCGCGGCGTCTCTGGCCCACGCCCTGGCCCTCTTCGTCGCCGTCGCCGTGGGCGCCAACATCTCCGGCGGCCACGTGAACCCGGCCGTGACGTTCGGCGCCTTCGTGGGGGGCAACATCAGCCTCCTCAAGGCCGTGGCCTACTGGGTGGCGCAGCTGCTGGGCTCCGTGGTGGCCTGCCTCCTCCTCAAGATCGCCACCGGCGGGGAGGCCGTGGGTGCCTTCTCGCTGTCCGCCGGCGTGGGCGCCTGGAACGCCGTGGTCTTGGAGGTCGTCATGACCTTCGGCCTGGTCTACACCGTGTACGCCACCGCCGTGGACCCCAACAAGGGCGACCTCGGCGTCATCGCGCCCATCGCCATCGGCTTCATCGTCGGCGCCAACATCCTCGCCGGCGGCGCCTTCGACGGCGCCTCCATGAACCCCGCCGTGTCCTTCGGCCCGGCCGTCGTCAGCGGCGTCTGGGAGAACCATTGGGTCTACTGGCTCGGCCCCTTCCTCGGCGCCTCCATCGCCGCGCTCGTCTACGACATCATCTTCATCGGACAGCGCCCGCACGACCAGCTGCCATCCGCCGACTACTGATCCATCCATCACCATATATGCTAGCTTCACTTTTCAGGGGTCGATGAATCAACTCCCTGTAACTTCAGGGGTCGATGAATCAACTCCAACTCCAAATAAAAGAATAAGATCCAGCCGCTACTTCTTCTCGATCGATCATCCATATCCATTCTGAGTGTGTTTCGTTAGATGCCCTCTTATATTTATACATAAATATTATTAATCTTTTCTTTCTTTCTTTTTGTCAATCAAGAAACCAAATACTTGGAGTATGCTTGTACAAGGTCGTCTACTACTGTTCACTGGGAGGAGCGCTAATGTCGTTGGTGTCCAATTATATTCTGTTTATTACTACACCATTCACCAAAATATATGTATTCACTCTGCTCCAAATTAAATTAGTACTCACTTTGTGTGTTTGTGTGTTTAGATCGTAGGAAAAAACACTATAGCATCAGAAAAAAAAATGTAGCATTCGCTGGAAACGTGTTTTTGAGGGAGGAATAGTGAAAAGTTGGAATGAATAGTGAAAAGTTGGAATGAGAGTTGAAATATGACAGAGTTATTCCAAGGAAGAGCGGAAGTATCTTAAGTTTGATTATGTTCCCATGAATGGGGCGCTACAGCGTGTACGTTACTGTAACATTCCCACTGTAGGACTGTTATGTCTGACCGTCTGAGTTGAAATGAATTGTTCAGATTAGAGTTATTAGCGCCAGTAGCTTATCCATATCCATAGATACTACAAGTATAGAAATTGTGTATACGGCGCCAGTAGCTTATCCATAGATACTACAAGTACAGAAATTGAAGTGCATGTATAGGTGCGTGCTCTAAGAAGAAGAAGGGCTGGCCCGGCCTGTTTTTGGAGTGCATGGCCCGTGGGCCTCATCTTCTTCCCTCTGGTCTGGTGTTGGTCCTCGTGGCTAGGCTAGCACAGCAGCAGGCAGCCAGAGGACTTTGACAATGGCGGCGGTGGATCTGTCCAAGCTGGTGAAGGAGAAGCGCTTCTGGGTGGCCTCCTTCCTCGTCGCGTGGGCTGCCGCGCTGCAGGTAGCTACTACACCTACTACTACTACCTTGTGATCGATTTGCCCTCTTCCGCCGCCGACTCCATGATGTGGATGCATCTGCAGGGCCACATGATGTGGATGCAGCGCCAGGACGCCTTCAAGCATAAGTTCGGCCTTGACCAAGAAGACGCCGACGCCGCAGCACCCTCGTCGTCGGATTCATCCTAGGCCACTCGTGTTCATCGGTTGTGTTCATCGGGGAGCCGGGAGGGGATCTATCTATCGACTCTGTTGGTGGTCTGACACTCCCTCCCTCCCAGTGAGAGTGAGACACAAGCTCCGATATGTAAATTGTAATATGAACAATAATGGTTTGGTTGAGCAATAATAAGTACTCCTGACCTGTTTGAACAAAAATAAGCTCTAAGCCTCTGAGATGAAAGAAAATAGCATTTGCTCCTGCGACCTTGCTTTCCTTCATCAGCAATTTGAGTAGTGTACTCGAATGTTCCTTCCATCAAGCACCTGAAACAGTCAGAAGAGTTGGTTCGTTAGTACTGTCTCTGATAGAAGAACAGAAGAGATCGGAGCACTTGCCTCCCCGTTCATCTTGTGCACTGCTGCAGCCGCATCATCTTGGGAAGAGAAGACGACGAAGCCGAATCCCTTTGACCTCCCCGTGGTTGGATGACATATAACCTTCACTGCCGTCGTGCATATCATCCAAAATTCAGGAATCTGTGATTTGATTGATCATGGCAGAAAACAGTTGAATGAATGAATACCTGCAGTGACATGACCATACCGAGAGAAAGCATCCTTGAGAGCAGTTTCGTTAGTATCGTAAGAAAGGCCTGCACATGATGCAATATTCAGATTTCATCTGCCTTGGCAGCAACGAGAAAGCGAAAGGGGGAAAGATTCGATTTACCACCGACGAACAACTTGGAGGAGGAGCTGCGCGCAGAGGAAGACGAAAACAACTTCGCCAAGCGGATCGCAGCAGCGTTGCGCAGCAGCGTCCCGGATCCAACTCTCCAATTCGGCGTCATCTACTGCTGCCTGTTCTCGCTGTCGCCTCGCCCGCAACAATGGAAGATAAGGAAGAAGAAGGAACTCAACTTTTGCACTTCACACCCTGTGTAACCTCGTTATTATTGTTACTGCTGGTGTCTGAACTGTAGCACAGCAATGGAAGAAGCTCCTTCCTCGGCAACGGCAGCGACCCCGTGGCGTGGGTGGGCTGGCCGACCATCCCCCGGCCGCCGCCGCCGCCGCCGCCGGATTATTCTTATTATTATTCTAGGACTTGCCTGCTAGTACTCCGTAGTACTAGTATTTTATTGACAGTTGAGACTTGAAAGATGATGATGAGGAGGAGTCGTCGGAGAGCGTTCGCCGCCGAGGAGAGCCTCAGATCCATCCACCGATGCCGTCTCCCTTCTCCGCCCTGTGGCGCCGTCTCGGCCGCCGCGGCGCCGCACTGGCCCTCGCGCTCCTCGCCGCCGCCCTCCTCTTCACCCTCTCCCGCTACGCCGCGGTCTCTTCAGACTTGCCATCCCCATCCCCGACCTACGGCCATCGCCTGCCCACACTCGTCGACCTCACGCTCGTCTACGACAGGGACGCACTGTGCTTGGATGGGACGCCGCCGGGTTACCACTTCCTGCCAGGATTCGGGCAAGGATCACACAGCTGGATCCTTCACTTGGAGGGCGGAAGCTGGTGCCGCAACTTCAAATCCTGCGCTCGCCGTAAGAAAACAAATCTCGGTTCCTCTGCCCACATGGATAGTCGCGTCGAATTCGTCGGCATCCTCAGTGACGATGAATCTCAGAATCCAGGTAATGCCACTCTGCTCTCCAGGTGCCACGCACCTCATTTCTGATGTTGCAAGCCACATCAATCCTAGCTGCTACGAGTTGAATGTATATTGCTCATGCAGATTTTTACAACTGGAACAAAGTCAGAATAAGATACTGCGATGGTGCATCATTCTCTGGAACTGTCCAAGATGAAGTCAAGGTGTGCCCACTTTGCCTCTCTCATCTCCCTGTTTATCTTATTACTTCCTCCCCCGATATTTCGACTGATAATTTCTGTGCTCCCAGAATGGCACAGGTTTCTTCTTCAGAGGCCAGCGTATCTGGGAAGCAGTCATGGCCGACCTTCTGTCCAAGGGCCTATCCAGGGCTAAACAGGTTTACTGTGCAAACGTGCCTGCTGTAATCAGGCTTCCGTACATCCACTGCGCTCGTCTAGCATGTCTATGAATTCCACAGTCCCTCTAGTCGTCATCGTCATTGCTTCAGACCTGCGACACGGCTTCAACACCATGTCAACAGCTCATCCCGAGCCCAGAACAATGAACACTAACAATATACTTACGGTGGTTTCACCTTGCAGTTAGTCATAGCTTTCATCTTTTGAAGGCATAGAAAAAAAAATGTTATTTTGCATTGTTATCTATGCATTTAAAACTTGAAATTTGTGTCTGAATATTGGATGCAGTTTTGCTGCCATAAAGTTCTTCTTGATGTGTTGTTTTCACATAAGTTTCGTCTTTCCTCTTCCGCATTTTAGGCAACTAGCACTCCAACATGCTTTTCAACAAAGTACACTATGAAGTGCACTATACCTCATGGTGAACAGATTGTTTGGGGCGTAGGATGAATCAACAACCAAAGTGTCATTCTACCCTTTCATTGAGATACTTCGTCTCTTCTTTTAGGAGCTACCGGAAGTTTCCTGATAGCTTGTGACAAAGGATTCTACGTTTATTCTGTTATCATGCTGTATTTACATTGACTCATTATCCATGTCCTATCAAGTTAGAAAAGTAAATTACTGTCGCTATTATATGTATGTCATTGGTGGCCAGTCATCTGGGACTTTGACTTGACTATGCAATATTTTCCCTACTGCTTGTAGGCTTTCCTTACTGGATGCTCGGCTGGTGGCCTCTCTACATACATTCACTGTGATGATTTCCGAGCACTTCTACCAAAGACGCCTATGGTCAAGTGCCTCGCAGATGGTGGATTTTTTCTTGATGTGTATGCTACGATCTTCTTTTAACTTTTCCACTCAGTACATAAATTATCTCGCTATGTGCCACTTGAGATTGGCTTGTTTTTTTACTCCAGCATGGGTTATGGCATAATTTAATTTCAATACATATAAAATAAGTTATAATACTTAGTTTTCCTTTTATAACCACACTTGCAGCTTTCATGTTTCTTATATGCAAATTAGTCCTTCCCCCTGTACCTAAGAATGCACAAAGCAAGCTCTATGGACAAAATATGCAGCTTGTTTGAATTTGGAATGATTTATCAACATTCATGCATTTTCCACCACCATTTTGTCCTAATTAATATTAAAGTACTAAACATCATTATGTTGATTCGTTTTGAAACTTGCATGTTCTTAAGTTTGGTTAAATCAACTAAAACTGTGCTCACTTATTTTTATAAAGAAGACTGGAGTGTATTTTAGCTTGCTTGAACTTGACTTGATTGCAGCCCTATATTTTGCTAGAAGTATTTAGCTTTATTTCCATCAATTAGTAAAATGACACCAGAGAAGTGAATTTACAACGATTTTCTCCCTTCGTATGCATTACAGAGAAGACATTTCTGGACGAAGGTATATGCGGGCGTTTTATAATGATGTTGCGTGGCTGCAGGTCTCTCTCTCTCTCCCTCCCTCACGCAAGCGCGTGCATGCACACACATTTATGTGGTTTATTCTCTATTTTTTTCTTGCAGGATGTGCGTAAAAAGTTCCCTCGTTGCAGTTCAGATATGGAGCCAGGGCAGGTTGTCCCATGATTTATTTGAAGTTACCATTTCCTTTCTTTAAAATAATCACTCTTCAATGTTCAAGCTACGGTGTGCTAATTAGTTCCCTTTATTGTTATCAGTGCTTCTTCCCACAGGAAGTCGCAAAAAGCATAACGACACCAATGTTTATACTCAATCCAGCATATGATGTTTGGCAGGTCCCACTACTTTTATCCCAGTTCAGATATGATCCATTAGGGCATACAGATCGGCATGAGTCCTACTGCTCTTTCCTGATTTTACTTTGCAGGTAGAGCATGTCTTGTCTCCAGAAGGTTCTGACCCTCAAAACTTATGGAGAAATTGCAGAATGGACATTACCAAGTGCAGCACAAAACAGCTTGAAATTCTCCAAGGTTGTAATGGAATCTTAGGTTGTTCTTCTGGGTAAGCCTGCATCTTGGAAGTCACTATACTGAGGGTATGAAATTTCCAGGTTTTAGGAAAGCACTGCTTGATGCTATAAATGAGTTCAAGAATAGAAGGGGCTGGGGTATGTTCATCGACTCCTGCTTTATACACTGTCAGTCAATGAAAGCTATTACTTGGCACTCCCCATCTGCTGCTAGAATCAACAACAAGGTATATATACACGCATGCTATTTTTGTGTTGTGGGCTCTCGATGATAGACATCCTTGAGTTATTTGTGGCATTGTTATCTGAATATGAAATTTGGTGAACAGACGGCTGCTGAAGCTGTTGGAGATTGGTTTTTTGATCGGAGGGAGGTAAAGGAGATAGATTGTGAATATCCCTGCAACCCAACGTGCTACAATGTGGCTCTTGATGAGCCCTACAAGCAAGACTGACGGACTGACAGTGTTTTTTGTGTTCGCCATGAATTCATTGAGCTGGATGTGATCCGAATGGGACTTGTAATTGAGACCTGTTAGAATATGAGAACATTTTTACAGGATCACATGTGATGAATTACTGATGAGCGTTGTGAAATCCTTTGTGCTAGTTCAACATTTTGTATAAGATATTTCAATATTTTCCTTGAACACTTTCAAGATTTAATGTTGAAACTGCAGAAACTGAATGTTGAAATACTAGATTTGAAATGTTGAAGCTTCCGGTGGCGCTCAAGCGCAGGATGGGAGCAGTGCAACCGTTGGGGTGCTTGGCGCGCACCCCACAGAGGTGGCGATGGCTAGGGGCGGCGTTGGCGCTCATCACGCAACTAGGGGCGGCGGTGCCGGATGGGCGTCGCGGTGGCATGATGATATGGCGTGGGAGCAGGGGGAAGAGAGAGAAAGCAGAGGAGGGAGAACTAGTTAGGGTTTGGGGGAGGTGTTTTGCACGAATTTCGAACATCGGAAGATGAGAGTCCTCAGGCAAGACATTAGAGTATCTCTAGTGGGACAAAATTTGAGCTCCTAAATTATATTTTACAAGCACACATGTAAAATTTAGGGGCTCAAATTTGCATCCAACTCTAGTATAGCATGCATCCATACACTGGTGGGGCATGAAAAATGGTGAGACCCATGGTTTGGGAGGGAGGACCTAAATCTATTTGTTTGGAGGAGAAATTTGGAAGGATATGTAAAATAGAAAGGAGTTTAAAAGCCCTACCAGAAAGGGTTTTTTTTGTTTGGCTCTAAAATTGAGAAGCTCTCACTGGAGTCTGGAGATGCTCGAACAGTGCCAACAGAGGCTCGAGGGAATGTGCCTGTGAGAGAAATTTGGGCTAAGAGCTGATCTATTAGCTAAGAGCTAGGGTGCACTGTTTAACTAATATAAATATTTATGAGCTACTCCTATGGATATGATGTCTGTGGCCCAAAACTCATGGATTATGATGTGGTTGGGCTATTTATGAGCTACTCCTATGGATATGATGTCTGCGGCCCAAAACCCATGGATTATGATGTGGTTGGGCTGGGCCCAACCCAAACAAGCCGGGCACTAGACCTGAGCATTTGTGGCCCGGCCCGGCCTGTGGGCCCGGCCCGAGCCCGGTGGGTTTTGGCCCGCCCATGCCTCCTAATGGGATGGGCGTGGGCAGCGAAAACCAAGCCCGAAAAAATTCCAGGCCGGCCTGAGCCCGTCCAAACAATTTATTTCATTTATATTTCAACTAAAAAAGAGCGGGAAACCCGAGCCCGCCCACAGCCTGGCCCAAAAACTAGGCCTGCCCACGCCTATAAACGGTGCTTTTTGCTGGCTCGGCCCGACCCGCAAAATGCTCAGGGGCACGCAGTGAACGAATAATTCTAAAAATAATAATAATGAAAATAATAACACGCTCAACAGCCGGCTGCCTTCCTCCTCCTCCTCTCTTCCTCGTCGCCAACCCAAAAATCAAAGCTCCCATAGAGTAGAGGAGTATACTGGAACAGAATCGAATCCAAACTCGTTGCAATTCCATCTTCCCACTCCACTTGTGATTTCTTCCCAGTGGCCACGATCTCCAATGCCGACGACGCTCGCCCTCCATCAGGAGGAGACGGAGACCTAACCTAGGGTTTGCTCAGTCCCGATCTCACCCACGCAGATGCCGCTCCGGGAGGCGCCGCTGCCGTCTAGGCGGGTCGCCAGCGCGCGCCACTATGCTGCCGCCGCCGCCGCCGCCCCGCCGGTGCTGCCCCACCGCCCGCCGCGATCGTCCTCCATATCCACCGCCTCCGCCCGCAAGCCGCCCGAGCCACTTCGGAGGGCCGTCGCTGACTGCCTCTCGCCGCCCGCGCCGCACACCCACGGCCCAGCTGCCGCAGCCGCTTCTGCCGCCGCCGAGGCCTCGCGGACGCTCCGGGTATGGATTCTCATTTGCCTCATCTTTCCCAACCATTCCATTTCCTGCTAGCGGTTCCTTATTATCTCTACGAGCTACATTTCCATACTCTACTCTGCATATGTCTAGGGTCTCAATGCGAATGCTCATTTGTCGGAGAATAAACGCACTAGCGTGCCTTCATTTTTCTCCAAACATCTAGGACCATAAACCGTATACCTTTCTTGATATGTTAACTAACATGCACCAGCCCAGTGATGCACCCTTGTTTTGTCGACAACCCATTCGCTTTTGCGAACCCCGTTATCGAGTGCCAGCTGTTCTCGATCTGTTTGCTCCTTGTGTAATGCAATGCTCATGTGTATTGAATGAGACAAGTTTGTATCTACGCTTGCTATTCCCAATCTGTTCTCTTCTCGTGTAACGCTCTTGTGTATTGAATGACACAATTTTGTATCTATGCCTAGTAGTAGCTGAAAAAAGAGGAGAGCAAACTTACTCAAACATCATGAGTACGAATGGCCTCGCAACACAACTTATCAAAGGAATTCTGGTACTCTTTGCTATGCCCTGGTAGTCATGTTCCATGATCAACAATAAATCGCTGACTCGTAGGAGAACAGACTGTACAGACAACTTAGCAAGTTAGCATGGCCTACACCATCTGGCCTGTTGAATCTATTGAAACAACAACATATTCTCTTGTCCAGGTGTGGTTATTTTACTTCCTTAATTTCCTGCCCAGCAGGCTGGCACACCTAGCTTCTCTGCTTTGCATTTTGCTACTCTTGATGATGCAAGTGTTGGTTCTAAAGGAAGTTATCTCATGCAGCAGCATTCTCTTAATTTGTGTCATGACTTTAAGCGGTTCCTTCATATTTATGCCATTTCTCAGTGAAGGTGATTATATGCTTGCAGGATTATATAGCGAACCCTTCAACCATAGATATGGCTTATAATGTCCTCATCGACCATGCACTTGCAGAAAGTGATCGCAGGTATGCTTTCAACTTCGATATCTTATTGTGGCTATTATTCTTTCTTTGCAAGGCAAAAAGGAAAACAAGAACTTGATTTCTTTGTCCAGCATAATGTCCTTATTTAGAATAAATAAACCTCTTGTCTTGTCTAGGAAAAAAAAGGTAACAAATTTCTTGTTTTCAATTAAAAATACTTAACATTATTCATTGTTTACTTGGTTTATTTTAAGATTGAGTGAATTTCACCGTGGGCCTTAAACTAATACTAAGGTCTCACCTAGGTCCATGAACTATAAAAGTGATTATCTAAGTCGTTAAACTAATCCCGAGGTCTCGCCTAGGTCCATGAGCTGTAAAAGTGATCATCTACGTCCTTAAACTAATCCTGAGGTCTCACCTAGGTTCATAAACTATAAAAGATTGCATCCGTGGATAGTCGGGGATTGCATCCTGAAGTCAATTTCGATCCCATGTTGGCAGTGCCACGTAAGCAAAGATTGCATCCCTGGATGGGTGGGGACTTCCACAACACCTTTGTAATAGATCGGGGACCAAGGTAATCACTTTTATAGTTCATGGATCTAGGTGAGACCTCAGGATTAGTTTAAGGACCTAGATAATCACTTTTATATTTCATGGACCTAGGTGAGATCTTGGGATAAGTTTAAGAACCCACAGTGAAATTCACTCTTTGAGATTCGTGATGCATCTTTATGGGACATTGACTTTTCCCATTTCCCTAATTTGGACAATCTTTTGAACCAGCCCAGCAGTTGTCCCAAGATGTGTGGCATTGTTAAAGAGATATCTTATCCGGTAACTGGATTCCTTCTTCTTTCTTGTTTCTTATTTCGGCTTGTGAAATTTGTATACTCTAACTCGATTCTGGGTTTTGTCTTCAGGTATATTCCAAGGGTCCAAACTCTGCGTCAAATTGATCTTTTTTGTGCAAATACAATGGCAAAATGTGAACCAATGGCAAATAATAGAGCAGCATCTTTTGGCCATGCATCAGCAGCAGTTACACCAAATCTCTCACCTATTGCGCCATCAATATCCAACTTTGCTTCAGCATCTCTTGTGAAGTCTTTAAACTATGTTCGCTCATTGGTTGCAAGGCACATTCCAAAATTGTCATTCCAACCGATAGTCCAATCTGTTGCGTCGAAGAGGTCCCTTCCTTCACTGTCATCATTTTTGAACAAGTCCTTAGTTTCTCAGTTAACTCCAGAAGTTATTAGCAACAGAGAACATGTTGAATTGAAGGAATGCCATAGTTCATCTGATTTGATATCATCAGCTAGTGATAAAGTTCAGGGAGGTGAGCCTGGAGATGATAGCAAATATATATCCTTTGATATTTTAAGCTGGCGATGGCATGTGTATGGTGAACGGCAGGCATCAGCATCCGCCAAAGAAAGGTAGATCTCATGCTTGTTTTTTTTGTCCCCATTGTTTTTTGCGATTATTGTGTTTTTACGGCTACTTTGAAGTGCAATTGTGATTTTGTCCTTACTTTTTTTTAACTTTGTGAATTTGCCCCTATTATTCACAAGTTGTTGTGAATTTGCCCCTGGTCGTTGTGAATTTGCCCCCTGTTTTGACCGTTGACTACCGTTGACTAGGGGCAAAATCACACTGATTTGTAACAAATAATGGCAAATTCACAAAGTTGAAAAAATGAGGGTAAAATCACAATTACAAATCAAAGTAGGGGTAAAAATGCAATAGCCCCTTGTTTTTATTGTTGCCAATACTAACTATTTTTCTAATTTTCTTTACCAGCTGCAGTGATTTCGTGGGGCTTCAAGATTTTCATACACATGGTTTTCTTGAGGTTGGTGCTGCAGCTCTTCTAGTTGGGGATATGGAGGCGAAAATTAATGATCAACAGTGGAGATATAGCGTTATCCAGGAATTTCCAGATATTGATTTGCTGCAATCTTCAACATTTGCGCCAAGTACTTTTGCATCATCGCAAAGCCATTTAAAAGCAATAACTGCATCCAAACGCATGAAATCAGGCCCAAATCAAGTTTGGTATGCCCTAGTATTTATTTATCTGTGTCGTCATTATGATTGATAGCATATCTTTCCTTTCATGCTTCGTTTGAGTATTTCACTTGAATTTTGTTCTATATTTTCTTTGTAACACCTTGCATCTGCCTTTCCTTTTCCGGAGTAACTTTTCTCTCCATTGTAATATTTTCGCCCTGCTGGCAAATTTCATATCATTAGTATACTAGATTTTTCTAGTTGCGGTCTTGGTCGGATTCAGGTTTTCTCTCCTGGGCAGCTGGTACTTCCCTAGTTTTCCAAAAGAATGTTAAACTGAAGGCTTTTGATACCTGTTGTCAACTTGTCATCTACATTCTTGCTACCTGTATTATGTTTACATACTTTTTGTTACTAATGTTTTTTTTTAAAAAAGGGTCAAATAAACTTGATCATTAATCATCCGTCCTTTTTTTAGGATGAACATACCAGCAAACACATTCCAGCCTCGAGCACGCCCCCTTTTTCAGTATAGACACTACAGGTACATTGTCAGTTTCATCCATTTACTTATATGGTATTGCACACCTTATTTGTTGGAACATCTGTATTTGTTTGTAAACATACAGATCCATGTCGATGTTGCATATCTGAACCTAGATTCTACATACACTAATTTACAGATGAACCCTTAACCCCTAATATCCTTGATGTAGGGGAAAAGTAATACTTGTCAAAGCATATTGACCGCTCATGTATCTTTATATACTTAAGTTAGAACTTCACTTGTCTTTTTGATAATCATGTCTGACCATATACTTGCATGTTTGTCTTGCTCATCATGTTACTTTCTTTTCCCAGTGAGCAGCAACCCTTAAGATTGAATCCTGCTGAAATATCTGAAGTCATAGCTGAAGTTTGTTCAGAATCAACTTCAAGTGCAAGTCAGTCAATTGCTCCATCAAGATTGAGTACCCAGAGTCGGCAACCTTCAGCAGATGTGGCATTTAGTGTCCTTATCAAACTTGTCATCGACATGTATTATTCTATACCCCATTTCTTTTGATTTATTCTCCAATATCAAATTTTGGTAATGTTGATACTTTAGCCACCCTGGCATTGTTGTCACATATTCTCTTGTCACTAGTCTTATTATTGATATCATGGCAAATCAACTTAAGAATATGTTTGCTCAGCCAAAGCTGGATTGTTTTCAATTTTTAGTTTTTTTTTCTGACGCAAAGTATTTTGTCACATGGATGTATCTTTGCATAGGTTGTCTGTCTTCTGTGTTCACTTTTATTTGCATGGCTGTGTTTTTATGCTGTAGTATTGTCAACAGTTGTGTTGTCTTGCTTGTATGAATGCAGATTTAGGTTGATGTGCACATTGTAAAGTTATCTTTTTACAATCTCATCTTTATTGAATCAGCTATTCAAATTATTAGTCACATAATACAAGGGTGCATGTATATAAAAAAGGGACAGCAATAAATTTTGGAAGACAAAATATTCTTCTCTCAAAATGGTGACATTGTTTTTTAAAGTGTTCAGTGGATTTCATGATTGAATGGATGACTTTCTCAGATTGCTTGAGCTACCTTTCCTCCTAATCAATCCTGTGATAGGAAATAGTCCATTTTACTACCCCAAACAATTTTTTTTAGATCTTATTTCATGATAGATGACATTGTAAA
This sequence comes from Digitaria exilis, assembly GCA_015342445.1. NCBI lineage: Eukaryota > Viridiplantae > Streptophyta > Magnoliopsida > Poales > Poaceae > Digitaria > Digitaria exilis. Next base: position 842,537 of record JACEFO010003293.1, on the reverse strand, counting down.
CTATGATACAACTATACATTTAAATTTTCATATCTAAACTTGTATCAAATGCTCAACCTATAGAAAAGTTTATATAGTAAAATTGGAGATATTTTTGCGATATAGTGTGTGACATTAGCATTACCTCACCAAATTCAATCTAAAGCAAAAAAAAAAAAATGTATGAGAAACAAAAGAGGCATACTTTCTCAGGGGTTTTCCTTAATTTTCTTAATCCAGGTATATGATGGACTCCGAGACTGCTGCTCCCCTGACACTTTATATGCTTGAGGTGTGATATATTCCATGATGATTTCTTTAAAATTAACTTTCAATTAATTTCCACACATTATTAACTTCTCAGGGTATGTTGAGCTCTCAAAAGACATCTGCCAGAACAAAGGCTCTTGATTTGATCCTAAATTTGGGGGTACATGCACACCTACTGGAACCTATGGTTGTTGAAGATGCACAGCTTATCGATAAAAGTGAAACTGTGAACCATTCTTATCTAAGCAATGAATACGGATCAAGTATAGATGAACCAAGGGCAGCAGAACCTGAAGAAGAGCCTAAGATCAGTCCTGCTATTGATCAGTTTGAGTCATGGCTTCTTAAAATACTTTTTGAGGTTCTCCTTCTACTAGTACAGGTATTATTTTCAGATTTTCTTTTGGTTGTTATGTTTGGGTTATCTTAATATGAACGAAATGCGTTAGCTGTAAACAAATGTAGTATTTTCTTTAGTTCTGAAAAAGGAGTTATTTTAGCCTACCCCAACTCACTTGGGACTAAAGGCTATGTTGTTGTTGTTGTTGAAAAAGGAGTTATTTAACTCTTTCCTGGGTCATATTTTATATGTATAATTTATTTTTTTATTTGTTATGTGGCTGTGAATATATGCTCCAATTTGTCCATGTGATGGTTAATCAACTTTGCACTGTCTTTTTGTTTGCTAGTAAGCTGATGTGCTATTATTTTTCATTATTTTTTCTTGCTTGTGTAGATGGAAGAAACACAGGAGATTGTGTGGGCCTCAGCTTTGAGTTGTCTATTTTACTTTGTTTGTGATGGAGGAAAAATTATCAGGAATAGACTGGGAGGTCTGGACATAAGGGTAAACATAACTTACTTAGAATTCACTTCTATTATGTTTTGCACCATTTCCTGGCCCTGATTGCCGCACTTTCTGCAATATGCAAAAGATAAAAATATTGGAGACTTTTGTTTAGTACTAAGAATAAAATCATGCAGCTGCAAAGTTACCTATGTATGCTTTTTTTATTTTGTTCACTTCTAGGAATAATAGATTTGAGCACGCATTATAAACCAGGAAATCCAACTATCAGCATAACAGAGAAAGTCGAATCTACGGATTTGATCCTGTAGCTGTTATTGTTGTCTTGTTGATGTCTTTTTGAGATACGGCCACAATACTCTTCCATCATAAGATTTTCTCTAGTAGTGTCTGCAATGCACATCTAATGTCCCCATGTATGTCATGAGGTCCTTTCAATGTAGTTGACACTTGTTAGCCTTTTGACTTATGCAATTCGCCTAAAATGTAGAGTATATAATATAAGTTTCTATGAATGGATTTATCACTGAAAATGTTCTTCAAGTCACATGTGCATTTTTTAAAATCCTGAACAGGTGGTGAAGACTCTTCTTGAGATTAGCGTGGAACACTCATGGGCAAAAGTAGTGCACAGCAAGCTCATTTGCATGCTGACAAATATGCTGTACCAAGTATCAGATGTAACTCAGAATGGTGTTCGTGATACACATTTTGTTCCTGAGCAGATAGAGCTTCTTGGTGGAATTGACTATATTTGTCTTGAGGTTTGGTCTTTCTCTTTCAGCTGACATCTGGCCTTTCTATATGTTGACTGGAATGGTCTTTTACAAGACGCATGATTGAGTACTGCCGTTTAACAAGTGAAAAGCAAGGACATAGGAAAATGTATCAAGTTTTCCAGTTGACAAAGCGACTTGTTGTGGCAATTATTAGAGAACTTTATTTGATCTGTGGCAATCTCAATAAATCGTCCAGTTCTGGGGCTAGTACTCCCTCTGTCCCAATATACACTGAGACCATTTTTTAATTCTACTTTTTTCTTGGTGGGTAAGAAACAACAACCAATAGAAATGAAGAGAGGACAATAAAAGTGTTCGTTTAGACCCAATACTCATTCCTTGGTCTCCTTGTTGAAGGAGCTATGCCTTATATTATGGGACAGGAAGTACTTCTCTAATCATAGATTTGAAAACTTATGAAATATAATTTTTTTCTGAAACCCAACTTCACTTGAAGGCCTAGAATAATTTCTAATAATCCGGAATTTGAAGAAAACTCCGCAGGACACAGTATTTGCTCTTTTGTCAACCCTCTGACCTTAAATTCCATACTGATTTAAGTACTTCTGCTAAAAATAGTATAGCTTGCCTTCTAAAATGTATTTAGTACATGGTTGTGTTGTGATTTGGTAATAGTTTATTCTGAATGCGCTATATTATTAAAGATTGATATTTGTATTAATGATACTAAAACGCGATAAAGGATGGCTCCCACAACAAGTTGTATATTTTTTTTTTCTGGGACCATGCCAAAAAATTGCTAATTATAAAGATTAGTTGTGAGATAACATATTGCCCTTGCTAGCTAGTGGCCAGCTGTCAGTTCCATTTTGAACCTCATCTATTATGAGATAATAAATTTCCCTTATCATTTTTTACTTCATTGGAGGTTTCTTGGTTCATATAATGAATTATGTCATCTTGTATCTATACATTAATGAAATTTATCTATCTTTTTTACAGTATTCACAAGCCAACTCCAGGGAAGAGAAGCGGGATTTATTTTTTGTCATTTTTGACTACGTAGTACATCAAATAAATGAAGCATGCCTGGCTGGTGGTATTTCAACCTACACTTATGATGATGCCCAGCCCCTTGCTTCCCTTCTTGCGTTTGCTGATGCTCCTGAGGCCTTTTACATATCTGTGAAGCATGGAGTTGAAGGCATCGGCGACATGCTGAGGAAAGCTATATCAGTGGCATTATCGCAGTCTGCACAATATGACCAATTGAATGTGGTACTGCGTGTTTGTATCATATGATACTAATTTTATATGTTAGTAGATTAAGATATGGCATATGTGTGTTTCTTCTGGCTCTTTTCGTCCAATGTTAAGTCTCTTTGCTTACATGAAGTTGAGAGTAGACAATCTGGTACTACTTGATGCAGGTGTAGAACCTTCGTTTAAATAGCTAACTACTTGATGGAGGTCTCTCGTCTCTTATATAAATTGCAAGTATATCACTATATGTTAGTACGAAGAGTGAATAAGCTAGCTGTATGCACGACCATAATGACTTATCTAACCAACTGTTTAATCTGGTATCACTGATACATACATGTGCATATAGAAACCGCCGGTAAAAATATAAGAATCTTGCTTCTCAATTTTTTTTTAAGATTCCATCATTAGTTTTCATAGTTAACTATAGATGTATTGCTTGTTCTATTTTAGTATGTTATAGATCTTCCTGTAGTAGGGACTAGGTAGTGTGTGGATGACACAAATTTTGTTTTGAGAAACATTTGTTCTCATTCTGATCAAAGTTTCTATATATGTAGCTTCTGGACAAGGTTATGAGGAAACTTGATGGAACTGTCAGCACGTTTTCCAGGATTGACAATGAGTTTGCTTATATGATTCAAGTAACAAAATCATTCAAGTGCTTTAGCAGCCTTAAAGACAGATGTGATGATGCTGATGTCGCACTTAGAGCCAGGCTTTGCTGGGCGACTTTGCACTCACTTCTCCACTCGCAGATTTCATCGTATAGGCACCATGGATATATTTGGTTAGTTGAATTACTCCTTTCGGAAATCAGTGAAGAAACAGATGGTTCTATATGGTCCAAAATCCAAAAGCTTCAAGAGGAAATTGAAGTTGCTGGTAGCCAGGATCTATCATGTTCAGAAGTTTCTCTGCCTGTTTGTATGCTTTGTGGGCTTCTGAAGTCAAAACACAACTTCATTAGGTGGGGATTCCTATATGTGCTGGACAAATTTTTGATGCGTTGCAAATTATTACTGGATGACAGTGATATTCAAGACAGCACAACTGCTGATCATAACAAAAATTGTCTCGATAAAGCTTTCGCAGTTATAGATATTATGAATAGTGCTTTGTTACTTGTAGTTCAAAACAATGAGACGGACCATATCAACATCTTAAAGGTAATTTCCTTAATGTCTTTCAAGTTTCAATTTTGGTGCATGCATCTGGCATACATACAGGTCAGCATGTTTTGCTTGGTACCAATTTCCTTAAAACTGATTCTTTTCAATGAAGAAAGCTGTTGCACCAGCTACATTTTAAAATAGAACTAATATCGTGCTCTTTCTTGAATACCAGAATTTACAAGGTATGAGTTGATTCTGCTCCCAGTTACTAGTATCTAGCCTTTTTGTTTGACTGTGTTCTGCTCGACCAACTGAGAATTAGAAAACAGTGCTTGGAGTCTATTGAACTTATCCAAATTAGTCTATTACCTGGATCTCCTACAGAATGAAGTGCTGAAGTTTACGTTCAAAATCTAAATTTGATTATCTGTGATTTATCCCTTACTCTTTCAGATGTGCGACATGCTATTCTCTCAATTATGCCTGAGAATTCCTTCCACGACTGCGATGCATGCGGGGGGCCTTCAATCCCTTGGTCAACTTTTTGGTTGTACCACCAAGAACATGGATAGTCATTTGGAAATCCTTGTACCACAACAAAGTGTTGGAAACAAGAATATTTGCCGGAGCGAGACATTGCAAGATATCGGCATAAATCAGTCTGCTCAATCCACTTTACTCTGCGAAGCATCAATGGCAGCACTACTTCTGAGAGGGCTCGCGATAGCTCCGATGCAACTTGTAGCCCGTGTACCAACTTCTTTGTTTTTCTGGCCACTGATTCAGCTTGAAGGGGCAGCAAGTGATGACATTGCATTAGGTATTGCTGTTGGTAGCACAGGAAGAGGCAATCTTCCTGGTGCTACATCAGATATTCGAGCAGCACTTCTTTTACTACTTATTGGTAAATGCACAGCTGATCAGGAGGCATTGAAGGAGGTAGAAGGCAATGAGTTTTTCAGGTATCTTCCTTTTATACTGCTCTATCTTAGTAGGTTAAATTTTATTGTCTAATGTTGTACCTAATGATCCATTCAACTAATAGGGGTCTTCTGGATGATACGGATTCAAGAGTAGCATATTATTCTGCTGCTTTTCTTTTGAAGGTATGTTTGAGGCAACTGGTGATTGATTGCTGATATTTATACTCTGCTTTGGCCTAACACAGTTTGTATGAACAGAGAATGATGACAGAGGAACCAGAGATCTACCAGCGGATGCTTCAAAGCCTCATCTCGAAAGCTCAACAGGTGAAGGTGTTCTGCCCTATGTATCTTATAGGGGTGAAATCTGAAACATTTTTTGGAACAGGGCTGTGCATCTTGTAACCAAATAGCTCCTGCTCACATCTTGCGGCTGTTCAAGCCTCTTAAGAAATTTAATTCCATGTGTATCCTGTCACTAGCTGACCTGTTTGTGTTGTCACCAGTGTAACAACGAGAAACTTCTGGAGAACCCATACCTTCAAATGCGTGGGATATTGCAATTATCAAATGACCTAGGTGTGCAATGATAAAGGCTGTGATGGCATTTCAATGGATAAAGCTCTAAGAATCAGTAGAACTTCAGACTGTGCTTATTGCAAAAGAATCTATAAGTACATTCCCCTGCTCTAAATTAAGAAAAGGTGTGTCCTCTTGAACTAATTTGCTGTCACCATAGCAATATGTTGATTTGTCTGTTAGTCTAGAATTAGTCTACAACTCTACCTGACATGATGTACTTTTATATTTCTAATGCCGTCTTCTAGAAAAAGAGATGTGCCCTCTTCTAGAAAGAGACATGGTGTATATTCAGGAGCAACGTAATCCTCTCCGTACATGTACTTTGTTATGAGGTCACTAATATTTCCTTCTTAATATTTTTCAGATGCAATGTGAATCATGTAAATTACTGGTTTGGCCGGATGCATGTACATGCCCCTGAATTTCTTCATTCTTTGTTAGACCTGATGAATCTCTTTCTAGGATCACTGATCGACAGGATACCTTGGAGATCGTCGTATCATCCTGTGTTATTGACACCTCTGTCATTATGGTTTACCTACCTGGATGAATTGACGAGGTTTTAGACCCTACGATTTTGTAATGCTGAACAATTGAGATCGAGGCAGCACAACTTTTTTCTGAGGCATGCTCGGTTCAATAAATAGTCAGTCTCCTTGTGTGTTTGCCCTTTTTACCTTTTCATATGTGCAACTGACCAGAGGCTTGTAGATCTGTATTGTGGAGTGACAGTGTAAATGTGCGTAGGGTGGAAGTGATTAATTTGGAGATGTATCTCTTACTAGCTATCATGTTTGCTTGGTTGTAACTAGTAGCACTGTTCATGCTTGATTGTGCAGTTGTGGTTTTGGTGAGATTGCCATTGATACAATGAAACACGACCCTCGAGTAGAGGATCTGACTGGTGCTGCGGTACCAGGGGAGCAGGCTCTCAGTGGCCACTGGCCAGGTCGGATGCATGCACGGAGGCCTGAGCTGTCTGCTGCTTTGGAGGAGGCCTGAATGGTTGTCTGCCCTTTTGTAGCCTGGATGTGTGGCTGGTCAGAAGCCCAGAATATTTGATTGGCTAGCTGTATACAAGAAAAATCCATGCACAAACCAGGCTTTGTCTGTTCGTAATCTAATCTTGTCCTATTGAATGTTTGGACATCAATTAGAAGTGCAACAAGTGACCACAGAGTAACTAAAGAATGCAGAGTAACCAAAACTCTCTAATACTTTTAAAAACTGCAAAAACCTTGAAATGACCATAGAAAAACTAAAAGACTGAAAAGCATGATGTATATGCGTATAGCTCACTCAATCGGCCAAACATCACCTAAAATAATAATAAAAACACAATTTCATATTGATAAATAATAAAGACATAATATGCCAAGAAACTTGAGCTATAACTTATGCTTTGGAAAAATGTCCAAAATTAGAAATCCTTGTACTGTACATGTAGTCTCGAAATGACTAAGAAGGCCATGCTTTAGGAAAAAGATAGTTCTGTGAGCAAAAAATTCACCAGAAGGAAATCATTGTGTTATTCTGGTAATCTCGTAATGGCTGGGAAGACCTCAAATCATGAGTTGTAGCTCTTGCTTTAGGCAAAATGTCATCTAAAATTCAGAAGTTCTCTAATTTCTTTGGTAACCATGGAATTAAAGGAAGGTCTAAAATCAAGAGCTGCGCCTCACCCACATGTTAAAAAATCAGTCAAAATTCCTGAACATCTATATCAGATACACAATATGCAAACACCACCACCACCACAACAACAACAACAACAAGAGCTTAGGCAAATGCTTTGGGCCAAAAATAACTTGCATCTACCTCATCGATCTTGGAAAGAGTAGAAGTCTGATAAACATGATCTATATAGCTAATGCCTTCTGGCTAAAAGGCCTCTAAATTAAAAAAAGAAAAAATCTACACACACCTCTAATCTGGGAGTCAATGCGATCGTATGACTTGCAGACACCAAACAAAATGGAATGTACCTACTAGCCACCTCTTTATTGTTTGCATTGTTGAACATGTTTGGTTTGAATGCGGTAGCAAAATCAATAGCCCAAAATCGTCTATCATCAGGTTTTTAGATTGTTAAATCTATTAAAGTACACAATAAGCATTAAGCAACACCATCGGATCCAGCGCATGCCAGCTCAGCTTTGGCACCACCCCTACACAATATTGGCTTCATTCCCACCATAAAACAAGGTAGGACAAACACAAGACATTGGTGTATTTCTTCCCTTGATTACACGCTTGCTCAGCCAACAAGGAAGACCAGCCGAGTCAATACCAAAAAGATGGGCCTACTATACGACCGATGATAACAGCTCAGCAAGTAGGGAAATATTTCTCCTCACGCTTGCTCTTCTTTTAATTTGTTGGATCCCAAGACCAATTCGAATGTTTGGAAAACTTGCTGCAAAAAACAATCAAAATCTTGCGAACATCAATTTACCTATCCCTTCTCTTCCTACCTCAGTGTCACCAAGACAGCCAGCCGCCCTAGCTACTCTACCAACATTAATTCCCCGTCTCCAACAATCAATCGTAATCAGAAACCAATCACAAAAGCCTGCTAAGAGACTTGATCAGAAGCTTGATGTTCTGCCGTGTCGTCTCATCACCCGTGAAGCCAGAGATGTCTGAGCTGATACTCTGAATTTTAACCAAGGTAAGGGGCATGTCAACCTCTTGTTCAGTTCAAGAACGAGATACGGAAAATTGCAGGGCATCTGAGAAGTACAAACCTCGATGTTCTTAAGTGTAAATATAAGGGTGAAAATAGACTGTTTAATAAGATCCGTGTTCTCTGGGGTGAGCATGGACGACTTGAGCCTTCTGCGGGGTAGCACCAACAACAATAAAACGAAAAGTAACCGTCCACTCTACAATCAAAGGAAAATAGGATTTGTATCATAGCACTTTTCAGGCAGTAGTACCTCAAGTCACCAGATGCATCAGCCAAGCCTTTAGCTATAGTCTCCACATCCTTCAGCAGATCACTATCACGAACCTCAGAGAGCATAGGCTGAATTTCTTCAGCTAAGGCCTCAATCTGTTTTTCCATAACTACCATTTAGTTCCATGCATATAATATTTAATAACAGTACAAGTAGCTTCAAAACAAGTCCATCCGTATTCAGAAAACAGAAAAAATATCCATGTACTATCTGGAGGAAGCACCACGCTCCACCCACTTTTCCAAAGCATGCAACTGAAAGAACAATCTAACACCACCCTCCAACTAAGTGGAGCCCCCCTAGTCTTGCACCGTTGCTCATAGTGCAGAGGCAAGTAAACATGCCAACTAAGGAAGGTATGCTGCACGGTGAACCTGATCTGCAACATTGGAGCAGTCCAGCTCAAGTCCCAGTCTCACTAAAGTATGGGTAAGTTGTACTATGTCTACGCGAGGCATGCTGGTATTTGGGATATCTAGCAGCGTGCAAGGCAGATAAGGAAGGTATGCTCCACGGTGAACCTGATCTGCAACATTGCAGCAGTCCAGCTCAAGGCTCGCTGAAGTATGGGTTAGGTAGTACTATTTCTACATGAGGCATGCTGGTATTTGAGATGTCTAGCAGCGTGCAAGGCGAATAAGCGGAAGAGGGAATCTTTTTCGACGAACAATGAATAGGAAAATGATTTGCACCGTGCGCATGAGGTGTTGGGACAGTTGTGGAGCTGTGCAGGAATGAAGCCCAAGTGATAGGGAATAAAAGGAATCCGTTTTTAAAGGCGTCGTCTAAGCGCCAAGGAGCACCCAGGGCACCTTAAGGGCTTAGCTACGCCTTGTCGCCTGGGCGACAAGGCGCACATAGAACGCCGTAGTTGGCCTGAACACCTTAAGAACAATGAAAGGAATCCCCTATTTATTTAGCAGTAAGGACTGGGAGAGTTGGTTCCACAGGCATTCCAACAAGCTAAATAAAAAAAAAATACAAGCTTGCAATGGCAACCGGTAAGATTGAAGAGAAGAATGTACCCGTGTAAGAAGAGGTTGTGCTTCTTCCATTATAGATGCAACTTTTTCAGCCAACCTATAGCTTTTGCTGACACCAATTTCCTCCATGTCTCTTCCTAGACGTGTAAATATTCCAACCATTGCATCTAAGCTTACTCCTTGCTGTCCTTTCATCCTCTGTTTGTCACAGAGAATCAAGCCTTCTGCGGCACAGTCTGGGTGGAGTGGTCCTACTGAAGGTGCAGGGAGTGGATCTTTTGGTGTGATATCAATGAGTGTCTCCATTAGAAGACCGGACTGATTCACCTCAACCAGCGAGTTCCGTGGTATAATGATTTTATCATCTTCAACCTGCCACGACGCAACTGAAGAAAGTTAGAAATGGAGATAAAATTAAGGGTCGTAGCAGAGGGCGCAGAGAGAGAGAGAGAGAGAGAGACCTCGACGATGGCATCTATGCTCCTGAGTGAGGAGTCGACGCGGACGACGGATCCGACGTTGACCCCTCGTATACGGACAGGGGTGCCGACGCAGATCCCGCAGGCCTGCGTGAACTCGAAGACGGTGTTGTACTTGCGGAAGCGGGAGCGGAGCTGGAATCCCCGGAGCCAGGCGAGGGCGAGGGCGAGGAGCGCGGCCCCGGAGACCATGAAGAGGCCGACGCCGCCCTCCCAGACGCTGCGCTTGCCGAAGCCGTAGTCCCCCAGGGGCTGCAGAGTGCGGCGCCAGAGCGCGAGGAAGGGGTTGGGGCGGGGTGGTTCCGGAGCGGGCGCGGCGTCGGGGGCGGGCGTGGCGAGCAGCAGCGGCGCGCGGCGGGGAAAGGCGGCGCGGCGGGGAAAGGCAACAGGGCGGCAGGAGACGGAGACGAATGGGGGAGATTTGGTGGCGGCGGCGGCCATAGACGAGGAGTGCATCGTCGTCGTCGTCATCCCGGAGCCTCGCATCGCATCCTAAGTTGAGACAAATCACTATGGATGGAGGGAGGATGGGGGTGTAGTAGTACCAGATTGGTGTAATGGGTGAGAGGAGGAAGAAGAATCGATCGAGATCGATCGATCGATTTGGATGGAATTGGGTCCTAAACTAAAAATAAATCGGCGGGGGCATGCATCGCCGGCGTCCTCCTCTCCTCAAATTCCTCAACACAAGACAAGAGAGAGAGGAAGATGAGATGATTGAGCTGCAGCGCGGGGCACCAGGCAGGCATGCAGGAGGGCCAATAAACTAAAAAAAAAAACAACTCTACGTGTGGCTTCGCCCGGACTCGAACCGGAGACCTTCAGTGTGGTAGACTGACGTGATAACCAACTACATCACTTTGAACATGTCGTGTTCAAGATTTTGAACTAGAACCCATCAGAACACAAATTAGAAAACGAATATCACGGAGGGGTGGTGGTATGCTACCAACCATGTCAAATTATCAATCACCTGGATCCGTCACATGCTACATTTGTTGTAAACGAATCAATATAAAAAAAGGAAAGTTGGTCTGTTACCATCGAAAGATCGTCACTTCCGTGAAATACATTAAAAACGATAGCCCCGTTTCATAGCACTAAAAGGTGCAACCGTTACTCTGTTACTTTTTCCCACCGAAAAGTTATTTTTATCTAATTTTGGCGCATCTAATAGACGGGAAAAGACGCTTCTGCCCCTGGAAGCAATAAATCCTCTCCTCCACTCACGCAGCCCTATCCAGTCAGGGGCGGCGGCGCCCTGCTCACCAGCGACGCGCCACCTCCCTCGTGGTCGTGGGGCTGCTCCTCCCCGCCGGCAGACGCGCCACCTCCCCGGCGGCCGGTCGACGCGCCAGCTCCCTGCGGGGCTGCTGCTCTTCCCCGCGCGAGACCCAGGCAGATGGATGGTTGTTTTGGTCGGATGGGTGGATGATATGTGCATGCAGTTGTGCCGTGCAGGCAGCATGCTGCAGGAGGAGGGGCGCCCAGTTGCAACTGGAGTTGCGCAGGAGAGAGAAAAACAAAGGAGATGACTCAGATGAGAGAAAAAAAAAACGGTTTGGGCGTATTATTGTCCAAATTAACAGAGATTTGGATGAAAAGTAACACAGTGGTATTTTTGGTAACGGTTGCATCATTCAGTGCTATAAAAAAAAGTCATCATCTTTTTAATGGTATTTTACGGAAGTGACGATCTTTCGATGCTACCGGACCAAGTTTTCCTTAAAAAAAAAAAGGCACGCATGATCCATGTGCAGGGTCCCGTCCGTCACAGACTCTGTTCATTTGTTTTGTTTAACAACCAATGAGTCAATGAAAGGCAAGTCGAAAAAAATAAATTAATGACTTGATTGACAACTGCCACATTCAAAAGGGCCAGCCAAGGAATCAATACACTACTTCTCCCGTTGTCTCGCATTTGTACCTGCATGCTTTACACATGCCTATGTTCCTTTCTTCATCTCAAGTCTTCCTTCGTTTTCTTTTCCCTGCAAAATTAAGGCTCTAGCATACTCCCAGAAAAAATGGCCTATCTCTTATTCTCATCACATCACACCATAAAATCAATTTACAGACACAAAGATGAAGCCTTCTGCAAAGGGGAAACAATAATATTATCTTCAATCAAATCAACCTAAACATACTGTGTACTTTTTCAAAAAGCGCAATCTCAACTTGTACATCCTACAATTACAACGTGGAAACGGAACAAACAAAGTGTGCCCCATAGGAGTGGAAGGAACAGCTCTATCTCTAGAAAAAGAATACAGACAGGAAAGGAAATTTTGATTTTGTAGTAAATCTCAATTGTACACGGTATGCAGCAGATTCACCACTAGCATACCCATCCTCGCCGAACGAACAAAAACCAAAACTAAAAAACAAGTCTTGTCGTTTTCTTATGTGCCTTCAGAAAAACCTGGCACTAACATGGCCTGTTAGCATCCACCTCCTATCTCACCTTATGTGTAAACTCCAAAACCTGCAAAAAGAGCCTCGTTTCACCCTTTTTCCAGGGAAACCAAAAATTGTCCAGCAGCAAGTTGCTCAGTATTCTTCTGTGTCCAGGGAACACAAATCTGTATCAACAACTGAGAAGGGAACGCCGCCGCCGTCTCTCAAACTTTGGTGTCATCGTCTTGTCGGCCTTGATGGGCATCATCAGCAATCTTCCGGTTTCAAGCTCTGTCTGAAGGGAAGTTTTCAGCCTCTTCAGGTGTCCAATGCACAGCACGTGATCCGAAGCTGTGCCGTGGAAGCCTAGCTCAGTAATCAAGCCTGTCCTCTCGTACTTGGACTGCCATTTGGCTTGGAGATAAGGCAATGATCTCCAAGGAGGAAGAGGCATAGAGTTCTGCTTCAGCGACCATTTTGCAGCATCTACCATCACATGAAGGAACTGCTTCAGGCGTGGAAGGGTGCCAACATACACCACCGGGAGGGAAGTCAACAGAGTGCCATAAGAGTCAACTGCCCTGGCAATTTCAAAGTGGCTCCTGAAGTCGATATCAACCATCAGACGCTCTGGGCCTGTAGTATCTCTGTGCATTATGACATCAATGTACTCATGGTCACCTAATTGGGAAAACACAAACAGCAATTTAGCCGGATTCGCAGAGCAGGTTAAGGACTCTCAGTATGAAGCACAGGTAGCCAAGCTGCCATGTCAAGTACCTCCAGGTATCTTGTCGAACCCCTGCTATTTGGATGTGCAGACTGCCGCATCATACCCCGAGTATCTCAAGAGCTTGACAAGTAAACGGCGGATGCAACTGCCACCGCATTGACGTCGCTTAAAGGCCTGAAGGTCCGAGTCATGGATGGATAAGAGCAGCGAGTGGACCATGGAGAGCAGCTCGTTTTGTGTGTCGTCTCCGCCTTGCTTGAGCATCTAAAACAGTGCATGGAATGTAAGTTGAGGTGTATGTGGCACCCGACACCAGGAGTACTTACTTGTCTGGTTATGTCATTATGTGTATAGTTCGTTTCAAATAATAATAATATGTGTATAGCTAAACTGACTAGGGACGCTTTTTAGCAGAGGGGCGCCAGAGTAATCAGGAAAGCAATCTCAAAATCGATACCATCAGTAGCGTAACAAATTTTGCTGGAGCGGCAGATAAAATTCCTAATAAATCAATTATTAGCACCTAGTAGTATGTACAATATCTTTAAAATGGACAAATAATAACAATAATCAGGGAAAGGACATGGTGAGCAGAAAAAGGGCCTAGTACCGATATGTTGTCTACGAGGTGGGCGAGGTCGGGGAGTCCTGAATCGCTGTCACTGCTGGCGCGCGAGTCCCCGCCGGCGCTGGCGCCGCTCTCGAGGAAGTCGGTTACCAGCATGGCCAAATCCATGTCGCTGTCGTGGCTGTGGTGGGTGCCGACGGCGGCGGGAGCAGCGGTCCGCAGCCAGAGGTCGGGCACCGGCGAGCCCCCTCCAGCGGGCGGCGAGGCCCTCCTGCGCGGCGCGACCGCTGCGGGCGGTGAGAGGGCGAACTCCTTGGCGACCAGTATCATTCCGCCGAATCGAATCGATCGAATTGAGAAGCCTCGCCGGAGGGAGGGAGGGAGGGAGGGAGGGGAAGAGGGGTCGGGAGGGATTGGGGAATTGGCCCAAAGTGAACGAATGAATCAAAAAGCAACAAGACCTTCAAGAAAAGTCTGGAATTCTGTGGGTTGAAGAGAGACGGCAGCCATCTGATGCCAAGTGATCTGTGCTCTGATCTGGCCTGCTTCTCTTCGTGCTCCGTCCGAAAAACTCAAAAAAAGAATAGGAAAAAAGTCTATATCGTGGACTACGTAACCCGCGTCGTACCTAAAGGTCTATATCACCTCCTAAACTTTTCAAAACCAATCAAATTACCCCTAAAACAAATTTAAAAAATCATAGTAAATAAAAAAATCATAAAATGAAATTTTCAATTGTGTTGGACTCTAAATGAGTAGATATACACACTAAACATATAATATAATATATAATTTTTTACTACTATAGAGAAAAGCGTAGATCTAAAACTATAGTGAAAAAAATATACTAAAGTATACCATATTGTATTTTCCATTTTACAATTTTTCTATGATTTATTATGATTTTTTAAAACTGTTTTAGGGGTAATTTGATCGGTTCTGAGAAGTTCAGAGGGTGATGTAGACCGTTTCATAGGTTGGGGGGTTATATAGTCTAACCTAGGTTAGGGGGTTATATAGACTTTTTCTTTAAAAAAAATAAGGTATTGGTAAAATTTACGAAATTCTAAACTGAAGATTAATATAATTTAATATTTTATCGGTTCGCATCCTAACTGTATATTTTTTTAGAAAGACCCTAATCGTATTTTTTTTTTTGAAAAAGACCGTAATTGTATATGAGCCTCTCCATTCGCTTTTACCAATCCAACATTTGATGTCCTATTCTGGGTGGTGTTGCAAACAGCAGGAGCCCAGCCCAGGTAAGGGAGGCATGGGCCTCTATTATATATACTATCTTCATCTAAAAAGATAGTATATATCTTCTATAATATCTAGAGTATATGAGGAGTATATCTATCTAATCACCAGACAGCTGCTGCTGCCTGCTGGGCGGCAACCAAAGGAGAAGCAAAGGAAATGGCCGCCGCGCCGTCGCACGTCCGCGCAGCCCCTCTCGCCCGCGCCTTCCGCGCTCGCGCCTCCGCCACCGCCACTGCCACCGCGCCGACTTCCCGCCGCGCGCTGCTCGGCCTCTCCGAGCCTGAGCTCCGCCAGCTCGCGCTTGACCTCGGCCAGGTGCTCCATCCTCTTCGTCTCCACCACATGCCCTCCCTCTTCCTCGTCCACTAGCCCTTCTCATCTTCAATTTCACTTGCGCAGCAAAGCTACCGGGGGAAGCAGTTGCACGACCTCCTCTACAAGTCCAGGGCCAGGCAAGTCCAAGAATTCAACTACGGTGAGTCAGCGGTGCACGCCACCTGTTTGCTCTTTTGCTCCCCCCAAACAGAACAATTTATACACTCCGTGCACAGTGCCCAAGGCGTTCCGGGAGGCGTTGCTCGGCGCTGGCTGGACCGTTGGTCGCTCGCCAGTGCACCATGCCGTCACCGCCTCGGATGGCACCACCAAGGTATTATTCCCTTGTGCTCTCCCACGCGCGCTTGCTGCTGCAGTGCTGCTGCGCTCACCACTCCTCTACTCGCCCTTGCAGATACTTCTCAAGCTGGAGGATAACCGGTTGATCGAGACAGTAGGGATTCCTGTCGATGATGACAACAAAGGGTCTTCTAGGCTCACTGCCTGTGTTTCATCACAGGTCAGACATGGCCATTATTATTCAAAGCATCCATCCCTGGGCTTTATTTTCACGCTCTGTAATGTATTATGTACAGGTCGGCTGCCCCTTGCGTTGCTCATTTTGTGCCACGGGCAAGGGAGGCTTTGCTAGGAACCTTCGACCACATGAGATTGTTGAACAGGTTCTCTCTCTCTCTCTCTCTCAACAGCCTGCTTTGTACTTCTCTATCGCCAACTGTGAGTGACGTTCCTGCTATTGCAGGTCTTGGCCATTGAGGAGATGTTCAAACACAGGGTCACAAATGTTGTCTTCATGGGTATGGGTGAACCTATGTTGAACCTCAAGTCAGTTATAGAAGCACACCGATGTTTCAACAAGGTCTGCTGACCACTTTGCATATCTTTCATAAGAAGCCAGTATTCTCTCTATATTGTCAATTTTCATTTTCTACTTTCAGGAACTCAGAATTGGGCAAAGGATGATGACAATCTCCACTGTAGGTGTTCCTAACACGATAAAAATGCTAGCATCTCACAAGCTTCAGTCAACACTAGCAGTGAGGTACGATCGAAGAATCTACTCCTGGCTCAAGTCTATGCTTGCAGTCACCACACTACTTAGTTATTAACGAACTATTCTTCCCTGAAAAAACTCTTCCCAGCTAACATTTACTAAATTCTAAAGCTGATTCTATTTGACCGAAAGTTTCAGCACCACAAAGTTTTTAGCTGAACAATGTAGTTCTTAATTCTCAAACACATAGGACTAGGACACACATGCAGCACTGTTTCTGTAATTTCTTGCTGACCAGTCTGTCATATTGCAAATCAGCCTGCATGCCCCAAATCAGAAGCTGCGGGAAACAATTGTTCCTAGCGCAAAGTCTTACCCCTTGGGAGCACTAATGGATGACTGCAAGAGCTACTTCCTCGAAACTGGACGCAGGGTATCCTTCGAATACACTCTGCTAGGTACTCTGAACGTCCCTTCACAATGTATCTATCTATTTTTTTTTATAGAAAATATCGTTGAAGTGTGTTTGTTGTTTTATCCATTATGTACTCTCTTTTTTCATATTAATATGGGTGATGTGAATTTTGTGACCAGCTGGGATCAATGATGAAAAGGAGCATGCTGAAGAGCTTGCAGAAGTGCTTCGTACATGTGGAGGTGGTTATCATGTGAACCTAATTCCCTACAACCCAATTGAAGGCTCTGAATACAAGAGGCCATACAGAAAAGTGGTATGTTTCCTCAGTCTAATGTGCGACACCTTTTGAAAGAAGCCGTTTTTCGAAGTGAGTTATTGATATTTATGTTGGCAAACTGCATAGGTTCAAGCGTTTGTTGATGCATTAGAAGCACGGAAGATAACTGTAAGCGTTCGACAGACCAGGGGGCTAGATGCTAACGCAGCCTGTGGTCAGCTGAGAAATGAATTCCAGAAGAATCCGCTGCTTGAGTCTTCACCCTCAGAGCCCAGCCTCGTACATGCTTAATGGCAGTACTGGAGCGCGTGTAGATCATAACATTTTTAAGTCTTTTCAGGCATGTGTGATTTCAATTTTACTGAGGAAATAGGTGTTGTAACCAGGGTTTTATTTTTCGAACCGGGACGTCGAACCGCCGGCCAGTGGTAGCGGCTAGCCGGACCGGTTTGACCGGTTACCGCTGGCAACCGAACGAATTCAAATTTTGAATTCAAATTTCCTGTTGCGTCGGTTTTTACCAGTTAGCCGACCGGTTAGATCGGTTAGCCGGCCGGTTGGACCGGCTAGCCGGCCCGTTGAGCAGTTACCTTCTTAGCCCTTTCAAGTTCACGCTGAAAGTACTCACGCACCTCCTTTGAAACTTTCAAACAATGGACGACCTCCGTCCCGCGCCCTGCTAAATGTTGTTTCAATCTAGTGGCACCACCTCCTCTCTTGGACGTATGACAATAGTTGCATCTCCAACCGAGGTAAAGATTTTCACCGTGTTCCCATACAACATCTTTCTCTCTGCCAGACATTGCGTATCTACAAACATGGAACGAACATAAACATATCAATGTAAATACTTCAACATAAACATAAACATGGAACTTCACAACACATAACTATATTACAATACTTAAATCCTAGCACCTAAATGGCTAAATCACAATTCACAATAGCCTAAATCAAAATAATCATTCTCATGAACAAACCCTTTCATAATCATACCTAAATCACTTGGATGGAATCAAAATATACCTAAATAGCCTAAACCGCAGCTAAACTTACCTTCACCGGCTAACTGCCGCGGCCGGGCGTGTGGAACCGGGAACCGGTGGGGAAACCGTAGATCCGGACCCGTCCGGCTAACCGCTGCAACCGCTCGGCTTACCGCCACCGGCGACCGGCTAGTCGGCGTCTCGCGGCGGCGGGGGCGCTGGAGCCCGTTCTCGCAGGAGGGAGGGTGGGGGGTGGATAGAATGGGCGACTGGCCGTTGGGGGCACGCGCGCGGGGGGTTTAGGGTTAGGGCGGCGTTGGGCCTTGACGGGCCTTAAATGGGCCGAGCCTATTTTTTCTTTTTTCTTTTTTGATTTATTTTGTATTTACCAAAAAAATACCAAATGAGCAAATATTTGAAAAAATTTTACACCAACAGTTTACACGCACCTTGAAGTATTTTTTGGAATTTTTACGACATTTTTCTATTTTTTGAATTCAAATTTAAAAATTTTAAATTTTGAACGGTTCAAACCGCCCCGAACCGAAACCGGTCCGGGGCGGTTTGGTCGGGAACCGGTCAAACCGGACCGGTTCCCGACGGTTTGGTTAACCCTGGTTGTAACTAGTAAAGTCAATCAAATTATGTAGGCAGACAGCTTACATTTGATGTCATGAATTGAAATTCTCAGTAGCCATGCTTGTCTCAGATCTTTTTCTTTTTTAAAAAATATCCTTTTATTTTTACAAGAGGATGTATCGCCTCCCTGAAAGATGATACTCGACCAATGTATTCACTAGTGATTCTTTGAGCCACTCTATGCCCTTGATATTTGCAGATAATGTATAACATTTTCCTGTGCCAACGCTGCTATCTAAAACCGAAAGCTCAAAAGGCTAAAAGTTATCACCTCACTCTATGATTGCCACAACTCTGTTCAGGAGGTTTAGTGCAAACACCGTATCTTCAGAATTCACCTTAACTGTAAGATCCAGTGGTCCTGAGGCATGCCCTTCCGCGAGGACTGTGATTAGGCAAGGTTTTGAAGTGCTTGGGATTTCACTGCTGAATCTCCAGCATAAACCGGATGTGTCGTCAACATTGAAGGTTACTGGCATATCCATTGAAACAAGGTGAACATTGGTGTTGCTCAGTATTTTTGATGCAACACTGTGGGCTACCTGAAGGTTCTTATCGCTGTGCTCTAGCTTGTCAAGATGATCTTTGAATGCGCACCTGTTGCAATATCATCAGATTAGTTCCAACACATGTCATCAACAGATTAGTTTCGTCAGATTATTGGCATATCATATTGAACAAGGTGGATCTTCACTGACCTCCTAGCATACTCGAACATTCCCCTCAACTGGTTTTCTTTGCATAAGAAAGCATTTAGGTCCATAGGTAATGGCCGAACAAAATAAGCAATGTCTGGGTGAAGTTTTGCTGGATGTATTTTCCCATTGCAAAGCACAGACAGTTTTAGGGGCAAGAGATGGTGATGGAAATGGACCTCAAGAACCATCTTTGCTGTCTGTTGTGGAGCCAATGAATGTATCCCTTCCACAGGAACAATAGTGGGGACACTGCAGATAAAAATAATTACCATAAATGTATGAAATAGTACAAGTTTTGCCATTTTGTATACAGGTGTTGGCGCCGATGGTTTTTTGGTATACGAGTAATGGCAAACCATTTTCCATTAAAACAAAGACAAAACAAACCTAATGTCACAATAAGCATCTGCCCATATCTATGCGGCCCCAAATACTTGAATTACAGATGTCGATGATACATACCTCACAGATCCTTCTGATGTTTGTCCTATAGAATCCACACCGCTAGAAGCCTCTTCAGATTTAATTGCTATATCTGTTAGTTGCTGTGTAGTAACATTTTCCAAATATAAGTCTACGCATACTAGTATGCGTGATCTGGGCGAAACCTCAGACGAGAAGGCATATAGAACACGTAAGCCATTACTATCAGATGAGTCCAACAGCGTATGCAATTTAGGTTTCTGCTCAAAGCTGTGGTTGGTAAAAGTGACTCTGGCAGATGACGCCTGCAAAGAATTCTGAACAAGTGTGTCAGCAGGAGCCTCATCAAGCCATGATTCCAAGGCCGACTTAGACATCAACTCAGTCAAATCAGTGGAGATCAGATCAGCAAAATTCTCCTCTGCATTTTGACCTGTCTGGCCTTGCTGTATACTAGTATCATAAATGTGTACCAAAGGAGCGTCCTGGTTATCTTGATGGTGAAGGGATCCATCGGTACCCCTATCTGATAATCCATCGCCTTCACTCTCCGAATCATAAACAGAGCTGCTCTCATATATTGAAGATCCAGATTCAGCAACAGAGTTATTATTTCTGTTTGGTTCTATAATCTTGTTATGGCTTAATCCCATACTTTGAGGCTTTGGAAGTGGTGTATAACCAGGAGCTGCATGAAGAACAACCTGTGAAAGGGAACCTGGAAGATAAATGCGGTAGTTGTTCGTTGAAGGAGATGATGGCTGCAACTTTCCATCGAATATATGGTAGGCTAGCTCTTTACAAATATCACCATTAGGAGGGTGATGCGAGGGTCCTCGGCGAGTCGTGTAGCATGGCAAAAGTCTTGAAAGTAAACGAGCACGATCACGGACATCATAATTCAAGTCATATGTAGACAACTCAATGACATATGCAACTATCCTTTTGAATTCTTCCATGTGTTCTTCCGGACAATGCATTATAACCTGAAAAAAGGTAGACTATTACCAATCTCCAGAAAAGGCTGGAATCTTAATTTAAGATATACCTTGGCAGAAGCATTTAGAATTTGAAGCTTTGTTTCAACCACGTCAGCAGTGAAGGTCCATGCAAGATACTTGAGAACAGCAGAAACTATCCTTGAAATGAGACTTCCCATGAAGTTATACTCTCCAAATATCCAAATAATCAAGCATCGTGCTGCAGGCTCCTTAATTTTATCGACACTGCGCACCAAGCGGACAATTACCTGCATATGAGTACTTCAGCAGAGATGCAAGATCACAATATCAAGAAGGAAAAAAACAAATGTATATCTTAGTGGGGGTACCAGATTAATTGTCAAGTGGGGTGTGGGGAAGAAGTGCATTGAAACAATAGCAGATAGTGTGATTTAATCGGTATTTATACTTGCAAATGATTCTAACAATGATTCAATATTACAGCACGCCTATAAAAAAATGACTATAAAACCAATTAAAAAAAATACGAAACAATTCTGATGTTTAGAACGTTTGTAGGTTCTTCACACTTGAGTAGGCAAGTTATCGATTGTCACTGACAGATGATTATGGCAAGCAATTGTTGATTGTTGACTTCTTGCTAACACTTCTGAGAATGTTTTATGAGTTAAATACACCAGGAGAACTTGTCCCGAGGGTCACTTAGGTTCACGAACTTGCAAAATCAAAATCCGACACCATGAACTTGTTAAGGTGTGCCACTTAGGTCCATGCCCCTTCAAAATTCGATGTGGCATGCCAACTTCGAAGGGGTACGGACCTAAGTAGCACAACTTACAAGTTTATGGTGTCATATGTCGATTTTATGAGTTCATGGACCTAAATGACACAACAAGTTTAGGGTGTCGAGTGTTGATTTTGGGAGTTCGTGGACCTAAGTGGCACATTGAGACAAGTTTAAGAGTCGGTGTATTTAACTCTATATTCATCTCATGTGGCGCCACATCATCATGCCACAACAGATTCCGAAGGGGTATGGACTTAAGTGACACGACTTAACAAATTTAGGGTGTAAGATGTCGATTTTGCGAGTTCGTGGACCTAAGTGGTACGTAGAGACAAGTTTAAGGTGTCATATGTCAATTTTGAGAGTTTGTGGACCTAAGTGACACATCAAGACAAGTTTAAGGACCGCTGGTGTATTTAACAGGCGCTTGTTTAAGAAAAGACGAGACCAAAAGAACCAGTATAAGCCTCATATAGAAAGAAGAACATCAGGCGCTTGTTTCCTAGAATGAAAAGCAGAAAGAATTGGCAACATGGGTAAAGAAAGAAAAAAGAACATCAGGCGGGGTACTGGGAGGAAAAACTTGTGGGCAAAAGGGAAATAAAAAAACAAGTGGGGCATTACAAGATTCAGTTATCTATATATAAAAACTAAATAGTACCTTCTCGTAGGATACTGGATTCACTTTCACTATTGCTTTGATCGACATGATTGCTTGAACCAGAACAGCATCTTCTCCATCAAAATGACCTGAGTTACTAATAGACGATTCTGCAATATGACCAAAATAAATATTAATTCCAAGAAGAATGATTTATACCAAAATATTCATAGATGAAAATTATTACCATAGAATACAAGTGCCAAAAGTCCTTCTAGGCAAGTTGTGGCAATAGAAGGAAGCTTCTGGGCGCACAATGCAACTGCTGCCACAGTATCTGCTACAAATTTCCTATCTGGATCTTTAATGTAATCCTGGTAGCGAAAAGCCGAAAACAAAGCACCAGAAACATGCATCAACAGAATGACAAATAAGTATTCACCAGTTTATCTGAATTTGAAATTCTTCACCAAATTGCAGGTGGACATTAATACTTAAATCTTGCTAATGTGACTTTTAAGCTTCCATTTGACTCTGTTAAAAAAAAAAGTTTCCATTTGACTCTAAGAGCTGTTTCCTGGATAATCCCCACAACTGCATTTTACAGAACTTGGCATCAAGCAAAGGACAGGGCAACAAATAATTCCCAGAACCATGCATGAATCATGGACATGATGAAACAGACAAAGCTACATGTCTTGAAAAAAGTGCTGCAAATATGCATTATCATTATATATGACCTAGCAAAATTTCAAATATAAATTTCATGTAGGAAGTAAATAGAAAGTTGTAAGTTTCAAAGAGAGCTCAACAGATATATTATTCATTGCAGCTGCAAGAAATTACCTGAAATTCTTCAAAAATGGCTTGAATTGATGGCTCGGTGGCAATAGTGGTCAGTATTTCAAGCTTCAATGCTCTAGTCTGGTATGGGTCTGAAGCGTTTATAAAGAATTCCTCATAAAACGGGGCAAACAATAATGGCATCGTCTTGGCAAAAACTAGTATGTTGCCAAGCATCTGCAAGAGTGGAAGAATATGAAAGGTAAGGTCAAAGCGAAAAAAATGCATGAAGAAAACTACCAAACCCTTGTAAGTGAAGAAAGAGCTTGATGTTCATCCTCTGGGGAGAAACTTGATCTCAAGTTCAATTTATAAATTTCTACCCTCATCTAATGCAAAGTTGTATGTGGTTGCCTTTGCGGAGTCCCCCCACCCCCAAAAAAATCACAGGCTGCCTTTAGCCTTTTGGGGAAATTCTAACTCATGATCATAAATTCACTTTGAATAGGAGCACTTTGTTATACAAAACAAACTTCTTCGAATGATCTGATCAAGAAGTGGCTGCTCTAAATCTATCAAAGTCCCATTAATGAACTAATAGAATATGACAATAATTTTTTTAGATGGGAATTAACAAAAAGGATGTATGTAAGAAGTACCACATGTGCTGCATCAGGAGATGAACGCAGGGTAAACAAAATCGGGCCAATGATTCTCTTCACATCCCCAATAGGAGCCATGATCCAATGCACACTTGCTGCTGCAAGTATAACTCCACTGTTTCGACTCCATAGAAGAGGTGATGTGCACTTCAAAAGAATTGCAACATCATTGTTGCCGCTAGTGGTGACAGATGACAATCTCAAACTATCGCCTTCTCCATCAGGAAAACCTGAAAACTCTTCAATGTAGTGCCGGAACAGCATGATGTTGGATATAGTACCACAAAGCCCATTGCCAGCAGAATCATGTTGGGTGGGCATGCTAGCAACAGGATCCGAATCATTAATGCCCTGAATCTCCACAGATAGTAAAGAATCCTTGACCAAGCCATGCCTAGCTATCACATATCTCAGGAGGATCTCAATAAGAATAATCTGTGTCCATTCCTCAATGTCAGGGAGTGTCTCACATAGCCTACGGAAATGTTTTGACACCAACGCTAAACAGCTTGGACAGACTGTCTTGAATGCAAGAGCGGCAGCTCCCACTACTCCAGGGGAATTGTCGCCGAACAAGATGTCTACAATCTGCAACGACAGTAGCAGAGCTGGGATGAGGTGCATTTGATTTCGTAGAGTTGTTGCAGAAAGAAGAAGGGATTATGGTAGACGAACCTCCTCCAAAGCCATAGCTTCATCTGGAAGCAAGTCAGAGAGCTTACAAAGCGCATAGGCAGCACATTTTCTAACATACGCGGATGGATCCCTGGCGCATTTCTTAACGGCAACCAGCACAAGTGGAGCAACAACGTGCAGTCTAATGCCAGCCATAGTGCGCAAAGCCCACGCCCTGACTAGTGGGTTTATATCTGATAGATCCTTCTGGAAAATATTAACGGAGAGAAGGGCTTCGTTCTGGCGCCTGGAGCCACAGCGAGGAAAAGAATTACTGAAAGTGTAGTACTAGCTAGCTAGTGGCCGGTGGAGGCATGTCAAATTGGCAATGGCATGGTTACATACTTGTCGGCGTAGTGTAGGAGGTAGAGGTAAACAAGCTTCTTGACCTCCAGCGACTGCGATGCAACGTTCTTGACCACCTGTACGTACGTAGCTCCGATCCAGGGGTCAATCGAATTGAATAATGAGAGCAGCAGCAGGAGGAGGAGGAGGAGGAAGAGGAAAAGCGAAGAAGGGAAATAGGAAAAGCAACCTGCGGGAAGAGATGGGCGACGTCGACGCCCTGGGCGATGAGGGCGAGGAGGCGCTTAAGGGCGTCGACCTTGTCGGCGTCGAAGCGGGAGTCGAGGAGCGCGGGGATGGAGGCGTCGTCGGGGTCGTCGTAGAGGTGCGCGTCGGTGCCCATGCGCCCCACCACCCAGGAGGCCGCGGCGCCGCTCGACTGGAGGCCGAACATCCTGGCGCGGAGATGGGTGGATCTCGCTCGCCGGAGCCGGGGCCGGGGCCGGAGGAGGGGAAGAAGAAAATCACAACTGCTGCAATCAGCAAGACTTCTTTTTTTTTTTTCAAAAATGGGCCTCACGCAATGGGCCGTGAATGGTTGCGGAAAGCACTATCTTTTAGCTACAGTACCTCCCTAAAAAAACTACACTGCCAAAAAACATATTTTTTTGACCCGCTAAGACTTATTAAAAATTTGAGAAAAAAACGAAACTGTTGCCAAATCATATCCTACTTGGCTCGTGATACTCTTCCGTCCTCTCTACTCTTCTTCTACTACTAAAAATGATTGGGGTACTCCGCAGAACCTCGCGACCGAGACCCCCGACGTGCGTCCGCGCCCTCCTCGCGCTTCCACCCCGAAAACCCGTCCGCGACCGCAAAACCTCGCGCGTCGTCCGTTCCGCGTCGCCCGCATCGCTCTTTCCTTTTCCTTTCCTTCGTTCACTAAATCTCGCCCTTTCCATTACACGCCTACCTCCGCGTCCAGGCCTCCAGGACCATCCCCGTCGACGTCGTCTCGGCCCGTCCCCCAGGCGTCGTCCCGTCGACCAGGCGTCTTCCTCCTGCGATCGAACTGGCGCCCATCGTTGACCGGCAATCGCAGGCTCCCTCGCGCCCACGCGTCAATTCGTCATACGATCTTGTGCCGGCGCCACGATCCCGTCGTGCGACCTCGGGCCTTCACCACGATCGCCGCCCGCCGCCCGGAGACAGATCCTGCGCTCGGCAACCTCGGGCAGGACGTCGGCGTTGTCCCCCAGCGCGGTACGACGAACCAGCGGCGATCCTCCCGTCAACGATCAGTCCGCCGTCCTCCCCTATTATATGCAGATTCATGTACTTATCACCATCATGCGTTAGCCTCGTGCCCTCATGCATGCCTATTATATGCAGATTCATGCATGATGATATCAATACATTTACTGTCGTGTTGTCGTGTTGCGACCGATCTCGACGCCCGTCGTTGTTCCTTTTACTTGTTCATCGAGTAGTAGTTTGTGCTAGGGTGGTAGTGGAGGTCGACCTCCAGATGGGATCTCCATCCACCTGGTTGGTTAATTGGTTTGTGTTAGTGCCGGTGGTCTAGACGACAGTGGCTCAAAACCTACTGTTGGAATGCTGGATTGCTGTTGGGTGATCTCGATCGATCATCTCATATTCACTAATGGAATCAGCGTCTTCAATTAATTTCGTGTTTATTTTCTTAAAATCTCAATAAATCAAGAGAATCATATTTATTTAGGGGGTGTGATCGTTATATTTTCTTTTGCAAGTTTAGCAACTGTGAATTTCCAAATATAGTTTACCTTGTTATTTTGGTTGGCACAAACATTTTTTTTACCCAAACAATGTTAATGTCAGCGTCAAAGGTACTCTACCTTGCTATTTAGTGGTATATTTTTTTGGCAATGCCATTGCATTGATGACTCAAGCTCTTTGTGTATTCAGTAAGCCTGGTATATTTTGTCCACCGTCAAGCAACTTCTTTCTATATAATGGTGAATGTCTTGATTATTTGGGGATAGTGTCAGAAGATTCATTGGTTTTGACTGAACATTCAAAGTGTAGTGCTGATAATGAGCTAATTTGGAGAAGCTATTTAGAGTTCTGAATTTGATATCTTCAATTAACTATAATAGAACATTAATATTTTATTAAAAGTAACTATAATAGAAATTTGATGCCTAACTGAACTCATTGTGTTGTTGTAGATATAATAATTACTTGGATTATTGCAGTTCATTGTTTGGTTGGTCCCTTCATATATACCAAGCTGAACGTCGTCCTCGCCACTCTGCATCCGTCGTCCGCGCCCTCCCATCCGTCATCCTCGCTTGTCTTAGCTTGGTACTATGTTCAAGCCAAAGATAATACTTATTGTCTTGCCACTTGAATTTCCTTGCCTCCTATTATAACATTTGAATTACAGTTTAGAACATCATCTCTTGAAAATATTCCTTTAAAAAATCAATTTGGTCCAGAATCAATTTTTAGTATGAAAAATAATAGAGTATATACATTATCAAGGTCAGAATAGTACCTCAGATTTGTAGGCTTGCAAGACACCCTGACACACAAAATATCAACAACTGTTGCATGACCACTAAAATAGGTGACATGATACTTAAATTTCACTCAAGTTTGTTCGCCTACTGAGCCAGTATAACAAAGATACTGCCGTAGTTAGGTGGCCGTATCTCTTGTGCTAGCTGCCACCAATTTGTTATAGTCATCGTGCTAGGACCTATTGTATAGTTTCATAATACAAGCACATATGTCACTTTTCAATAATGTGCTATGAGCCAGTGTTGTTTTCGGATAAACTTCTATATGTTGCAGACCAGTGGCATGTAATATTGTCGTGTTTGTATTACAGCGTTATAATATGGATTTAGTGGACCATAACGTGGGACGAGAACCTTTGACAGATTTCACAAATGGCATCAATGGAGGGATAGAGTTACTACTATTGGTTGAACCACTGGAGGCTAATTTACAAATTTTGTGTATATTTAGTTGACTAGCCTCCGGAGGGGATAGTCTGTGTTGCAGATCACTAATCTGTCAGAACACAATTGGCCAGACATCAATGTTGACTCTTGGCCACTAAAAAAATCTTCAAAATAAAATGCAGCATGACGGTTATGTACAAATTAATATGCAAGCTAAATTATTGGGATTGAGCATCTATACAGATGATCATCATATTTGTATGTCTTGTAGTTTTTCATGTGCTCTGTTTTTAATCAACAACATGGGATATTTGTATCACATAAGGAAGCACATACCATATGTCGCAACATTCGGTCATAATATTTAATTTCACATTATAGTTGGCTTATCATGCAATCTAAGTATGTTTATTAGTACAAAAGATTATCTGTCCCGTAGCAACGCACGGGCACAAACCTAGTCTAATATAAACATTTATCGATTTTCGTACCAAACACACATTTGACGATGCTTCACCTCCGTTCCCCTCATCGGCGCCCGTACGAGGCAGCCAACATCGGAGGCAGGCCCGATCCATCATGGATGGGCTGGGCCTAAATCCAAGCAAAACAGAGAAAGCCCAGCCCAAGAGTGGTTCATTCTTTCTGGTTGGGTGAGGGGGGCTTGCATTGCACGGGAAGGAACCCACCCACCCGACCGAAAAAATTTCGAACACCCACCCCTCCGCGGCCGCGGCCAGAGCCAGCGGCTTCTCCACCACACCACCCCAACCCCACCCATGGCGGCGGAGCCGGAGGCCGCCGTCGATCTGTGCCAGAGGATGCAGGCCCAACGCGAGGCGATTGAGTGCCGGATCTCCGACGCCCGGAAGTGCGCCACCGCAACCGCCGCCGCCTTCAGCGCCGCCCTCCTCTCGGCGCGCTCCATCGCCAACCAAACCGTCTCCAACCGAGGCATGTCAGTCCAATCTCTTGGCCCTTCTCCTCGCCTGCAATTCTTTTCCTTCGACGATGGATCCAGTCACAATCTGACATCTCAGTGCCAGATCCAAGCGCATGGCTACTACTGTACTCATTATCTCAGTGCCAGATAACCAAGTGTCATCTCAAGTCTCAATTCAAGCGCCGGCTGATAACAGTCATCAGCTTTCCACAGTAGTCATTAGTATCTACAGTACTCCTATACTTTCGTTTACTCATCTCAGTGTTCTTTTGAATTATGTGCAGCACAACTCAATGAACTAAAACAGCAGCTCCGGAAACTAGAAGCAGATCTTGCGCAAGCCCTCTCCGGTGAGCACAAGCATTTCCTCATCTACATGTGCATTTGAGTCGGGTTGATTATGTAGCACTGAAACGCATCATCCTTTATTTTGTACTTTTTTTTTGTCATAGATGGCAATATCGCTAATTGTTTGCGTTGCGAATTTATGTTTTCTTTGTTTGTTTTTCTTTCTGTTATAGATGGTACTGTCTGGTCCCAAACTAGCCTCCTAGCTACATTGTCTATTGCATCTCATGCATGTTTTTCCCGCCCCGCAGTCCAGACAACCAAAAGGTCAAAACACAAGCTCATGGGTGAGTCAATTTTAAACACCACTGCAACAAATGAGAAGCTCAGAAGCCTGCTCATGGATCAGAGGGCTAGAAAGGAAGAATATGTGAATGACATATCAAACCAACTCCAAGGTAATTTATAGTTCCTGATCATACATTGAACTATTTGTGGTACTCAGTTTCATGGCATAGTGTTCTCAGTCCATATGTTATGATCTCTGGCTATTCTTTAGCAGTGCGTGTGGCACTGTGGGTCATCTTAGAAGGTACTGAGTGTTTTTTTGGGGGGCTAATGAAGCCCCCTGTTTTTCTTATTTACATCAATGTTCCCCCGTATCTATCCTAAACTACATACACAATCACTCAGCTCTTCTATGTCTGCACTTTGTTATATATAGATATGTTATAGTGAAACTTAGTTCTCTTGTGAACATTTTCCAGGGATAGGCACTTAACCTCCTTAACTACTCTTTGATTTGATGGCAGCTATTGAATCCCTTGAAGCTGAGGGTGATGCCAGAGGGGATAAGAACCTAGAGAAAGCTATCATGTGGTACAATAAGTTTCTTGGTTTTCAAGTTGTTGGGGGAGAAGGTAATGGGAATCCTAATGAGAGGGTTAGTTAGTATATTATTAAATTGATGCGATAGCTTCTGACCAATTGCTTTTTGCTAGGGGTGAAATTTGTGTTTAACAAAATTGATTTGCAAAGTCCTGACAAGGAGTATTCGTTTTGCATAAAGCTTATGGAAGAAAGATACATATGTGAGTCGCAAGTTTCTTATCTTGAATCGCCTTATACATTTTAGTGATTTACATTTGTGCAAGGATTTTGAGCTTCTTTCTCCTGTTGACAACAGTAGTCAAGTGTGTTCCCTTTGTGGATGGCTCCAAGGAATTGGTGAAGGATCTTAACTGCAGCAATGATCTATACAAATTTGTAAGGACCATGAGAGAGAGGTTCCAGATTGCTACAATCAGTGGTACTTAATGCTACATATTATCATTACCTGTTCCGTTTCAGCAAATAATGTCTATATTTATGGAACTTAAATCATGGCAAAGTTTTCCAGGTTTGGGAGTATTGAGCATGGTTGTGGTACCTGTTTTTATTTTTGAAAATCATATGAACTGACATAAATATTTGTTGTAATAAATGTACCAACTAACTCGTCTTCATATCATTTATTTATATTATTTATTCAGAGTTATGGTTGTGCTTTCTGCAGAAAATCTTTCAGCGGTGTCCTTTTGCCCTGACATGTCATGCATAACATCTTCATCAGTATCAGCCTTATCACTAGCTTCGAGAAGTGAAAATAACAGCAATCAAAGGCATAGTCGAAGCCACTCAAAGAATCAAGAAATTTCTGCTAAGAAAGGACTAGCATCGCAATCTGCAACATCAGCTGGTTCCATGGTGCATGGCATGTGTCGCTCCCCACGAATAACTGTGAGTCCATTCTGTCCTCCACTTCTCCTTGTGCATGCAATTGCTTTTTAGTTTTTAGAAAAAGCAGGAAGCATTCAGCGATAATAAATAAATTGTAATTGATTGTAGGAACGCTGCTAAAGTTGCCGCCAGGGGGCTGGCTTTGGTGTAGCAGAATTCATATGCGGCTGGGCAAACTGACTAGCAGGCAGTGGGATGTACACTAGATACGCCGGGAGATCCATGATCCATCTTGGAGGACTCCACATTCTCCATGGTGACTTCTTATTCTCTGTCCAGCAGCCATATAGGCCGTGGAGAGATATGTACAGTAAAAATTAAAGAACCTGTGTGTCAGATGATTTGATCAGGCATCAGATATGAACTTCTGAATCCCTCTGTTGACACAAAGGCAATGCTGTATAATGTTTCCTAAGCTGCTTTGCATTTCTATCCCACAGTACCTCTCGGTTTCACTGTTTGTAATTTTGCATACCTAATATTCTTAATAATATTGGCATCGTAATTCGTAAGCATGTTTGAGCCTTTGAGGTTCTTCTACAAAGTTTAAATTGTAATTTTCCGTGTTCACTTTACAAATTTGCCAGACCAAAATGTTTGAAGGGTCCACAAATACAATGTGCAAACACTATATCTTTCCTGAAGATTTCACGTATGTAAATCAAATACGTTAAAGGTAAGTGTAGCTAAACTGTGATGCTTGAGAAGTTGCAAATCACCAAACTATGATTCCCATAGTTCTGCTCAGCGATAATGTGCATGAACAATGTTGAGATGAACAGGTCTATACACATTGGGCCATGTTGAAATAGACCAAAGCTTGAACTGATTCCATGGAGATTATTTGTTGCAGTAGAACAGTCAGAGAAGTTCCGTGTATTTCTACCAGCTGACGTAAGTAATGGCAAACCGGCTTCTATGAGCATTGAGCACTACACGACCAGCAACCAAAGGGAAAACTTTAGCATGGTATATAATTTCCATTCCTATTTGTTTAGAAAGAAAGCTAAGTCTGGTTTGTTACCTCATGACACAACCAGCAACCAAGGGTAACCAGTTAGTAAGGAGAAAACACAGGGGGGTTATCTCAGTTGCTTGCCAATGAAGTAGTTGTAGACAACAATTTCTTATCAGTCAATGAATCAGTTTAACATAATTAACTTTCCTCTAAAACAAACTCTGAAGCCGTTACCTGAGTACCTGACTTCTCTGAAGTCTTAGCGAAGTCCATGTTGTAAACAACTCTGAAGCTGTGTTAACTTTTCACAAATTAGACTCACACTTGGTCCATGTTGCATAAGGAGGAAGAGGCAAGGGAGGAGTTGAAGCTGGGTGCCGAAGCCTGGAGTCATGGTTATGGAAGTCTTAGTGAAGTTTGGGTGGCATTTCGCTGGTAGAATTGAGGCTTAGTCCTCCTACCTTAGAGTTTTAATTGGATGTTCGGTTATTGCCTAGTTGCTTTTGATCTCTTTCTGCTGTCTTCTAATGCATACTCCTCTCCCGCGTGTCTGGAGTATGTAATGGGAGTCGCTCTGAGGTGAGCCTAAGTGCTCAAGATGTGTAAACTGTGTTGTGTACACTCAATAGGTGTAGAGGCCGGAACGTGGGTTCCGTTATTAAAAAAAAAAAAAGAAGAAGAGTAACTGACTTCACTATCTGCACATGCAAGTCAATGAAGCTTCAGCGCCAACAATTTTTTATGCGGCTACAAGTCTCAAAGATCTGAGTTGATATTAAACAATTTTCTCTCTTAATATATGATCATCTGTTCCAATGCTCGTCTTGGCCGACAAGACAGAGATTGTTTTGGAATGGGCAGTTGTAAGTCACAGTAACATTCTAAGCCACTATATCACTGCCTTGTCATGCTAAAATCAATGGTGTAGATACTGAATTAGAATAGTTCATCTCATGAAAGTAAGTACTGATCACTGAGAAAGTAGCATTAACCATTACCACTAAGCAATGAAAGTTCAGAGGTATCAAGGAGATAGCCAGAATCTTTCAGTAGACTTGTCAGCTCATCCAGTACTGCATATATCGATTCTGCCTGTGGGTGCTCTGTCCCTTTTGCAATGAACGTATGGACCTCCTTCATCACCTCAATCCAGCTATAACCTGGTTCCTTCACCGTCCCAGCATAATCCATCCCCAGTCTCAGCTTCTGCACATCAGCCCATAGCCCTTTGGACGCATAAATATTTGACAATAAAACATAAGGGCCACTGTCTGACGGATCTACCAAGAGTGCCATTTCAGCAGCATACCTCCCAATTTCAATGTCACCAAAGAGACGGCAAGCACTCAGCAAGCTCCTCCAAACAGCTGCCGCTGGTTTCATTGGCATCCTTTCAATAAACTCCTTAGCAGAATGCAATTTCCCTGAACGGCCGAGCAGATTTACCACGGAAGCATAATGCTCAGTGCCAGGTTCAATACCATACTCTGTTTTCATAGAGTTGAAATGGCGTAAACCTTCATCCACAAGACCTGCATGGGAGCATGCTGCTAGCACACCAATGAAAGTCACATAGTTTGGTTCTACTCTGGCCTCTCTCATCAGCTGGAAAACTCTAAGGGCTTCTTCAACATGACCATGATGTGCATATGTTGAAATCATGGAGTTCCAACAGATGACATCCTTCCAGCATGCTGACTCAAACAACAACCATCCTTCTTTAATGAAGCCACATTTTGCATACATGTCTATAAGCGCATTTGAAACATGAGGGTTAATGTCAGCACCTGCTTTGATGATCTGGGCATGAAACTGCTGCCCATGGAAGATGCTTGCCAAGTTGCTTGCAACAGTTACTAGTGCTACAAATGTGAACTCATTAGGTGTTACCCCAGAGACACGAAGCTGGATGAAGAGTTTTACTGCCTCTTCACCTTGCTCATTCTGTGCGTGGCCAAATATCATAGCATTCCATATGGCCATGTCCCTATTTTGCATCATAAGAAACACAGCCTTGGCATCATCCACGAGACAACATTTCGAATAGGCATCGATCAGAGCACTCCCCACGTATAGATCTACTGAAGTTCCTGATTTGATTATGAGACCATGAATCTTCTTGCTCAGTTCTGTAGCTGACTGGAATGATGACACCCTAAGGAGCGAAACAAAGGTCAATGGGTTTGGCCTCAGGGAGCAATGTCTCATTTTACAGAATATATGAAGCGCTTCTCTAAGATCACCTTGCCTTGCATATCCTTCAATCATCGCATTGTAAGAAACTGCATCATCATGTGCCAAGGCATCAAATACCGCTCTTGCAGCAGTTAAATTATCACACTTAGCATACATGTCAATGAGAGCATTCTTGACATACTCGTCAGTCTCTAGATTAGCCTTTACGGCATGGGCATGTATCTGCCTTCCTTGCCATATAGCTTCCAGTGAGCCACACGAATTCAAGATACTTGTACAAGCAAAGACATCTGGCTGCCATCCAGCCTGACACATCTGCCAGAACATGTCCATGGCTTCAGCGTCAAGTGAATTCTGCATATAACCGGCGATCATTGTTGTCCAAGACACAAGGTTATGGTTCTTTGTGCGATCAAACAGCTTCCGAGCCACTGACGGTCTGGAGCACTTGCAATAAAGATCTATCAGCGCATTGATCACTGAAGCGTCCATTCCGGCTGCACTTCGATAAGCATAACCATGTATTTGCCTGCCTCCCTGTAGAAAGGCGAGCGCAGAGCACGCACTGACAGCACTTGCTAGCACAAACCTGTCAGGCTGGACACCTTGGATTTCCATCTTTCGAAATAAGTTCAGGGCAACTCCACCCTGGCCAATCTGAGAGTAACCAGTGATGACTGCTGTCCAAGTGACTGGGTTCTTTGCAGGGAGGGCATGGAACACCCGCATCGCTGCATCCATGCAGGCAACCTTTGCATACAGGTTGACCAGCGCAGTGCCAACGTAGAGATTAACATCCAGGCCGAGCTTGAGGGCAGCGCCATGCACTTGCTCGCCGAAAGGAACAGCCCTGGACTGCGTGCAGGCCCGCAGGACACTGGCAAGCAAGAACTCGTTGGGCACCTCGTCAGAGGATTTCCTGAACGCCGCAAAGAGGACAAGGGCCTGGTATTCGCCGCCGCCGTGCTGCGCGTACATGGAGATGGCCGATGACCACGAGACGAGGTTCCGGTGCAGCATTCCGTCGAACAGGCGGCGGGCGTCTTGGAGGAGGCCGACCTTGGAGTAACCGCGGAGGATAAGGTTGGCGAGGAACAGGTCGCCAAGACCTTCTGAGACGATGGCACGTGCATGAGCAGCCGGGAGGAAGCGACGGAGGCGGTCGCCGGCGAGGCAGGAGAGCAGGACTTGGGCGAGGCCGCGCGAGTAGGCGACGGAGGACGGTGCGCGAGACAGAGCCTCCACAAGATGCATATTCCACCATCTCCTGCTCAAGTTCGGTGTGTGTGTGTGGGGGGGGGGGGTGCGGGGACGCTCCGGCGACCGGAGCAGGCGGCCTGCCGGAGACTCGTCGGGGCTGGCTGCCTAGCCTCGAATCAAACCCTCTCTGTTTGGGGAGGGACGAGGTTTATTATTGGAGAAGGGGCTGCGGCTTTTAGGTGGAGGAAGGGATTTAAAGGCCTCTCTAGTCTATTGGAATTATGTTTTTTAAGCGGGTATATCCGATGAAAATTTCTCTATAGAAACTATACAACTTTAATCTGAACCACACGATGTTGATCTAAGGATGTGTCCAGATCATGTGGAAGAGGTGTTTTGTGGGAGTTGGGAGGGATCCAGATCCTCTGAAGTACTTCAAGCTAACTTAGAGGGATGTAAAGTGATGGTAGCCATCCATTTGGCATCCAACGGCTGTGTCTGGAAAAAGAGAATTGGTCCATATTTGGACAACTGGGCCGACGTGAAGGAGCGCGGCAACGTAGGATCGACGACCGGGCCGGTGGGGTGGGGCGGCGGCACAAAGGAGCGCGGCAGCGGGCGCGTATGCAGGCGTGGGCAACTCGGCTACTTCGTCCGGACCAAGCAAGGCATGGCAGCGGAGCAAGCCATGAGCGCAGCGGCGCAGGTGGGCTGCAGGGCATCCTGATGAGCGCGTAGGAGGTAGCGAGATCCTTCGGTGCGGTCTCGACATCTAGTTCTAGTTTCCGATGGATGAGCAGCTCCGTCTTGGAGAGCTCGGGGCCAACCCGCGGGCAGTTGAGCTCGAGCACAGACACAAGAAAGTGAGCTCCGGCCGCCGGTGAGGAGGTGCACGCGGTGGCTCGAGGAGACGGGGCGACCTCTGGCAGGCACCAGCAGGGTTGAGCAGGGGCATGCGGCGCGCCGTGCCTGGTAGTAGGGATGAAAACGGATCGGATACGGACGGATATATCCGAATACGAATACAGATATTTATTTTTTTGCCGGATACAGACAATACAAAATATGTCGGATATGTATCGGATATTGATATACGTTATATATCTGCAATAGACATTTAACTTTTGTTATGCGGATACGGATACGGTCGGATATTGATTTTCCGGTTCCGGATACGGACTGTACCATTTAAGGCCTGAGGGCTTTCGGTCGGTCGGACGAGAAATATCCATACCACTTTCATCACTACCTGGTAGACGCCGCTCCGCCGCTCAAGCAAAGCTTTGTCTGTGCGGAGGTTGGAGGAGATAAGGCAGCCAAATAAAAAAAATGGAAAAACAGCACCGGCGCAAAAAAAAAGTGCAGGAACCGGAGAATCACCCGCCTCTGTATGTGGCCATGGGATGCAGATTGAACGGTGCACAGGTTCCAACCTCCCTCTGAGGTAGCTTGAAGAACTTTAGAGGAACCGGATCCGTTGGGAGGGCCCGTCTCAACTGATCTGGTCACGTCAACATCGTGTGGCCCAGATTTTAGTTTTCACAGAGAAACTGGTTTCCATGTTCTATGGGGAGGCAATTTTAGCCGTTAGGGCATTCACCCTTGTGTAGGATGGATCATCATGTTAGTTGTCAAGGGCGTACCACGTACCTATGTAGATTAAAAATGTATACAGAAAGCACTTTTATCATCAAGGTGCTCATGTAGGCATGTACAGCCTGAGAAATCAGAATAGCTCGATCCCACTGTAATGTTCACAGTATTGATGTGATGCAGACATGCAGTAGGAAAGGCTTCAAGGCTTGGCATGTCATACCCTGAAATTAAACTGCTAATCTGAAACTTGGAATCCCATTGTATTGCTCTGATACAGTATGATCCAAGGCTTGGCATGTCAGACTCCATACCGCGAAATTAAACTGCTCATCCTGAATCCAGGAATCGTAGGAATACAAAGTTGATACATGGCATTACACACAAAGGTGTGGCTCAAAGGCAACTTTGCTTCATTCAGGTAGCATTGACCATCTAGTGAAGCAGAGAGTGAATTAAACGAAACAAATCATCATTCAACTACAATTAGCATGAGGAACAAAGTAGCAAAGTGATAAATATTTGGATCCAGACATCCAGCTGCTTCAATAATCATCCTCGAGTGAAAACAGGTGGCTAAAGGAAAATTGGGCATTCTTCTGTACAATCGTCAGAAGTATTAGTATTGCCGCACCTCAGGGAAATATTTTATTCTTACTGGATAATCTACGGGACATAACATCAGTTATAATATCTGTCAGTTCTCACCACTGGTGGAGCTTGTTTTCCTGCCCTCTTATTAGTAGCTCTTTTCCAGGCAAAAGATTTGTACAGAGATGGCCTCACACAAATATAATGATCCACCATCCCATGCTCTTCTCGACTCCACGGCAAACAAAAGGGCTACAATTGTCGCCAAAAATATATCATGCAATCACTGATGTCTCGATTCCTACTTTGCTTGAATTCCTCACATCTTCATCCTTCTCAGCTTCCTCCCACAGCTCCGGCAGAGCTTCCTTCATGTTGTGGAGGCTTTCCAAGGCATGGTCAGCACCTTTCTTTCTCTCGGACGTTCCAACCTGGTTAATATATTCATTCATCACATGCATTGCTTTTTTTTTTTGCCTCAATGTTTGACAAACAAGGGATATTTCCTTACCAGGACAGTTTGCATTCTTATCTTCTTTGCAGCTTCAATGTTCCTGAAGCTGTCATCAAATAATATCTGGAAGGTGTTTCAAGCAAGAGTCAGTTACTATTACATCATGGCATGAATATACAAGGCAAGATGTCAACTTTTGTTCAAGCCAACAAGCAAGTAGGTGCTTACAGTTGTCCGTGGATTAATGGAGGCGATCTCGAGAGCCTGCAGCATCGCCTCTCTTGATGGCTTGCACATGATTGGTGATTTCGGTAGCTCCACCCCGGGCTCTGGATGAGTCAGGTGCTTCATAATGTCAAAGATTTCAATTTTGTGAGATGACACAGGAGGAGATGTTGGGTTCAGTGTCTCAAAACACACAACTCTTTCGAAACAATCTTCAATCCCAAGCCTCTTCAGGGCCCTTGAAGCATGGATTCTATCACCATTTGTGAACACCTAGAAACACAGCAAGAAATGAATCTCTTCAAGCTCACAGAATGAAAGCATCTCTGAAATCACCCTTCTTAGTTTGGCCTAAGAGCTCGATTTGGTTGTATAGTTTCTTTTGTTTGTTTAGAAGTTTAGCCTCTATAGCTGGGTTTACTTTGTATATAACTTTCCTTTTAATAAAATTCAACAACGGGGGCCTCCCTTGCTGTTTTCGGTTCCAGAAAAAAAAAGAAATGTATCTCTCAAAAATCATAATACTAGTTAGTCCCTGTCATATTTTTTCTTAAAAAAAGGGGAAATTTGGGTTCTTTGTACATACAACTTTGCGTATGGGTAAGCTGAGCAGAATGGTCCTAAGTACTGGATCAGGCTTGATTTTGTCATAGGCCAGCCTTCCATGAACAAAGCTGATGCAGAAAACAAGTGAAGCTGTTAATATCCTCCTGTGTACAAAAAGTGAATGTTGGGAAGAGTCTGGTACCTGTGGTAATCGTCGTAATCAAACTGGTAGCCAACAGCCTGTAATACAACAAGACAACAAGAAGCAAGGTTCAGTAGCAGCCTAGCAGGAGACATAGAAAAACAAAAGAAATTTTATACTAATTTTCTTATTAGAAGTTTGCAGCACGCACCCTCAGACCAGCCATGGTAGTTCCATATTGCTTGTAGAGGAGAATGCACATTTCCAAGCTAATGGCCTCCTCAACACCGAGTTTAAGCACCATGTAATCTGGAGATGACACTCTGATGAGCGTAGCATATGCATATATATTATAGCACCCATCCCTTTCAAGGAGCAGCAGGAGGATCTACCTTGGATGTTCTTCATGATGTCGGCAGCAATGCCGGATGTCAAGGGGTAGAGCGTATCATCAAGGTCTACAAGAGGGACGAGACATGACGCTACGTCTGAATCGAATGAATAAGGGAATAAGGCGTTTCTTGTTTGATTTGGGGGCAAGGAGGATGAATTACCGAAGAGGAGGCAGTCACACTTTGGGCCCTCATCCTTGCCGTCGTACTCCATTGCGTTCTTCTGCAGAAAAGAATTGATGGATGATATCTGGAGTCTTCATCCGCAACCCTCCAAAAAAAACTACTCCAAACATAGTCTAGCTTGGATCTAAATCTGTGACGTCAGGACGAGAACAGAAAAACAGCAATGCTAGGATCACGAATGAATCAAAATCCTATCCTATCGGTGAACTATTGTGTTACCATAACACGAAACGAGGAGTAAAATTGGATTGAATGTTTGAGGTTTACCAGATTTAGTTTCTCCGACGAGGGGCAGGGGCGGGTCGCAGGAGAATGAATGAGCAGAAACCTGGAGCGGAACTGGGAGCGGAACCTGGATATATGTAGTTTTTTTACACAATCTTATATGTGCATTATTATAAAGGAAGGGGAAGGGAACTTGGAAGCGTGCTGAGCCGATGCGTTGCGACTCTTTGATTTGTGGATGGTGCGCGCGCGCGCGCATATATATATATATATATATATATATATATATATATATATATATATATATATATATATATATATATATATATATATATATGGTTGGAAATCAGAGAGAGGGAGAGAGGAATTCTCCATGGTTGTGCGCTCACCATCCTCAAGTCAACACCGACACTCGTACTATAAATTGTTTAATAACGGATACGGATGCCTCGCCGCCGCGTGCGGCGGTGTCAGACTCACGATCACGAGAGCGATGGACTGATGAATGATCTAGAAATCCAGGAGCTGTTTTATTTAGCCCTCGTTTTAGATTCACCAATTTTTCAAAAAAACACTATTTGTCCAAATTTTTTCTATTTATCTCATCCCTCTCACTCACATAACACTATTTATCTATAGTGTTTTTTTATAAACAGTATATTTTCGAGAAATCTTTTCCAATCTAAACACAACTATGTATTCGCATCAGACTGCCTCACGTGTTCGTCTCGACCTCCTTTTCTTGTTTCTCGAGAAGAGTCACAACTCACGAGACATTTCTTGTTTCTCGCGAAGAGTCACAACTCACGAGACAGACAGCATCCCATTTGAATATATATTTATTATTTTTTTAGTGTTTTAGTTCCATTGAAAACCATGATTCAACACTTAAGTTTTGCTAAAAAATTTTCCCACATCTCCACCCACTAAATAACAGCAGCGTCCTAGATCCATCTTTTACACCATCTATACCCCCACACTCTCATGCTTCAATTTCAGCACCATTCATTTCCACGTCCGAATATATTACAATTTGTGTTTCAGCTACAAACAAGTACATGCATGGGCATGGCCCTTGATTGTGTCTATTTTGTCAATCGTCAAGTTGTATCTGATACATCATCAGCCGATCCTCCAACAATTTCATCAGTTACAAGAATCAACAACGAATGAATGAACGAATGATCAGGCCTCACAATTTACAGAATCACTCGATAAAATTACCTACCTACACATGTAAACAAATAAATTGCTCCCCGACAAATAAGCATATCTATATCTGTTTGCCTCCTCAGGTCCAGGCCCAGGCCCAGGCCCGCTCATCACCGGATGTGGCTTCTTGGGAACGACCACAGCCCAATATCACGGACAGGAGTCTGAATGCAAACAACCATGTTGATCAAAAACTTTGAAAAGCACCTCAAACACGCTCATTACTGAATGCTCAATTCCCTCTCGAGCTTTAAGTGTGCGTTACCTGTGTCTTCACTGATGGGAAGATGTTCCAAAACCGTAGTGTCTCGTCACCCGCTCCCGTTACTATGGTCTGCAAATTACAACTCATAGTCTTACTTTCCTTCGTCCACATAATTTCTCGGTTTATTAACACGTGCAAACTAGCAGGATTAAGGTTTACCTGGCCATCAGGTGACGATGCAAGGTAAAGCACACGCATCGTATGCCCTGTTAGAGTTGCAACCTGTTCTCCCAAAAATATCCAATAGTCAGACAAATTAGGCTGCATTATCTACAGCACTGAGAAACTTTTTATTTCTCCAGAACATTAAGCTTCCAAAAATCACAGCACAAGATATGGCTCCTTTGTTTATCAAGAAGCGCATAGCCTGCTGTCAATGGTGCACAGGCAAATGGTTTTTTTCGTTGCTCAATTTACATTTCTAGTGTGATCTAAGAAATCAGCAAGTCAATGTCTCAGCGCACAGATAAAATAATGTTTTTTAGATGAAGTTAAATGAAGAACCTCATTAACTTTGTACCCAAAGGACACGATTATACAACACCCAGAGTAACGCTCTTACTGATGTATGAAAAGATGGGAGGTACTACTGTGTGCTTTGTTACCTGAACCTGCTATGGACGGTAGGTAAAAAGCAAATGGTTTTATCGCTTAGGGCAAGCCCAATGCAGGCATATGAAATAAGTGGCTTCATTGTCCATATAAGCAAAAAGTTTGTTAGGACACTAGAATTTTTTGTTACCACCCAATGCATCAGTAGCTTCAAAAGGCTGTCAACAGTTCATTTTTCTTTTCTTTTGAATGCACACATGCCTTTCTCTCTTCTGAGGCAGTGTAGCCTCTGCAAGGCACACTGACACCCTGCAGAGCTACCACCATCCCTCCACGGTGGAGTCCGAACCTAGCTGGCATGTGCACCATGTTCATATTCCCAACTATTCACTATTCATTCCAACTTTTCACTATTCTTACCTCACAAAACACTTTTCCCAGCGAATGCTACAGCGTTTTTCTTATGCTACAGTGTTTTTTCCTACAATCTAAACACACCCTAAAGAGGCTACTGCGTTGGGCCTGCTCTTAGTTTCACTGTCATTTTAAGTAGTTGGCAAAGATGCACATCCAGAGGATACACTATACAGTTGGCTTACTGGTAGTACACGTCAAGATATGTTATACAGTTGGTTCACCTTTGACATAGATGGATATTTCCACACCATGATCTGATTTTGGGAATACCCATGTGTGCTTACGAGCTCATTCACATTTTTGCACCAGGCAAGGTTGCAAACCTGCAACCAAAAGAGAATGAATGATGAGGATAGCAGAACCGCAGAGGCACAGAGGTCGACTGCATTCAGGACTACTAGTATACTTGCCTGGCTGCCTGTGTCTAATGAGTTGAGAACATTTCCATTAGCCGTGTTCCAAAACCTGATACACCTATCAGCCGTACCACCTCCTGATGCCAGGAGGCCTTGCTGATGCGGTGACCACGCTATTGCTTTAACCGCAGCTGTATGTTGTGTCAACCGCAACACCGGAT
This sequence comes from Digitaria exilis, assembly GCA_015342445.1. Lineage (NCBI taxonomy): Eukaryota > Viridiplantae > Streptophyta > Magnoliopsida > Poales > Poaceae > Digitaria > Digitaria exilis. Next base: position 800,253 of record JACEFO010003293.1, on the reverse strand, counting down.
GTTGCGATCGTTGGTTCCATACTAGCAGCTGGTTGTCGTTTCCACCCGAAGCAAGCTCACGGTCGTCGTGCGACCATTTTAGCCCACATACCTGAAAATACAGAGGAGGTCTGAGATCCAAAAAAAAAAAAATCCACACAAGGCGCTTTTGATTCGCATAGTGGATGATGATTTGTCCTGCAGGGTTGATGTCTTGGAAATCTCACCTCTGATCTATGACCAGAAAACTTGCTGATATAGTCACCGGGGACACGGATGTCATGCTGCAATATGTCCTTGTCCCTGCTACCGGAGGACAAGATGCAGGAGCTCCAGGCTAGTACCCCAGTCCGAGTTTGGTGGCCTCCCATGTTCCTAATCCGTTTACAGCGCGAGCTGTCCCAGATCTGTTTAGGCCATGTTCAGATTTCCAAGTATTCACTATTCGTTCCAACTTTTCACTATTCATTCCAACTTTTCACTATTCCTACCTCACAAAACACGTTTCCCAGCGAATGCTACAGTGTTTTTCTTATGCTACAGTGTTTTTTCCTACAATCTAAAAACACCCTTAGAGTTGAAGCGTGGTGTGTGAACATGGCAGCTTTGTGTTGAAACGGAAAGGATCCCTAGTACTAACTAGTGAGGCCAATGTGCATCTAGCATAGTAAATGTATAGGGGGGGTTGAGGTGAATGGAGAAATGAACCTGGACATCTCCGAGGCCGGTGCCAATGGCAAGATAAGAGCCTTCCCGTGACCAATGCACGGCGCAGACGGTGTCCCTGGGACCCAGGTCGCAGAGCTTGGTGACCTTGCTATTTGAGGCGGACCAGAGGTAGACGCAGGTGCCTAGGCCGACGGCGAGCATGTTCTGCGAGGACCAGTCGACGAGGTTGAGGTAGAAGTCGTCCTGCAGCGACGGCGCGTCGAGGACCTTGTGCGGCGTCTTGGGGACTTTCCTTGGCGGCTTGCGCGGCGAGGCGGTATTGTCTGCGGATCCGGCGGGCGCGCAGTAGTGGTGGTGGGGTGGCAAGGAGGGGGATGTTGCGGCGGCGGTGTCTTTCTTGAAGCGGAAGAGGTTGGTGTTGGGGGATCCAGCCTGTGGCTGGGGGGAGGAGGAGTCGAAGAGCTCGGCGCGGAGGAGGCGGGAGTAGGCGGTGGTGTCGTCCTTGGAGGAGGGGGAGTCGAGGAGCGCAAAGTTGTGGAGGCGGGAGGAGGAGCGGCAGGGGATGAAGCGGTCGCTGTAGGTGGTCTTGGACGGGGATGGCGTCTTGGTGGCGTCGGCGAGGCGGCGCGAGGGGGACGGCGAGGCCCCCAAGGGGTCGAGGCGGAGCGCGGCGGCCATGGAGGGAGGCACGTTGAGGCGCGGCTTCGGGTCGGGCGCCGCCGCCGCCATGGTGGATTGGTAGTAGATCGCCGCCGTGCCCTGCCGGCAGCCCTGCCCAGCCCGCTGCCCTGCCGAGACGAGACCGAAGGGGATCCAATCGATCTGGAGGGGAAGGGAAGGGGAAGGCAGGCGAGGCGCAGGCGAAAGCAATCCAATTCAATCAATGGAGAGGTGGATGGAGCGCCAACGGTCACTACGACTACTATAGTACTAGAGAAGAAGGGGAAGGAAGGAGCGCCGCCGCCGCCTCCCCCTACTTGGACCCTTCCCTTCCCTTCCCTTCCCTTGATGGTTAGGTTGGTGGTCGGTGGGCGTGGGCCATCTTCCTTCTATCAGTTGGCTTAGATAGCACTAGCCGTTGGAGTGATCTCATGGGCCTTTCCGGCCCAGTTAGAGAGAGCATGCATTTACTGCTGCTGGATTTGTCTGGGCAGCCCAACCCTCCCCAAATCATAAACGAGAATTGTATCAATAAATGAGAATTGTTGCTGCGGCCCAAGAATAATAAATAGCCCATTTCTCCAATTAAAAATGGAATCAATCCCTCCCACAGAGAGAGAGCGCGCGGGCGCTAGCAGGACATATCATTACCACACTTGTTCTCGCAAAATCTATCTATATAAAAGAACGAGTAGAATTGAAAACGTTTTTCACCTAATCTGAGCCCGCGGTACCCTCACGCCGGCCCCACCTGTAAGGGTCAACGGAAGTTAGGAGGGGGTCAAACCCACTAAAATTGATATTTAGAAAATGTTTCTGCCAAAATCGTTTTTTTTATCACCCACCTTTTTCTACCCACCTAAATCAAATTTTCTCTTCCAACCAAAATTATTTTATTTTTTTTCTAAATCGGACGCTTGTCATTCCTTCAATCTTCCCCTCCAGTTCCACCCTCCGCGCTTGCCTTTCCTCCTCCCGCTCGGCCCCGCCACCGCCGCCGTTGCTCTGCCGTGGTGGCCAATCTTCGGCCTCGCCCTACACCGCCGGCGAGCTCGCAGCCCCGGAGCTCTGCCCCGTGCCGCCGGCGAGCTCGTAGCCCCCAAGCTCCGCCTACCTGGGGTCTCCAGGGACTGGGAGCAGCAAATCCAGCTCCTTGCTCACCCCTTACCCACAAGCACAGCACCACACTCCCCTCTGTGATCCGGATTGATCGGTGGCAAAGAAACGGGTCTCTTTATTGCAACAACGGAGGAGAGATTTTCGTGGGGCAGAAGAGGAAGAGGACAGCGGCGGTGTTGGGGCAGTGGGCAGTCGCCAGCGAGTGCGCCAGCGGTGGCCACAGGAAGCGGCTCGCGGGAGGGCCGGTCTGCCTGGACGTGCTCCCACCGTCGACGCCCCTGGCAGTCAAGACCAATCCGATGTGCTCAGCAGATTGTATGACAAGCACACAATGTCCCCGTCGGGCACACTCACTACGGCCATCAAATGATTCACTTTGGTTTGAAGCTTCGCCCCTAAATTAAAGTTCTTCTGGTCTAGCACTCTAGCTCTTGCTGGATTGGATATTTTAACTGGATGAGTGTTCATCTTGGCCACCTACAGACCCACTGCCTTGATTTTTCTCGAAAAATTTGATGCCTTCTCTCCACCGAAGTGTCCCACTAGGATGACTTTTCTCGATGAATTTGATGTATATTATGAATGACTGAAATGTCTGAACTTTCGAGCCCTTAATGTTTATTCCATTTATGCATGATAAATGGGTACCAATCTTGATGCTTGTGGATAAGCAGGTTTCATATGGAGTTAAGCAATGCTAACTAATAAAGCTAAATATGATAGCATAATATTTTTTTAGCATGTAATTTTGGATAACTGAATTGATCAGAGATATGTGTATGATGCAAAATCAATAAATGAATATAGAATTGTTTTAGTAAATTTGTTTTTAAACACGTGCGTGTCGCACGTGCGTCTTTGCTAGTAAGGGGAAAAAACAACAACATACCATTACCACACACTAGCATTACACACACATGCTGCTTATATAATATAATTAATAGCTTGTCTGTCTACTATATGATAAATTATTATTAGGGGGGATCGAATGCATGAAGGAGCTCAGAAGATGTTGGAGAGTATGGCCATGTCGATGGTGTAGGGGTTCCACGAGACGACGGAGGATGACGACGTCGACGGCGGCAAGGAGGTGCTGGCGGTGCAGGGGCGCCGGACAAGCAGCGGCACCACGTCTTCCAGCAGCCCTCCCTCGTCGTTGTGGTGGTTGTTACTGCTACTAGTAGTACAGTAGTAAGTCGCCGTCAGCTCCTCCTCCTCTCCAGTAATAATGCTTTGTTGCTGCTGCTGGAACAACTCGGCGTCTAGCACTCGCAGCAGCCCATCGTCGATGATGGCTGTTGGGCCGCGCATCAGCCCCACCACTGACGATGGGCCATCATCATCTTGGGCCGGCTGCTGGGCCGTTGGACAACAACCATCGTCGATGACGGCTGCTGGGCCGCGCGGCTGCTGCAGCTTGGGCTTCTTGCTGCTGCCGCTGGTGACAGCTGCCGGCTGCTGCAGCAGGTGTTGGGGCGAGTAGGTGTAGTGCAGGTGCAGCCCTTCGTAGGTGACCAGCAGCGTGTCCGCCTCGTCCGTCGCGCGCTCCACCTGCTTCTTGGCGTTGCACCGAGGGTTCGTGCAACGGTAGTAGCTCCTGCATGTACCATGTATACATACATATTTATAATAATCGACATCATATATAGCTATAGCTAGCCGCCCTCACCTACCTTTGAAAATCACTACTAGCTAAAATTAATTAACTAGGGCAGGCAGGCACTGGATCGTAGTAGATGACAATGTATATGCAATTTGGGAAAGGGAGCCAGTGCATAGCTAGCTACCCTTCCCTTCCCTTCCCTTCCCTTCTTCCTTGTATTTGCTGTATTGGCCCATCATATCGACCCGGCGCCCACACTATATACATGCATACTACGTAAAGTACTTATATTACTTATGGTGGATGGATACGTATATATGTAGCAATCTAGCTCTCTTCGTCCCGGCCCCTTCATCAATTCGGATTTGTTTCTTTCTTAGCTAGGGTCTCTTTCCATCTTTATTATTATTTATTTGAATAATAATAATAAATAAATGGACACCCCATCGATCAGTTTTTAGATAATGGAAAAACATGCAGCTTCACCCTTCTCGAAACGAAAAGGGATCAACTTTGAATTATTACAAGACCAATCCAAAGACTACATAGAAAAAAAATAAGAGTCTCTCTGTCGCCAATCCGAAACAAAGGACCGTTCATACCGTACCTTGGGTTGGGGCTGTTCTTGATGGATTTCTGGCCGTATTTCCTCCATTTGTAACCATCCTCCGCGAGCCCGCCATTCCCAGAGGCGGTCTTGATCTTGAGTGTGTACTTGTTCTCCATCTTGCTCAGCACCTTCTCCGGGGAGAAAACCACCCTACATACACACACAATATATTATATTATGGGTCGAATCAAGCAAGGCGCGCGGACGATGCTCAACTATCGTATACGTACACCGGTGCTGATGGGCTGCTGGTTGCGCTGGAGTTGTCCATGGTGAGAAGCTGCTGCTGATCGCCGCCGGTGAAGGAGAGCGCGCTCTCTATGTCGCTGATGGTGGGCCCTGAGTAGACGGTGGAGATGAGCTTGTTCACCATGGACTCCCGCCGCCGCCGAGCTCCGTCCTCGCTGTTCCAGTAGTGGTAGTACTGCTCGTTGTTGTTGCAGCTGCTGCTCCTCCTCCTCTCAAGCGGCGCATCATCATCAGCTGATGATCTTGCTTCCTCCATGGCCTCCCTGCTCCTAATTGCGTGCTGGCCTGGCCTGGCCTGGCCGCGATATATATATATGTATAGCGGGAGAGCGAGAGAGAGAGAAAGCAGAGATGCAGCAGGCGAACAAGAGGAAGCAGCAGCAGCAGCGGCAACTATTAATTGACTCCGATGCGGCGGTCCATCCAAGGGCTGCGAGTGTGTGTGTATAATGCAGCCTTTTTCATGCACCATGCTAATAAATAAAAGACCATTGTACCCTACTAGCTGCCCCTGGATCTGAGCATGCATCATTTGCCGCCCGTGCTTCCATGCATCTGAATCAGTATATACTTTTACTCTTTTTGTCCCAAAATTATAGTTGTTTTGGGTGTTCGTGCCACGAGTTTGACTAGATTTGTAGAAAATATATGTAATATTTAAATTTCCAAATATATTTTATAAAAAACTAGATCTAAATATCTATCTAATGATATTTATATTGTATCATAAAATTTAATATATATTTTTATATAATTGACCGTACTATTTTCTCGGGAATTAAGAAAGACTATAATTTTAGAACGGAGGGAGTATAATAAATGTCGATCGATCCTATGATGCAACAAATGCATTTGCATTGCTGTCTCGCAACCACTAAAGCAGGTACTAATATGATTTATATGATTATATATATATTATTGGACAAAAAAGAAAATGCGCATGCATCCCGATATATGTATAGTATATTAGCAACCAACTCGTCCGAGCTAGAATATTGTTAATAATAATATGTATGTGCAATAAGTTCATTAGGATTAATTTAGGTGCGTTTAAATGTGTGCAATAATTAAGTCGTTGGTTAGGGGCAGGGTCTGGAGGCCGGGATCGAATTAGGGCAGTTAGATGGGATAAGGGCAGGTCGATTCGATGGGTCTCTAGCTATAACTACCACTACTGAATGGAAGAAGGTAATGATCGAGCAACCACCACACTGAACGGAAGAAGGTAACAAGGCATGCAGCAAATGAACGGGTCGATCGAGTCAGGTCGGATCGGCGCAGTGGATATATGAATAAATTGGAGGCCGGGATGATGCAAATATATATATCGATCAGGACATCAATGCAACTTTGCCATAGTAGCTAGATACTTACTATATGTATTTGCAACTGCAAGCGCACCCACCGTGCAGTGTATATATGTGTGTACATCGATCATATATGGCATGCATCGTAATCATATATCCATATGTATGGACGGCCGGACGGAAACTTTGAAGTAAGGTCATTCTCAACGCTAGCTACATAGCCACCAGCTAGCTGCCTCTAAAGTCTCTGAAATCGCCCGATATTAGCAGCGGCATGCATGCATTATTCTCCTGTCCTGCGGCCTATCCGATACAGCATCCATCCATATCTGCTTCTGCTACCATAACATATATACCATACCGAACCCGAACCACTACATGCATGCATGCATGCATGCTATGGCGTCTTGCATTTGGCGTTTGACTTTGTTTGACTTTGCATGGAATAATGTAGTCCAGCTAGTCGTCTAATTATATAAGTATATATATAGTCAGTCAATCACCACCAAACCCAACCGAGATATATACTACTACAACTGCATCCACACACACAATTCATTCAAAGGTCCAGAGGGGTGAACTAATTAATTGACGTGCGGGACTATATAGGCCTACGTAAAAGCTAGTAGTAATTGATTTTGACTGTCGAAGAAAAAAAAACATTATAGTCAAGTTCTAAGGACCGTGTTCTGTAAGAATGAGAAATAATATAAATCATAAAAAATGAGGATGAATAATGTTTTTAGATGAATGCCTACTGACGTACTCCTATATTGGAGAGGAGGCCTGACTAACACCATAAAATGAATGCACGAGATATCCTACTAGTTTTCATTTCATTCACAGGCTGGACGGACTACAATACTAGTACGTACTATTTTGGTGGCATGAATTAGGATCGATCTCACATCGGAGTTGACTTTTTTTCAAAATCATTATGGAGACACGAGAGAGAGAGAGAGAGAGAGAGGTGTCAACGATGATGGATGGATCATGCATATGCGCATCTGCCCAAGTGAAGGAACAAATGCAATAAATGGGCTGGGGAGACGAAGCCAGGGGATACGACAAAGGGTTGACCTCGATCTGACGACGACTGACCTGCACAACAAGGCATGCAAGATCTCTAGCTCACCTGCAGTGCAGTGGGGGCGGCTGGCTGACCCGTCCCGTAGCTGCATGCCATGCTGGCCTGATCGATCGATGATATATATATATATATATATATATATATATATATATATATATATATATATAATATATATATATACACACACACACTACTCCCTCCGTTCCACAATATAGCTACGTTAAGCATTTAAAATTTGTCCCAAAATATAGCTACATATGAGTTGTGAAGTCTAATTGAATGGGTGAATGGACAAAAATACCCCTCTACAAATTAACTGCCTTGTGGTCCTCATTGTTGCATGTATAATTCCTTTCAGTAAGAATAGAGATATATAAGGCAGTATAGGTACCATATATACATGTATGGACATATTTAATCAAGGATATATGAGACATTTTATCATACTTCTTAATCTGTCTTAGAAAGGCTAGACGTAGCATTATTTTGGAACGGAGGTAGTACGCTGGATGGAGACCAGGATGGTGGTGAGATGACCTACAGCAAGTCAGCTCCAGCTTGGGCTTCCGTCGTCGCCCGTTACTCTTTAATTTGTCCTTCTGTCTCATCTGACAGAATATGTGCATATGATGCGTATTGACTCTGATCGATCGAACAATGAACTAATTATTACATACTAGCTAGTCCCTCCGTTCTTAGATGCATTTAGGGGTAATTTGTCTACGCAGTACGTGGTCCAAATTAACTGATTGATATGATGTGCGATCCATGAGAGAGAGATCTAACACTTGGAAGAGCCAACGCAAGCATGGACAAGATACGTGTATGGATCCATGCAAGATATGTGTATGGATTCATGCTTGCGTGGTCCATTTGGTGGCAGCTGCTGCATGCTTGCATGCGCTTGATTAAGCTAGCTTTTGTTTGCTCATGTCACGTGCATGTATGCTCCACCACAGCTGCATAATACACGTATGCCATCCAATCCAACACAGCACACATGATTATATCATAATAATACATAAAAAAACATGCAGTGCAGAAATGCCCTCCTATAGTCCTATCCGGTGGTAGTGAGTGACCGAAGGAAGGACGTGAGGGAGCGGGGACTTTTTATAACCCTTATCGTGTGGAAGCTAGATATATAGGTTATATATCTATAAAGCTCACTTGGGCCCAATTAGAGCATCTCCAGCAGTCCCTCTTTTCCTAATCCAACTACCATATTGGAACAGGTTATGGGAAAACAATCCTCTAGCAGTCTCCCAATATGTTTCTCTTTTCTCAAAAGTTATTGGGACAACCCAGTAGTCAACCCCATTTGAGTCTCTCCCAACATGGTAGTTGCCATTGGGAATTATTGGGATACTGCAAAAGTATCCCTCTCAATAATTCATGAAAGTAGTATTGAAACATCCCAATAGCACCTTATTGGAAAATAGATTTTGGAAGACTGCTGGAGATGCTCTTAAATTATGATAAGATGAAAACAATACTAATTCCTTAAACATTCCCATATAGTCGATTCAACATTTGGTGTTGAAAATGCTGAAACTGCAAAACTAAAATGTTGAAATTGCAAAACGGAAATGTTGACAAAGGGCTTCGAAATACCCCCTCATGTAAGTCTTTCTCCTGGCATGCCATATAGCCCAGCATGTAATAAGGATTTTTATCATGGTAGGAATATCATGGAAGGTGTAGTTGTCTTACATGAAACCCTCCATGAATTACACAGGAAAAAAATGAATGGGGCCATTTTTAAAATTGATTTTGAGAAAGCATATGACAGAGTTAAGTGGAGCTTCATCCAAATAACACTAAGAATGAAGGGCTTCTCCCAAAAATGGTGTAGTTGGATCGATGCTTTTGCACAAGGGGGGGCATGTGGACATCAAAATTAATAATCAGGTGGGATAAAATTTTCAAACCAAGAAAAGGCTAAGACAAGGTGACCCGTTATCACCGATTCTATTTAATATTGTCGTTGACATGTTAGCTATCCTAATTAATAGATTTAAGACGATGGTCATGTAAAAGATATTATACCACACCTAGTTGATGGGGGTTTGTCTATCTTGCAATATGCTGATGACATTATACTTTTCATGGACCATGATATTGGAAAAGCCACAAACATGAAAATGTTTTTGTGCGCTTTTGAACAATTATCAGGTCTAAAGATAAACTTCCACAAAAATGAGATATTTTGTTTTGGACAAGCTAAGAAAATGGAACAACAATACTCATAGTTGTTTTGGTGCAAATCAGGGAACTTTCCTTTTCGAAGAGAAGTTCGAAAAAAGCTTAGCAGCTGGAAAGGGAAACACATGTCTATTGGAGGGTGCCTGGTTCTAATTAATTCAGTCTTAACTAGTTTAGCCATGTTTATGTTATCTTTTTTTAAGTTCCTAAAGGGGTACTTGAAAAATTGGATTACTATATATCAAGGTTATTTTGGCAATCATACGAACATAAAAAGAAATATAGATTGGCCAAATGGAGCATCCTATGCCAACCAAAAGAATTGGGGGGTGTTAGTGATTGAAAATCTAGAGATACAAAATCAATGCTTACTGAGCAGATGGTTGTTTAAATTAATGAATGAGGAGGGCATTTGGCAGTCGCTACTGAGAAATAAATATTTAAAGAATCAGACACTCTCTCAAGTAGAAAAGGACCCTGGAGATTCTCATTTTTTGGGCTGGTCTTATGAAAGTTAAAAGCAATTTCTTAACTTTGGATCATTTCGCTTGAATGATGGGAATCAGATTCGGTTTTGGGACCCTCTTCAGATGCTTCTGGTAGATCGCGGACGAGTTCGTTATCCCAAAGGGAATCTAAGGTGCGCGCAATCCACGCGGTGGAGACTTCGACCCACGGGAATCGGAACCAGAGTTCCTGGGTGCCCGTGGGGTTGTTGTCACGGTCCTGATCGTTGAACCCTGGCGGAAGTCGGAGGTGATCTGGAGTCCGCCAGGGAGTCGTGGACGCGTGGCTTGATCCTGCCGCTTGACAGGGGTCGAGTTGACGTGGTCGGCCCGAGCTTGAATCTGCTTCGGACGCCATGTACTCCTCCGAGTAGGATACGATCCAGAGATTGTATCGGAATTTAAGGTTTTCCAAGATCCTCGCGGAGTGATTTGCGCGGGTGGCGAAGCTGGTGCAGCCACCACATCGCGCAGTTGGTGTTGAAGCTCGCCTCCCTGGTTTGCGATGCAAAGCCAGGAGCCGAAGACGAAGGTGGCGCCTGCCTCGAACTTGGTGACGATGGAGGCGCTGAACGAGGCCATCGACTCTTTAGCGAGTTCTCGACGAGTAGATCCCCACGGACGGCGCCAAAGTATCGGCGAATTATGCTGACAACGTTCTCGAGGGGGTGCCCCGAGAGAAGGGTTTAGGGAGAAGTCGTCGAGAATCTAGAGCCGAAGGTGACAAGAGACGATTTAGACAAGTTCGGGCCGCAATGTGCGTAATACCCTACGTCCTGTATGGTGTGTCTTGTATTGATCTGGGTAAGGCGATGTTTTGAAGGGGGTCCCTGCCTCCCCCTATATATGCCGGAGGGCAGGATTACATGGAGACCGTACAGGATTAGGAGACTTTTACAAGTTAATCTCTAATTCCCTGATACAGTTTATTCAAACCGACTAAGACTAATCCTTGTCTTGTGCGTCAAGTCTTGTACGTGGGCCGGCCCACAGGGTGGTCCGCCAGGGTTGTTTAGTCCGTCAGGACTCTACACCCACAAGCCCCCGAGCACCTTATCTCCTGAAGAACAGCCTTGTTGAAAGTACAGAGTTCTTTGAGGTCCTCCAGAGTTCTTTTGAGATCCGCTAGGGTTCTTTGAGACCCACAGAGTTCTTTGCTCTTGGAAGTTGCAACCATGTTGTTCAATAGGTAATGATGTGCTCATAAGTCTTCTCGAAGTTCGGATTGGTGCGCACCGAATAGGTGCGCCCAATTGGGCAGCCCCCGAGCCTCGTTTATCTTTGAAGAAGAAATTCGAGGTTCTTTCGAAGTCCGAACCAAAAGAGAATCAATTTCCGAAGAAACCCGAGTTCTTTTAGAACTCCTCATAAATTTATCAATTGAAGCCGAAAATTCTCAGAAAAATATTTCCTGAACATATGTCCACAGCCCCCGAGCCTAAATTTGAACGAATTCAAATATAGGATCAAGAAAGGACCAAAATTGAAAAGTACCGAAGTAACGCTTCGAAAAGTCAATATAAACCGTTCGCCTCCCCCATTTCTGCACACCTTTGGCAAAACAGATCTAGGGTTTGCGACAGTTTCTTTGCTTCCGATCCTGAGACCACACAAAATCTTCCACATCTTCCCCCAACCCGAATCCAATCCACACCAAGTCTCGAAAGACCGCGATGGCCGGTGGTGAAGGATCCAGCCAAAGCAGGGGCACAAAGAGGAGAGCAGAAGCCATGAAGGAGGTCGTGACGACCGAGGAAGCAGCGCCCACTGGGGACATGCCAAGAATTGAAGATCCGATCAGTGACTGGCCAACCAGCAATCTGAAGGACAAGCAGATCAAGACTCTGGAAGCAGATGGGTTCCTAGCGGCCCAAGAAATCAGCCGGTGGAGGTGCGCGTACGGACATGAGTACCCCACTGAGGAAACCGAAGAGCTGACGGTATGGAAAGCGTTTTATGAAGTTGGATTCGGTCTTCCAACCTGCGATTTCTTCCGCAGAGTCTTGCAGTTTTACGGGATTGAATTGTGTCATTTGAATCCCAATTCGATTTTGAATCTGTCGATCTACATCCACCTCTGTGAGGCATTTCTAGGAATAGATCCGCATTTTGCTCTGTTCCGCCACCTTTTTAGAGTGAAAACCTCAAGCGGACCAATGCAAGTTGTAGGGAAGGTAGTTATCCAGTTCCGTCAGGGCATGAAGCCAGTGTATCTGGACTATGCAACCAAGGAGAGCCTGAAGGACTGGCAGAAGGAGTGGTTTTATGCTTGGAACCACCAACCACAACTATCCAGCCGCTCAGGGAATCCTCCAGTAATGAAGCCATTCTGGAGTGAAACAATTGGAGTCAATCAAGTAATGCAGGTCCCTGAGCTGCTGAACATGATCAGAGATCTGAAAGCACAAGGGCTGACAGGAGCCATAGTGTACCGGTCGTTCTTATTGAGGAGAATTCAGCCATGCAAACAACGCTGCACTCCAGGGTACTTGTACTCTGGAGAATCTGATCCCTCAAGGATTGCCACCGGAGACATGTCGGACAAGAGGATCACACAACTCTTGAAGAAGTTTCTGGTGATCAGCGATGAACAATTTCCAGAAATAATGGAGGTTTCAGCAATCACCATGACGCCTGAGGTAAGAATCATATCTGAATGTCAATATAATGCCTTGTTATTTGAAGCAATAATACTAACTAGTATCTTGGTTATAACAGTATGAAGCTCGACGATCACTGTATGTGAGTCTGCCGCCCCTGGATCCAACCAACACTGAAGAAGCATCATTATTGACTCGCTGTGTGGACCCAGGGGTAAGAGATCAGGTGTGCCAACAGCAGGTGTCAGAAGAACCCCGTGCCAAGGCACGGGCAACCTCCAAGGGAGGCGAAAAATCCAAGAGGGCCGCATCAACGGAGCCGATGGGACCTGTGCCCAAGAAAGCACGGACCCTACCTAAGCCCCAGGCCAGGGCCATCCTAGAGGAAAGAGCGAAGATATCCCCACCACCAAAGAAGCCAGCTTCTGTGGGCATATCCATCGGTGAGATCGGAACCAGCCGATCACAACAAAGCGGCGGTGCCCAGAATCCTCTGTCAGAAGAGGAAATTATTCACAACATCTTCAACCCTGTCTCCGAGCCCTTCATAAGTACAATACCAGTGGTGGAAGAACCCTGTCCAGCTGGACCATCGGCGCCGGAGCAGGAGGCTGAAGAGGAATTCACTTTGGGAGAGCCGGAGATCCCAATGCGACCGTCCGCCATGTAAGTATCTTGTCTTGCATGACAAAATATACCTTCGTAACGTTCCATGTTGACTGATTAAGTTATTTTTCCAGAGTGGAAGAAATGCCAGCAACAACCAGGGAAAAGCCCCCAGTTGATCATGCGGCTGTGGAACCAGAGGCCATAGCGCCTAGAGAACCCAGGGTGATGCCAGAAACAACCCTGCCAGAGGTTCAAGCAGCCGTGCCATCAAGCCTGCCAGTACCAGAAGAAGCACAAGTTGAAGAAACAATCGCTGAAGTGCTGGCAGACATCGAACAGCTGGTCACACAGGCAGTAATTGAAGAAACTGAAGTAGAACGCTGTGACCAGAACACTGCCGAGCCCCCGAGCGTCACGGAGACAACCCAGATCGGGGCGGAGGCAGGTTCAAAAGCAGAGTGCTCGAGGGGTAAACAAGCCGAAGCATCAACCCAAGAGCAATCTATTGAAGAAATCCCCAGAGTACCCAGGAGTACCGGAGCTGAAGAGGAGATCGGTAGCTTCCGCATCGGGAGCTACGATCCAATGCTCAATCCAAATCCGCAAGGCTTCGAGTACATCTTGGATGCGGAGGAGGATGAGGAGCACATCGACAGGGGATTATACCATGCTGAGAGGGCAGTGGCCTACTTCAAGGTATTAGAAACAACCCTGTACTTGTTGTCCATTTGAATATGTATCTCAAAACAATATTCCTGCAGGCCGTCGGCGAAGCATCAAGGAAGAAAACAGAGTATATCCACAACATCTCCTTGATGCACGCCAAGGCGGACCGCCTTCAAAAGGAGCTGGAGCGCGAACGTGAAGACCGTAAACTCCAGGAGGTGGAAGATGCCAGCATGATCCACACCTTGCATCTGCGGACCAAGGAGTTGGTCGCAGAAAAGGAGGACATGAAGAAAAAACTCAACGCGGCAAAGATAGAGCTCAAAGGTACTCTTTCACTGCCGAAGTCTTGTAATGAAGTATCCCTTGTATGTGTAATATAACAACTCTGTCATTGTCTTGTGTGCGCAGGGGTGCAACAACAGCTGACGACAGCCCAGAGCAAGATGACAGATTGGTCAAACTTGGCCAACCGTCATGAAGATGCGTTGAAGACTCTCTCTGAAGAACACGATATCATCAGGGAAGAACTCAGAGTAGCAGTCCAACAACGCAAGGATGCTGACGCGCAGTTGATTCAAGTCATTGAGCAGCAAAAGAAGCTTGCCAAGGACCTTGAAGACGCTCGCAAAGAGAAAAGTCAGCTATCTGAAGAACTCGTCCAGGCGCGGAAGAATCTTGCTGACAAGAAGGCGCTGGACGAGAAGCTTGAACAGGCAACCAGGAGGATGTCAGAGCTTGAAGAATCCTTGCGGCTGATGAAGAAGTCGGACGACGACCTGGCCGAAGCCTTGAACCGGATATCATTGCTAGAGAAAGCAGCGAACCCGGTGGTGAAGGCCTTAGTCCCGGAAGACCCTGCATCGCCGCAATCTTTCCTGGAACGCCTGAAGGCCATGCCACGACAATTGAAGGCTTACATCAAGAGATCATTAAAAGCCTGTCTTGTGCTTGTCCTTGTTGTAATTAGGTCAAGGTACCCTGAAGTAGATATAGGCAAGCTTGTAGAAGGCGCAGAGCCCAATTGTACTGAAGCCGCCTTCAGGGACCTGAAACAAGAGGCCGAGCCAGTTGCCGAGGCAATTGCTCAGAGCCTTAGACTGTAAATTGAACAAATATTATTGTAATATAAGTATTCTGCAATGAAATACAATATTTCCATGCTTGAAGAAAAAATCCAAGAATTTCTAAGAATCCTTGGGTTGTCTCTGTGTCAATGACCAGGACTTGGTCAAAATGTACATTGCGTAGATTTCAACTGTTGAAAAACAGCCCGGTTAAGGACCCGAGGGAACCCAGGGAGATTTCGTATAGCATAAGCTATGTTTTAGAGTGTACCCCGGGAGGATACTTGGGAACAAATTGTATGTGGTTTGCCGAAGCAAGAACCCAGTAAGACCCACGGAGCGGCAGCTTTAAGCTGAAAATTATCGTAAAGTAGCGAAATTGAAGGAACAGATCCGTTCTCGGCCCCGAAGGAACCTGGATAGACCTCATGTATGGGCTCTGAATGCATGAAGAGGAAACTGTCCGAGTCTAGAAAGAACACGGAAGTTTTGAATGATGTCACGAAGACAAAATAAACAACCCAGTAAAGGGAATTTTATTGAAATATATCTCGTTGCCGAAACAACGGTACAAAAGAACATATGATGCCGAAGCAACCAGTTCATGTATTGCCGGAGCAATGTTTACGGAAGAACTCTGGATGCCGAAGCAATTGGTTCTTGCGATGCCGAAGCACTGTTGCAGTGAAGGAGCTACGCGTAGAATTTGCGTAGATGTTCTACGTTCCAAGGATTTGGTAATTCCACACCATCTTCTGTTTGAAGTCTGTAGGTGCCTGGCTGGAGAACCTTGGAAACAATGAATGGACCATCCCAAGGTGAAGTAAGCTTGGAATGACCGACTGTGTTCTGGATTTGGCGTAACACCAAGTCTCCAATCTGGAATGATCTTGTCTTCACATTCTTGTCATGAAATCGACGGATACCCTGAAGATAAGCAGCGTTGTGTAACAAGGCTGACAGTCGTACTTCTTCAGCCGTGTCAATCTCCATCATCCGTTGTTCGTCCGCCATGGCTTCTTGGAATTCCTCAACGCGAGGAGCACCATGCATGACATCAACAGGTAGGACGGCCTCAGATCCATACACCAGGAAGAAGGGTGATTGCCCTGTAGCTTTACTGGGTTGAGATCGTAGGCCCCAAACGACTGGAAAGAGTTCTTTCATCCACCGGCCTTCTGCTTTCTTCAGGGTTCGTTCCATACGAGCTTTAAGTCCATCGAGAAGCATGCCATTGGCTCTTTCAACTTGTCCGTTGGCACGAGGATGAGCAACGGAGGCATAGGATACCTCGATGCTGCGATCTTCACAGTAGTCCCAGAACTTGTTGCCAGTAAAGGTAGTACCCAAATCCGTGATGATTTGGTGTGGTATCCCGAAGCGAAGAATCAACTCTTGGAGGAATTGGACTGCTTTCTCAGAGGTTGGTTTGACAACCAGAAAGACTTCTATCCACTTTGAGAATTTGTCAATGGCGACGAAATAGTATTCAAATCCACCAGGCGCCCTGGGTAGTTTCCCAATCATATCAAGCCCCCAGCATGCGAACGGCCATGAGGGAGGTATCAATTTGATCTTGTGAGCAGGCTGATGTGAGTGATGAGCGAAATATTAACAACCCTTGCAGTGACGAACAATTTCCTCAGCGTCGTGTAGAGCTGTAGGCCAGTAGAACCCGGCACGGAAGGCTTTGCCCACGATAGTGCGGGAAGCTGCATGATTGCCGCATTCACCTGCGTGAATTTCTTCCAGGATGTTGACTCCTTCTTGCTGTGAGACGCATTTCATCAATGCGCTAGAGCGTGCACCACGTCGGTACAGTGTGTCTCCAATTATAATATAGGACTTGCTGCGACGAGCAATTTGCTGAGCTTCTGCCTTCTCGGCAGGGAGTCTGTCGTGCAAGATGTAATCTATAATTGGAGCGCTCCAAGTGGCGTCAATGAGCATAACCTCAGGGGCTGAGGTTGTATCGTCGGAAGTTGCCGCTGCAGAAATTGATGGCTTGGAGAGTTCATTGACGAACACCCCACTAGGCACCTCTGCTCTGGAAGAACCCAGCTTTGATAGGACGTCTGCAGCAACATTGTAATCTCGCTCGACATGATGAAATTCGATGCCGAGAAAGTGTTTTTCCAACTTGCGAACTTCTTCACAGTACGCATCCATGTCTTCATGGTTTCGATTCCAGTCCTTGTTGACTTGTTTGATGACCAACATTGAATCCCCATACACCAGCAGACGCTTGATACTGAGGGTAATGGCCATCTTCAATCCATGAAGAAGTGCTTCGTATTCTGCAGCATTGTTGGTGACGGCAAACTAAATCTGCAGAACATACTTGAGTTGATCTCCTCGAGGTGAAATCAACAGGACTCCAGCGCCTCCACCTTCCAGCTTGAGTGAACCGTCAAAGTACATGATCCAATGCTCCGGCTTGGTAATGACGACTGGAAGATTGTGCTCGGTCCATTCTGATATAAAATCAGTAAGGACCTGAGACTTCATGGCCGTGCGAGAACGGAACTCTATGCTGTATGTTCCGAGCTCAACAGCCCACTTGGCGATACGCCCTGTAGCGTCTTAATTATGGAGAATTTCGCCAATAGGATATCCAGTAACCACAATGATCTTGTAGGTGTCGAAGTAGTGCCGCAATTTCCTAGATGTTACTAAGACAGCATATAGAATTTTTTGAACTTGAGGGTACCTTGATTTGGAGTCCGAGAGGACTTCACTCACAAAGTACACAGGTCGTTGAATCTTCTGAAGATGACCTTCCTCGTTACGTTCAACAACAATAGCGGCACTGACGACGTTAGTGGTTGCTGAAATATAGAGCAAGAGGTCTTCGCCCGGGAGCGGTGCAGTGAGCACAGGTGGTGTAGTCAGGAACAACTTGAGCTTGTCGAAGGCGACTTGAGCTTCCTGGGTCCACTGGAATCTGTCTTGCTTCTTGAGTAGTTTGAAGAACTCAGTCCCGCGTTCTCCAAGTTTGGAGATAAAGCGGTTGAGTGCAGCCATGCAGCCCGTAAGCTTCATGACATCTTTGACAGTGCACGGTGGCTCCATGTTCATGATAGTTGTTATCTTCTCTGGATTAGCCTCGATGCCGCGTTCGCTGATGATGAACCCGAGGAGCTTTTTTGATGGAACGCCGAAAACACACTTCGCGGGATTAAGCTTCCACCGCCACTTGCGTAAGTTGTCGAACGTCTCAGTGAGATCAGCAATGAGATCCTCGGGATTTCTTGTCTTGACTACCACATCATCAACGTAGGCTTCAACATTTCGGTGAAGTTGGTCTTGAAGACAACCCTGTATCGCCCGTTGGTATGTGGCGCCTGCATTTTTCAAACCAAAAGGCATGGTTGTATAACAGTATGCGCCATATGGCGTGATGAATGAAGTTTTGATCTGATCCTCTTCTTTCAGCGATATCTGGTGATATCCTGAGTAACAATCGAGGAAACAGAGTAAGGTGCACCCGGCGGTGCTATCGATGACTTGATCAATGCGAGGAAGCCCGAAGGGATCCTTCTTGCAATGTTTGTTGAGATCAGTATAGTCAACGCACATTCTCCATTCATTTGAATTCTTTTTTCTTACAAGAACCGGATTGGCTAACCAATCTGGATAAAAGACTTCTTTAATGAAGCCGGCTGCTAATAGCTTAGCTAGCTCTTTCTTGATGGCTTCCCGATGCTCGGTGGCGAATCTTCGGAGGCGCTGCTTTTTGGGCTTTGCGCTCTCGTTGATGTCCAGCTTGTGCTCGATCAACTCTCTGGGAACTCCAGGCATGTCGGAAGGCTTTGTAGCAAAGATGTCAACCTGGGCTCGCAGGAAGTCGACGAGCGCGCTTTCCTATGCAGGAGTGAGGGTGGAGCCAATCACCGCTGTCTTTGTTGGATCTCCTGTTTGGAGATCAACTGTCTTCGTGGCTACCTTGTCCACAGGCTTGATGGCTCGCGTCTTCTTCTGCGTCGGGGCATCACCGTCTTCTTCGATGATGGTGGCAGCCAGGGGGTGGAGCTCTTGGCGGTCTACGGTGGACGCGGCCCTGACGGCGCACTCCAATGCCTCTTTGTCGCAGAGGTAGGAGCGCTTGATGTCACCGCGAAGGGAAAGAACGCCGTGAGGCCCTGGCATCTTCAACACCAGGTAGGTGTAGTGGGGGATGGCCATGAACTTGGCCAACGCTGGTGGCCCGAGAATGGCGTGGTATGACGTTTCGAAGTCTGCAACTTCGAACTTGATGAACTCTGTACGGTAGTTGGATGGGGTACCGTACGTGACGGGCAAGGTGATTTGCCCGAGGGGGATGGCAGCCTTCCCAGGTACAATGCCGTAGAAGGGAGTATCTGCCGGCTGCAGCGTGCTTGTGTCGAGCCCCATGGACTTCAACGTCTTGGCGAAGATGAGGTTGAGCCTGCTGCCCCCATCAATCAGGACCTTGGTGAGCTTGCTATTCGCCACCACGGTCTCTAGGACGAGAGGATATCGTCCGGGAGAGGTGATCTCCGCCTATTGGTCCCCTCTGGACCAGGTGATGTGGTATCTGACCACCGTAGGGGTGTAACCACCGCTGGTTCTGCTGCATAGGCCTCGCGCCGCGCGTTCTTGCGGTTGCGCGAGGTGTCGCTGACTGCCATGCCTCCGAAGATGACATTGACAGTATTGGTGACATTTGGAAAACCGTCGTCTCCCTTATCGTGCTTGTCGTCTCCGTCTCCATCCGACCTCTGCTTCTTGTTGGGCGTGCTGAACGTTTCCCAAAGGAGCGTGCAATCGCCCATGGTGTGCTTGCTGTCTGGATGGTAGGGGCAGCGCTTCTTGAGAAGTTTGTTGAATTCTTCCCTTCTTTGCTGCGGAGACTTGGCGGCGCGAACGGTCTGGACGGTTGCGACCGTGTTGTTTGGTCGCTTCCGTGGGTTGTTGCCGTTACGCTGGAAGGAGTCGCGCGGTTGATCCCTGTTGTCTTCCTGATTCCTGCGACCAGGGTTGGTGGACCGTTTGCCGTAGCGCTCCTATTCTTAATCATCGGTGTCCATCTAGTTGGACACCAGCGCGCGAAATTCCTCGAGGTCACGAGGACGGTTGTGACCGAAGTCACGGAAGAGGCTGCGGTCGGCCATCCCTTCTTGAAAATAGTCGATGACTTCTGAATCGGGGATGGGAACGCAGGATGCCTTGATGGCGAAGAATCGCCGGTTGTAGTCACGCAGGGACTCGTCTGGCTTCTGTTTGCACGCGTGGAGTTCATATTTGCTGCCAGGACGCTCGAAAGAACCCTGGTAGTTGGAGACGAAAGCCTTCTTCAGCGCGTGCCAGCTGTCGATGGAGTCTGGATGAAGGGAGTCAAGCCAGGTGAGTGGACCTTACTCCATCGCAACTGGGAAATACAACATCTTGGAGATGTCGTCGCCCCCTGATGCCTCGATTGCAGAAGAGTATCTGCGTAACCAGATGTTGGGGTCTTGCTTCCCGTCGAAGTTGGTGATGCCTGGCGGCTTGAACTTTCGCGGAAAGGAGCTAACCCGGATGGCGCGTGTGTAGCATGGCAGGGCATCAGGGTTGGGGACGTCATATCCTCCCGCAGAATCCGCGACGTGGGAGGTAGCTCTCCCCTCCCGGATCCGGAGGATTTCATTGCGGGCATCGTTCGGTGTGATGTGAGAACAAGCCGGACGGGGTTCTTCGCGGCGGTTGGACCTGGGGGGTTCTTCGCGAGGACGGCGGCTTTCCTTACGAGGCCTGGCCATGTCCTTTGTTCTTCCGGCGGAGCTGTCGTAGTGGCTGCTCTGACGCCTAGCTGACGGTGCTTGGTGGCGCGAAGAACTCTTGCTCTTGGAGGCGGAACGGCCTCCGTCCAAGCGATCAACCATGACCGCTGTGGCTTCTAGGCGGGCTTTGGCGAGGTTGATGTCAGGGGTAGCTTGGAACCCCTCGAAGACGCTGACCCCGAACATTATGTTGGCCACAGGGGAGTTGAAGATGCCTTCCTTGTCGAACTCAGCATTGAGGTTTTTCCTCTGAATGAAGCGACGTCGGAGGGCACGGTTGCGGTTGCGCTCGACACGGAGTTCTCGGTCTGCATCGGTCTCTCCATCAACGGTTGAGGCGTCGTCAGAGACAACTTCCTCGTCGCTGTGATCATTGAGGATGACACAGGACTGGCGGTCGGGGTTGTTAGGCCCGGTTTTTCTGTTACTCATGGTAACAGGGAGTTCTCTGCCTTCCTGGAAGGGAAGCAGAGGTAGAATGTCCCGTACCGCGGAGGGTACGTTTGCTTCGTGGAGAGCTACCTCGGGATCCATGTCAGGCCAATGAACGATAACCCCCGAGGGAGTTGTGGTCATGACAAGATCTGAGGTGGCCCGGCGAGGTTGTCGAAACTTCCTCTTCAGATGCTTCTGGTAGATCGCGGCTGAGTTCGTTATCCCGAAGGGAAACTGAGGTGCGCGCGATCCACGCGGTGGAGACTTCGACCCACGGGAATCGGAACCAGAGTTCCTGGGTGCCCGTGGGGTTGTTGTCACGGTCCTGATCGTTGAACCCTGGCGGAAGTCGGAGGTGATCTGGAGTCCGCCAGGGAGTCGTGGACGCGTGGCTTGATCCTGCCGCTTGACAGGGGTCGAGTTGACGTGGTCGGCCCGAGCTTGAATCTGCTTCGGGCGCCATGTACTCCTCCGAGTAGGATACGATCCAGAGATCGTGTCAGAATTAAAGGTTTTCCGAGATCCTCGCGGAGTGGTTTGCGCGGGTGGCGAAGCTGGTGCAGCCACCATATCGCGCAGTTGGTGTTGAAGCTCGCCTCCCTGGTTTGCGATGCAAAGCCAGGAGCCGAAGACGAAGGTGGCACCTGCCTCGAACTTGGTGACGATGGAGGCGATGAACGAGGCCATCGACTCTTTAGCGAGTTCTCGACGAGTAGATCCCCACGGACGGCGCCAAAGTATCGGCGAATTATGCTGACAACGTTCTCGAGGGGGTGCCCCGAGAGAAGGGTTTAGGGAGAAGTCGTCGAGAATCTAGAGCCAAAGGTGACAAGAGACGATTTAGACAGATTCGGGCCGCAATGTGCGTAATACCCTACGTCCTGTATGGTGTGTCTTGTATTGATCTGGGTAAGGCGATGTTTTGAAGGGGGTCCCTGCCTCCCCCTATATATGCCGGAGGGCAGGATTACATGGAGACCGTACAGGACTAGGAGACTTTTACAAGTTAATCTCTAATTCCCTGATACAGTTTATTCAAACCGACTAAGACTAATCCTTGTCTTGTGCGTCAAGTCTTGTACGTGGGCCGGCCCATAGGGTGGTCCGCCAGGGTTGTTTAGTCCGTCAGGACTCTACACCCTCACTTAGATATCAATATCCCACTTTATTTAATATTGTCCAAAAGAAGCATGCTACATTTGGTTCAGTTTTTTCTACTATGCCTTTAAATGTTTCTTTTAGAAAAGCTTTTGTTGGTCATAACCTTACATGTTGGTATGATCTAGTTGCTCATATTAGCCATGTACAGTTAAACAACTACCGTGACGTTTTTAGATGGGATCTTAACCATTCTAGGCTTTTTACTGTTAGCTCTATGCACAGTGCTTGAATTAGCAATGGTACTGTGAAATTTGATAAGAATTTGTGGAAGTTGTTTATGTCCTTAAAAATTAAGATATTTATGTGGTATTTAAAGAGAGGAGTCGTTCTTACTAAGAATAACTTAGCACGTGGTATGGAAACAAAAAGTGTTGCTTTTGTTCCTGTGACGAGACGATTCAACATCTTTTTATTGATTGCCATGTAGCGAAATTCCTATAAGAGCGGTACAGTTTGCCTTTAATTTACAACCACCCGCTCGTATTACTCATATGTTTGGTAACTGGCTTAGAGGTGTTGGCACTGAAGTGAAAAGGCAACTGTTAGTAGGAGCATCTGCTTTATGTTGGGCTATATGACTTAGTAGGAGCATCTTCATCCTTAGTTGACATGCCTACACCAGCCTGGACGAAGACCACCCACCTCTTTCTTTCTCTCCAGTAGTCCAGCTCTATTATCTAGTAGTGGACAGAATCCACCATATAATAATAAACCTAACCAAAATATCATATTTTATATGCTAATTATTTCACCATTTGAATCTCAAACCATTTAGAATTTTTCCAGTTAACAAGAATTGAGTGAGGAGGAAAAAAAGGCAGTAAATTTTCTAATGAAGCAGGGGTCCACTGTAATTCAAGGATATTCAGATGAATATTCATTATTTTTGCCAATAAAACTTGTATATAGAGTATACCCTATGTATGTGTTTTCAAAAAGTAAAATATTTTTTAGATAATCTCTACTACTAAAAAAAGACCCATTGCGATAGTCCTAGACCGCATCTTTTCGCGACCGCCACCCCAATGCCGTCCGCCCTCGCGTCGGCAGCCCCCTCCCGTCCCCATCGCGTCGTCAACCTCCTCCCGTCCGTCCCCATCGCGTCGTCGACCTCCTCCCGTCCGCCCTCGCGTCGCGTCGCTCCTCGCGTGGCCCCCGCGTCTCGCGTCGCTCGTCCCATCTCTACCATCGCGTCGCTCCTCGCGTGGCCCCCACGTTTCACGAGCGCGCCCCGCGACCCGCGTCGCCCGCCCCATCTCCGCACGCCCTGCTGCTCGCGTCGCCCAGTGGTTTAGGGTTTACGTATGTCGTCAGTCCTCGCCCGTCGATCCGGCGTCCTCGCCCTACCGTCGGAGCGCCGCCGGAACGAACCGAGCTGACCTTCGCGGCGGCGGATTTCTGCCCACACGCCGACGACCCCGTTCCAAGCTTCTTCCACCCATGGACGCCGTCGTCGATTCGCCCACGCATGTGGACCCTGCCACCACCTCCAACCTTGCCCCCGCTCGTGGTCGCCCGATCCCGCCACCGTGGATGCCGACGTCCGCTCGCCCCGTTCGTGGAGGCCGCCTTGGATCTGCAGCACGCCGCCGCCGTCCGTGGATGCCGCCGAGGTAGTTGGACGCCAGATCCCTCAGCCGTCCGCTCGCCTCCGTTCGTGGACGCCGCTGTCCGCTCGACCCCGTCCGTGGATGCCGCCGCCACTGCCGCCGTCCGTGGATGCCGCCGCGTGCACACCACCTGCGCACTTCAGTCTTCCTCCCGTAGGTGCAACCAAACCGTCCAATCTCTGAGCCCGGGTATGTATATCGATTCAATTTCTCCGTTGACGACATCGACATCATGCTATAGTTTCTGGAGAACATGGTGCGACATCATGCTGCCTTAAAAAAAAGTACCAATTGGTAATTGAGTTGTTCTGTTCTCAGCTTGTGGCTCTGCATGTAGCAGGGGACATGAACTGTCAAACTGATACTTATGGAAGTGCTTGCAGCCAACCAGAATTGCTTCCATGAAAGTTCGACAAGAGCTCATTCCCAAACGGAAGATGTTGTAGTTGAGATCTTCAAAGGTAAGTGATTGGTCCATTATGACACAATTCTTCATCCGTAGGCTTCAGCCTAGATGCACTAATGCAACCACCAACCAGTTAAGTTTCATTAAATTGGCAACAAAAGGCCAATAACATGGAGAGTGATTGTCTCTACTCTTTCCTGCAGGAAGATGGTTCTGTCAGAGAAATATGATTCAACAAAGCTCAACAATAAACTGCAATTGTGTGCACTGATCCTGTCGTACTCTCCAAAGAATGAGAGCACGTAGAATTACAGGTACATCTTTTGTGCTTGTAAAAAAAAACTAGCATGCCTGTGAAACTCTTTTGGATAGAGGGTTATGTCCCTCACATATCTATTTGGAGCTTGATTTCATTTAGCACCAAATTATTATGCTGATTTGGATAGCAATAAAATCACCGCAAGCACCACAAGTGTCAGTTCAGGTCTAATTTGTTATTGTTTCCATATATTTCGTTATATTTCAGTTGCTGACCTTGGCGAGGTATTTTTGATCGAGTATCAGCTAAGAAGATCAATGTTGGTACTTCTACCAGCAGATAGTTGAGGTGCTTCTAGAATAGTTTCCATGATAATTGATAAAGAATGAATCATAGTGCACTGTATGACATGTGTAAGAGGCAGTTGATGCTAATTAAGGTGTTCCTTGGCTTTTGACACACAAGTTTGTTTGTTATGCTAAAAAATATTACAGTAATTCATCAGGATATATGCTATTTTTCATTTGAATAATCTTGTTATTTTTCAATTGTCACCCTTCATCAGGAACTATTACTTACAGTAATTCTCTTTTATCATGTAGAGTCCTTCAATTGAAAAATTCAGCAGACTCTGAGGCCTCTCCTAGGATAGATGTAGCACTTTAATCAATGTTAGCCTGTCAAGAGAGAAATTGGAAATAGGATATATGTTTCAGCCAGTTGTCAGCCTAACTACCTTCATACCGCTGCTTTGTTCCTTTGTACCGTCCTCAAATAACAAAACTTTATATTTCAGCCAGTCATACCTCATCCATATATTCCGTGGTGTTGCTTACTGCCATTCTCATGGGGTTCTTCATTGAGATTTGAAGCCTCAAAATTTATTGATATATCGGCGTACTAATGGCCCAGAAGCTTACAAATTTTGGTTTAGCAAGAGCATTTGGATTTCCTGTTCATACATTTACTCATGAGGTACACTTCGTGTGCTTCTAATTTCAGATAGAGAGTTTGAATTCTCTTGTGGGGATACAAAAGATATGGATCCCTGCTATTTTACACTCGTATAATTGATGTTGTGTTAACTCACAATAAGATGCCTATGTAGGTATTTTTCATGTGGTGATGTTAAGGTACAAAGTCCCATAAATTCTTCTTGGAGCAAGACAGTATTCGACACCAGTTGTATCTTTGCGGAATTGGTAAACCAAAAGGCACTATTTTCCCTGGTGATTCTAAGATTGATGAGTTGTTTAAGTCATTCTACATGTGTTACTGTCATGTGGTTGGTTACTATCACATTTGCACAATTTTGTGCCAAATGACTATGTTCTGATACTACTCTTTGTTTTATTACCTCTTATATATTTTGAACGATTGCAGATGAAAAATGTGAAACATTATTCTGATACTCTCTGTTTTATTACCCCTTATTTTCTTGTTATCAAATGTAGCCTGTGGCAACATACGGACACAAAGGCCGGCTAGCTGTAAACATTATTTTTTTTTAGCTCGGCAATTGTGGGCCCTCTATATGTTTGGTTGCCCTACATTGTTTGTTTGGAGTTGGCATATCCAGTAATGCAAATAATTCAGTTCAAATGTTTTATTACTATTTAGATTGTTTGGCTCAGAACATTTTAGCATACCAACTGCATCATATTGCAGGCGTATTGTAGTTTCTGCTTATATGCACCTGTTTATGCCCATTTCTAGATAGTGCAGATTGAGAAAGTTGAGCAATTTAATACCTTCTACATAATTTGTTCTAATATGATGCCTTCTCGGATTCACTTCTTGCAAGTCTTCCCCTATTTGAACTGTTTCTACAAGGACTGTAGTTGTGAGAAGGTACGAGATACTAGGTAAGATGTGCATAGCCTTACTACTCTTCAGT
The DNA here is from genome assembly GCA_015342445.1 of Digitaria exilis. Taxonomy (NCBI): domain Eukaryota; kingdom Viridiplantae; phylum Streptophyta; class Magnoliopsida; order Poales; family Poaceae; genus Digitaria; species Digitaria exilis. The sequence continues at coordinate 773,763 of JACEFO010003293.1, read as the reverse complement.
CATCTATTTTCAGTGACTAGCCCTGATTTAATTGTTACTCTGAAAAGATAAGGATATTTGTCACTTTTAAAATAAGGTTTGTCAATAATATGCAAGTTACAACAAAATAGTTTAGGAAGTAGAAAGGAAATGTTATTTGCTTGCAGTTATATTGAACTGGCTACAAGTTTTCACTGTTCCCCTCATTTCTTTATTTGTTCCATTGGATTGAGGACCTGACCGAACTTCCTACAATCTCCTGCACTATGAAGAAAATGTGCGACTGTTTCCCTGTGTTCACTCATCTGTTAGTAACTTTTCTTGGTGGTCTAAGGTGAGGTACAGCGTCTGGTTATGTCACCTTAGTTTTGCCATTATTTGTTTTATCATGTCAGTGCTCACACAAAACCAATATATTTTAGTACATATATAGAGGCCAATGCACTGGGGTTCAGCAGGTGATGAAGGCAAAAGGGCCATGATTCTTCTGAAGGAAAAAGGTGTTAAAAAAAAAGACAATGTTAAGGCGTACCATAAAAGGCCGAGCTGTAGATCTTGCTCTCCAACCAAAGATTGCGAATGCACAACTGCTCACATCTTCATTATAGTACCTTTTTTTCTCATTTTCACCCCCTTTATAAACAGTTAAGTGTTTACTGCTAGGTGTCATTGAGGTGGGACTCCTTTGATAAAAACGATATGGAATTATATAAAGCTCTGTATACTCAAAGCGTCACACAGTTACTTGTGGAAAGTAACCACCAATATGAAACCAACGTTCATTAGATATAAACACTGAATTTGTATGGTACTTTCAGTGATTTTGGGACCAGTTTATTAGTGTACTTATTAGTGTTGTGTCCATATTTCACCCGTTCTGGTATAGATGGAAAGCACGAAATCCTTCTGAGAACTGTATCTCAAATTTCACACTTCAATTTTGTGTATGTGAAAGATTAAAAGTTGCGCCTTCTGTCGACCTCCAGTATGCCTGATTTCCAAGGTCGCCGGCTAAAAGTCGTTTTAGTTTTAGAGTATTTTGTGTATGTGATTAGCCATCTATGGGATCCGTGTTATGGTGTTTAAGATGCTTCTATCATTTGGGAGTCATTATTTTGTAGGCCTCGCTTTCATACTTCACTCCCTAAGATACTTCCAACGCCACTAGAAGGTAGGAGGAGCCCAGCACATCCTCGCTCAGATCAACTCAGACCAAGATGTCGACGGCCTTGTGCTGCCTTGAACCCACAAGAGAGAATCCGCCAATTACCTATGTATATTATAATTTTTTTTCAACCATACTAATGCACAGACACATACATATCTTATATATTAAAAATATATATTATTTAATTATAATATTTGCTTCTTATATGTATGTACTTGCTTTGCACAACAATTATCGTCTTGTAGATGCTCTGTATATGAGCATAAATTTTTTACCACCCGTAGCAATGAAGCTAGTCATTCAAAAGGCAAAAAATGACTCACGTTAGCAACCAATTCAGTCCAAACCTGTGTACAGCCCACCTCCCCCTCCCTCCCTACCGCACCTCGGGCCATTAAGTAAATGGCCCAACTCTCCCCCTCGCTAGTCCGCCGGCCCTGCTTCGAACTTCAGATGGGCCGGGTACCTTGCAGGAATATTGCAGGTGGATATAGGACGAGGTGCCCTGGTCGGTCTATCCACTAAAATTAACACAAAAACAATATTCACACACGAAATGAACAAAGTACAGCTAGATATGTAATATAATGGTCTTACAAAATACTGGCAATAATAATGTGGTAGAGCGACGGAATACATATACATATATACCTAGGTGGTAAGCAATGCAAGCTTTTGAAGGGAGGGAGGCTGGGCAAATAATTGGCCGTCTCGATCGTTTTCAGGTCGCATGCAGGTGAATTGAAGTGAAGTGTGTGATTGGCCGCCGCGCTGGCCGGTACGTACTACGCTACGTGATGGATGAACGAAGAAAATGAGCGATGGTACGTGTGGTGCATGTGGACAGGACATTTGGATCATGCGCGTGCGTGCATGATAATGTCTATACGTACTGTACTCCACTAGATATGCTAGCTTCTCGACGTGTCGTCGTTAGTTGGAGCAGAGCAGAGCCGTGTAACTACTAGCGCAGGCAAAGCTATCTGAGATGCATGGCAGCAGGGCATACAGTACTGTACATGGTGGGTGGGTGTCTGCACGCTATTTGCGGTTACAGAACAACGTAGTACGTACTACTGATGGATGGTATATAACGAGCTACGGCTGCATGGCCAGCAGCCTTTATATATACAAGTAGTATATGCATGGCCCAGCATGCAGCAGCAGTGATCGAGTTGTAACATGTACACGTACGTACAGCAGGGGCCTAGCTAGCTACCTAGGGCGCTCATCAGCTCCTTCCATCCATCGGTCGGTCAGGTCACACACAGGTGAGGTCGGGCTCGCCGGTGGCCGACACAGTGGCCAGAGCCAACAGAGAGCTACACGATCCATGGCATGGCTGGCTGCGTTCCTTTCCTGCCCTGGCCTAGCAAGTGGCCTGGCTCCATTAACACTGCTTGGTGAGCCGCTGCTCGCCATGTATTTCTGCTGCAACCCTATCCTCTGCGCGTTCGATCTGAGGACGTGCATATGCCTGCAACCTCCAGGGCCCCTCGCCGACTGTACGTGAAAACGATCATACGTAATACTTCCTCTGTCCCAAAATCACTATATTTCTGAATTTCAAATAAACATGTCTATGAAAAAATTATACACACACATATATATTCCTATAAAGTTGTATCATTGTACTTTGGGAAGATAGAAAGTAGAAAAAGACAACTAAAGCTAATTTGTCTTATAAAATGTAGATTATCACAAATTTTAAACTCTAAAAGTTTAATTATTATGGGACGGAGAAAGTATGTTTTATGCATAGTCATCAATCAATATATACTCCATCAGTAGCAAATGCCTTTCTTTCTAATGAAAATCCTTGATTCCAAAAAAAAATGTTTGCAAAAGAATAAAGAATATGCTATCAAGAGACACAATGGTCCCTCTATTATTGGTCGCATACATACATATATATATATATACATATATATATACATATACATATACATATACATATACATATACATATATACATATATATACATATACATATATACATATATACATATATATACATATATATACATATATACATATATATACATATATATATATATACATATATATATATATACATATATATATATATATATACATATATATATATATATATGTAACCTCTTAGCCCAGGGACAATCCGAGCAAAGCGATTCCCCGTTTTAGTCATGTCGCTGCTTCACACGTTTTAGCATTTTTCTCCACTTTACCGGCCAACAGGCTGCCCCCTTTGTCAGCCGTTTTACTGTTGTTGGCCTTAGCCTGCCGTGCGCATCAACGATGCATGTATACTAAACATTTTGCTTCATTCTCAGCCTTTGGCCCAACAAGGCAAGCCTGTTTTATAGGAATTCATTCCTATAGGAATTTTTTTTCTATGTACCCCTTTGGAACAAAGGATTGGACATCCAAGAATCCTACAAAATTCCTATGAAATGGCTCAATCCATAGGAATTTTGGAGAAAATCTAACATGAGGTCCAACCTCTTAGAAACTTTCATTTGTCATCTTTCTCCTCAAATTCCTATGTTTTCCAATACCAATCCAAAGGCTCTATCATTCATTCTAAAATTCATATAGGATTACAATTGGTTACCAAATCTAATCCTACATCTTTCCTATATCCTATATTTTGATAATCCTATATTCCAAATGAGAGTTTAGTTGCTCCGCCGGTGAGCTGCTACATTCAAATGCATGCGTGTAGTTTCCCACTACTTTATAGTACCATCCATATAATTATTATGCAGTGGTGTCGAGTTTCGATCTTGCTGGCTCGGTCCATCGTGACATCATCTGTCTCGCTTCTCCTCTTCTTTTTCTTTTTCTTTTTCTTTTTTTTTTTAAAAAATAGTCATCTGAACCACATATCACCGTGCTGCTTTATGCTATAGATACTCCGATAGGTATGTCCCAGCATGTTGCTAGCTGCAGGGTCAAATTTTCCATAGCCTTTCAACGACTACGACAGTGCATGCATGTATAGTCACTTTCAACTAACTACAAATATAACAAGATACCTACCGTAGTAAATGTTGAATAGAGCTGGAGTACAGTGGTTAGTTTGGATTCAGCTGATGCACGGCGAACGAAGATGACTGCTTGAGATTAAGAGCAGATCTAATAATCAGCTTGAAGCTGGCGAGAACCAACGAGGAAGAGAGAACTAGAGAGTGGGCGTCTCGCGACGCGCCCGCGCTCAGCCGCCTAAAACGGAATAGAATGTTGCGGTTGGGTGGGCCCTTCTTGATCTATTAAATACCAGCGGGGTTCACTGTCCTCACACTTCAGACCACCGTGTGAGGCGCCCGTAGGTGGGCGTGGTGATTAGACCTGCTCTAAGAATTTACCGTGTGCAGGGACACCACACATGCACGCTGCAGTTAACTTGCTGGCGATAAATAATGTGGTACGTACGCATCCGAGAGATCGATTATTCTCTCCGATCCGATAGATCCTCCAACCAACGTATGTACTGGATAGAGATGGAGATGGCGGAAGAAGCTGCCAAGCACTTTGGGGAGATCGATAGACGCATAAAGCAAATGCAAATGCAACAGAACAAAAGATATCCAATCAAATTTCTCTGTCAGCAACAAGGCGAGCTCGATCGTCGCTCAGATGCCGACGCGCGCGATCGTCCTCGGGCTCTCCCTTGTTTCTTGTGCTGTCGTCCAACGTGCCGTGCAGGCCGCCGGCTAGGGTTTTTCAACGTTCCGTTTTTCCCGGTTAAAGCTAGCTCAGGGATGTGCTAGCTAGCTGCGCATGCATATGCATTGCAGCAAACCCGTGAAGAGGAATGAAAGCAAAAGCCAGGCTTGGAGTCCAAGGAGAAGATCGATGAGTTGGATGTAGAGGACAGAGACTGACAGGGACACACAGACTGATGATGGATGATGGATTGGATCGGACGGCTGCCGAGCTAGAGGCCCCCCCGGTCCACTTAGAATGTGACGGGTGCAGGCTTTATATTTAAACTCTCTCATCTCTCTCTGTTCATCCATCTATCATCATCATTCATCCCCATGGGCGGGCCATGGATCGGATCGATGGGCTGGCTGGACGGCCCCACGCACCTATTATTCATGTGCTTGCTTTGGTTGCAGACCATGTACCACAAATAGTAGTACACGCCATGCATGTATGCAATTTGTTTCTTTCGGTTTATTTTCATCCATGTTGTGCTATTTAGCAGTTAATCACCGCTCGCAATCTTAGGCAATTCCTAGCAGAGCTCCACCCAGAACCTAACCCATGATAAATATTCCTTGTTGGATCGTAGAATGAATCTTCATTGGATCATTCAAATTCATTAAATTATGATAACATAGAATCAATGCAAGGAATGAAGTAGGTAGGTGGAGAGAAATCAGATCGATCAAGACAAGAATATATATTAAATACAATCAGGCATGGAATACATATGATGATGGATCGGAATGCATGGATGTGTAGTTCGTCTTGTTGGACCTCTTTAATTAGGCTGTGTTCAGCTCGGAAAAGTACTTTTTACTTTATATTCATCCCCCTCACAGAACATGCATCTCAAAAAATTTCTTTTTTCACCTTTCCTATTCATCCCCCTCACATAACACGTATCCCAGAAAAAAAAATATTTTTCCCGCACTTACCTGAACACAGCCTTAGCTTCAAGGACACAATGATGGATACATGCAATAAAGCAAAGCATATATGCATGCTGCATGCATCATTATGCATGCCGAATTGCCGATACGAATAATATTGAACGTACTGGTGCACTATTACAGTACAGTTTGGAATATTCCAGATCGAATGCAAAACAACAAATTAAAAGTACTCCTCCATATATACTATTAGGTTGATCTCTCTTTTCACCATTACCGAGATGAGATGTTTAATAATTTGCTTCATCATAATCTATCTCCGATAGATCCATCATCCATATGGATGATTTATGATGCGCAGTAGTACATACGTACGCCCGTCTGCAGCTGCAGCTATATGCACGTTGCCGTACGAGGTGGCCTCTGGCCTGGTTGTTTTGGTTCAGGGTCGGCCTGCAGCAGGTCGATCAGATCAGATGAGTCACCCATGCACGCACGTACGTACTACTCCGAGTGACACAAATATGCATGGCAATATTGCAGCTACTACTAGTTGATAATCATGCATATCGATCGCGTGCAGTAGTACAGTCTGCAGTGCATGCATGGTCAGATCGATCATGCATTGGATCTGGCGCCATCGATGGATCATTGCCACACGCACTGTCCTGCAATTAGCGAATGCAGAATTAAATGGTCAGATCGATCATGCATGGGATCTGGTGCCATCGATGGATCATTGCCACACGCACTGTCTTGCAATTAGCTAATGCCACTCGCTTCTCCATTGTATGTTTATGCTGATTTGTAATGGTGTGTGTTTGTGCTGCGATTTGTAATCTCTTGTGGCTTGATCACCGTCCTCGGCGACGTGGACGTTATGCTTGATCGTGTAAGTCACTTTGAAGAAATAAAATTCAGGTGAGCTGTCTCAGCCCCGTCCCCGCTGACTCTTAAAAAAAAAGCTAATGCAGAATTAAATGGTCAGATCGATCATGCAGTGAGCAGTCACAAAAAAAAAGATCATGCAGTGAGCAGTCACAAAAAAAAAGATCATGCAGTGAGAAAGTATTTCAGATTCATGAAAAAGTACTTCTTCAACAAGTTTTTCATATTCATCCCACTCACAGAACACGCTTTCCAGTGCACTATTCATCTAGAAAAAGTACTTTTTACTTCCAATCTGAACACAACTATGATCTTGATGCATGCAATGCAAGCAATGGCTAGGCTAGGCAGGCAGTATAATAAAATAAAGCATCTCAGGTCACCCCCGGCCCGCGGCCTACCTCTGCTCGAGCCCGGCTCCCCTCCGACATGTGATGGCATGCATGTCAGCTACTACCTCTGTCCCGAAAAGCTTGCACTTCTAGCCCTCAACTAGATTCATAGCATGTCTAATGAATCTAGACAAGAGATTGTCCAAATTCTTTCTAGATGCTATGAATCTAGACATAAAGTAACATGGCTAGAAGTGCATTCTTTTTGGAACGAAGGGAGTAGCTAGCTGCAGCCTACCTCTGCTAGCTGCTGCATTATACATACACGCCAATGCTTACCAATGGCATTGCATTTGCCAGCAGCCGCTCACTCAACTCTCCGGCCGATCCAAATATATGCTCGCAACTAGATCGATCGAGCCCCAGCCCTTTTGTTGCATTGTTCAGATCGATCAGCCAGCTTAGTACATGCATGTGCGATATATAGATATGTGTGCTCGCTCGCTCTCGTTCTTACTTGTAGCCGCCTATCTTATGCAGCTAGCTAGCAACCAACAACGCGCGTGACAACTGCTTTTGCTTGCTAGCTTAATATGTATGTTCTCTCGCCCGCTCTTCAATTGCATCTGATCGAGAAGACCAGTTCGTCCTCTGATCGATCCGTCCATCATATATGCATCATGATCTACATGCTGGATGCATATCGATCCACCATTTGGATATATATATATAGATCATGATGCAATCCAATAATCCAAATCCAATCAGCAGCAGCAGCAGCCGGTGATTTCTGGCGTGGCATCATCAAGATTCACACACTACTAGCTAGCTAGTACTGCATATATACTCAGGTTCGCTAGCTATGCGTGGGAATCTTGATGATGCTGCATTGGAAACCAAGGGCTATATATATCCATCACACACACACGCACGGCAGCAGGTGGTTCTGATCTTCTTCATGAATTCGTTCATTCTCCAATGCAATTCGTCCGTCCAGGTACGTATGCATACGTACGGTAATAATAAATAATACTAATACATATATAGTACTAGTATTAATTAAATAAGCTAGCTAGGTTATAAATATACATTTTACATTCATCTACTAATTATTCGCGCCACTACAAGAAAAGGGCTCATTCGTCTACCTTCCATTGGTACCGGGTGCTTAAAACCCGGTACTAATGTCAGTCAATTTAGTACCGGTTGGTAAGAAAAAAGTCCTTCGGGACCATTTAGTACCGGCTCGTAACATGGCCCGGTACTAAATGGTGGCATTTAGTACCGGTTAGTGTTTTGAGCCGGTACTAAATGGTCCCGGGGGGTTCCCGAGCCCCCCCCCCCCCGTGCATTTAGTACCGGCTCGTAACACGAGCCGGTACTAAATGATCCATCTAGGAATAGTTAAAAGGGTAGCATCCATCTCTTAACCACATGTGCTAGGTAGGTGGGATGGTTGAGGGAGCTACGCGTGAGGCAAGAGGTCATGGGTTCAAAACCCCCCACAGGCGCAACAAGCCTCTTGGAAATTTCTTTTTTCTATTCGTGAATGGGCTTCCCATCATTTTTTCTATCCGTGAATTGGCTTCCCATCAGTACCGGGCTTCCCATCCGTGAATGGGCTTCCTGTCAGTACCGGGCTTCCCATCATTTTTTCTATCCGTGAATTGGCTTCCCATCAGTACCGGACTTCCCATCAGTACCGAAAAGATAGTACCGTTCCCCACAGGCGCAACAAGCCTCTTGGAAATTTCTTTTTTCTATTCGTGAATGGGCTTCCCATCATTTTTTCTATCCGTGAATTGGCTTCCCATCAGTACCGGGCTTCCCATCCGTGAATGGGCTTCCCGTCAGTACCGGGCTTCCCATCATTTTTTCTATCCGTGAATTGGCTTCCCATCAGTACCGGGCTTCCCATCAGTACCGAAAAGTTCCGTTGCTACAACCGGTACTGATGGGGTTTCCCAACCGACACTGAGTGCCTTTTTTTTCCTATAGTGCGCGTACTTGTAGATAAGCAGTACCAATGCTACTGTACATAGTATAATTATATGCTGATATATATTTGCTCAGATTCACTATAGACCAATCTCTGCGGAAACTAAGTAATCGATCGAACCTGCCGGTATAATTAAGGACGAAACCAATCTGCAGGGCCTGAAAGGTCTGGCAAATATGGGCCTGAAACGGCAGGGCCCAGCAGGCAGATCAGGCTTATCATCATCATCATCCAAAAAAAAAAAACAATGTGGGCTGCCTCTCCTCCTCATCTCACAGCATGCGTATGTGTTCTACTGCATGATATGCTGTACTAGAGAAACCCATCACTTTTTTTTCTGAAACTATAATTTTTTATGGATCGTTTGTTAACATTTCTCTGAAAATAGGTCAGCAGGGAACTAATGCTCAATTGTTGGGGAAATGAATGGAAGGTATCGACGTCCCATATAGCCTATTCGATCGAGGAGTAGTAGCACCACGCACCCGGCGGCAGCAGGAGCTGTATCTGTACGGGCCCTATCTAAGTATTAGCAATAATCCTTTGGAAGTTAAACTACGTTGTCATGCCCATCCATTCATGCATCATATCTTTGCATTGAGATGTAAAAAAATCCATGCATTGGGACGGGTCTAATAATATGCTATTTTATTTTGTATTTGTCTAATTAACGAGAATATTTACCGTACGTAAATTATAATGAAGAGAAAAAGGGTCCTTCTCCAGTAGATGGAGCATTCGGTCAGCCAGAGAGCCGTCTCTCTTCCTCAGCTCGCTCCAGCTCGTAGGATTCTGATCCCCAATCCGCAAAGCACACTGCATCGCCTTTACCGGCCCCTGCCTGCCGTGCCGTTCCGTTCCGCCCTCCCATGCTTCCCGAGCTCTCCGGCGCCATGACGTCCACAAGAGAGGAAGGCCCACAGCATGCGGCCGCGCCGTCGCAGATCTGCAGCAGGCCGCACAAGCCAACGCCATGGTGTGACGTCGTTGAGGAGCAGGTTTGGCTTCCAGTGGCGATGCCTCCCTGATAGCCTCGTTGCGTTGGTCGAAGGCTCCAAGCCAAGCAGCAGTTTATGTGGCCAGCGTAGTTCGTCGAAAGAACAGAGGAGACCAGAGACATCAGGGAAGGTGACGAATGGAACAATTAGGAGGGGAAGATTAGTGACAGTAACAGGACCTGCGTCGCCCTCTTCCAAACGATCCTGCCGCCGGACCCCGAGCACGGCGCGCGCTGAGCTGTCTGTGGCCACCTCCAGCACGTCGAATCCGTCGCTGCAAATCCGAGTGGCGGCGCAGGAGATCAGGGCCAGGGGCCAGAGCTGGCGGTGGCGCGGGACGGCGCCGGCGCGGACGGCGCGCGCGTGCGACAGATTCACAGAAGTCCGCGAGGAAGAGGACGGCTCTCTGGGACTCTGGCTGACCCGTGGGCCCTTTTACTGGAGAAGGACTGAGGCCGTCGGATCTAAGAATAGACGCACGAGATGAAGAGAAAGGTACCGCTGACCTTTATTGAGAAAGGCAATGAATCCGCGTCCCTGACTGAGGGCGAGGCTAGCCGATGGTAAAAATAAAGAATCTCTTTCCTTCTTTCCTGGTTGTTTTCCTTTTTTTTTTTTGCAAAGCAAGACCATGCAATCATGTGATGATTCAGATACAGCGACGGTGATTAATTTGGTAACCAAAACAAACAAAAACAACGTTGGAGCTAGCTGGTATAGAGTGATAGCTACTTCTGGCCTTTACTGTAATCGTACATGTCTGCGTGCATGCGCTAAACCTGGACGCAAACCGGGACAGCGCATCAGGCCACATCGCCCATAATAACTCGGTCGTCGGATCGACCATGTCGACGGCCAAGATCGGCCTTAGCAATCTTAAGGCAAGCAACCCCACACGGGTCCCACAAGTGGACCCCACTGTGGGCCCACGGGACCCGATGATGTGGGTCCCACAGTGGGCCCCACCATGGACATGGACCCACAAGTGGGTCCCACCATATGTGGGCCCCACTAATCGATTTAAATGGGACCCACCGCAGTTATATTTTTAAAAAGTTACAAACATTTTCTAAATATTTTTCTAAACTGTTCTCATTTTGTTTCTTCAATATAATATCATATTATTTATTTAAATTATTTCTAAATTTATTTATTTAAACAAAGATAATTTTAAATGTTCTAAATTAATTTTTGAATGATCTAATACATTCATTTATAATTTTTATCTTTATCTTTGTAACATATACAAAATATTTTGGGTGATGGCATCAACCATTTAATTACAATATTCAAAATATATAACTTTATTAAAAGGTGTCTAATATCAAATTTCGTCAAAATATCAAAATCAATAATCTATAACTTTATTATAGATCGTGGTCATGTAACTATTTGTCTTAAATGAATTATCAAAGCATGTAAAATTTCATAATTCTCTTAGTGGAAAGGTTTCAGATTTTAGAATGTGTTGTATCTTTCCTTTTGAAATATATCTTCTCTTTAAATATAAAAACTTATGCAAGGAAATTAGAAAATATCTCTGAATTTTTGTAATTTGTTATGTATAAATTTCTTTCATCACAGTTTAAATCAAAAGCTCTTTCCTATTTGGTCGTTAAACATAACGTCCAAACACCGAAACACCTTCAAATTTATGAAATTAAAGTAGCTCAAAACTTCAAAAACGAGCAAATTCACCATAGATCACACTTTAAATCCAAAACATTTTTCAAATTACCCGAAATCTAACATCCGAAAACCGAAACAACTTCAAATTTAAAACTTTTCAACATAAATGTTACTCCAAATTCTAAAAAGTTTTACAGGTAGCAAATTTTAAAATTAAATGTTCATATTTCAACAAAAGATACACTTAAAAAAATACTCCGCAATTTAAAATATAAAATACTTCTAGAGAATAAATTTAAATTCAATGTGCTTTGATAATTTGTTTTTTTTAAAAATTTTTTATAGACATAGACACATCCATTTACCATGTGCGGCAACGCCGCGAACTATTATAGTCCAAAGGAAAAGCATCGCAAACAAAGGCTGCTGCTGCTGTCACATTGCATTGCATTGTATTGGGTCACCACACCACAGTCCACAGCGCGCGCGCAATGCAAGCAACGACACAACAAACGCATGCAACACCACTACTGACTAGGATGACTGATTACCAGCACTACTGTCTAGTGCAACTGCATATCGTGTCGTAGCTTATTGGCAGGACGGAGAGAGAGAGACAGAGAGAGCAATTTTGAAGGATTGCATTCCGTAGGGAAGGAACGACGTTTAGGACAAAGGAACGTCGTATGCCATTCCATTGGAAAGGAAATTATGCGTGTATATTTTACATGAAATAGAACATCCACTCTGATCTAAGGGAAAGAATATTTGCTTGCTCTTGCGGTCTTGCCCTCTTATTCCTGCATTCCAAATACCTCATTTTCATATATTTTTCTGTGTTTTTAATTTCTCTGTTTTGCCAAAACACGCATACTATTTCATTTTCTACGGTTTTGTTTTTTATTCCTACGTTTTGCATTCAAACAGGCCCCAGGTATTCTTTTTTTTTAAAAAAAAAAGGCCCAAGTTGGGGGGTACATGGAGGACCCAGGTGAGCTAGCTGCCTGCAGGCAGGAGCAGAGCCGAGCAGTAGCAGATAGGAGTACGTCCCTACGCCGGCCACCACTTGCATTGCATTGCTGCATTCCCTCCTCCTACTACTTCAGTACTGGTAGTTGCTTTCTTTGGCCAATTCCCTGTATGCCATTGTAAATTATACTCATCCCTTATATACCATTGGTCCTACGTGTCATAGACATAAAAAAATCCCGTGGGATGAGTTGTATTTTTCAATGGGAGGGAATTTACTCTTTCGTTTGCTACGTACCACTCACTCCAAAAGAACTCTTAGCCGTCTGCTCTGCTCTGTTATCATCTCGTCTTATTATTTCCAATATAGTCTAGCAGCCAGGTAGCAGCCATTCGTCTTCTTCCTCCTCCGACCCTCAGCTCGCTGCTCGATCTGCTCTTCTCATTCTAGATCCAGTCACCATTCATTCAAACATTGGAGAGCAGATCAGATTCTCAGAATAGCTAGAATTCAGGGCTTATATACTGGAGCATAATGGATCCGGCTGGCGGGGTCGACAAGTACCGCTGGAAGCACAAGGGGCGGAGCAGATCCGGCAGGCCGCACGCCATGGCCGCGGCCGCCAGCACCAGCGTGCTCAGCCGGAGCTACTCGGCCAGTACCGTCGTCACCAGGACTAGTTGTTCTCAGCAACAGCAGCAGCCGCCCAGGCCCAGCAAGAACAAGCAGCAGTGCGTCAAGGAGGCTGTCAAGGAGCACCGGGCGCGCTTCTACATCGTTCGCCGCTGCGTCTCCATGCTCGTCTGCTGGCGCGACTACTAATAAGCTCGAGCAGACTACAACCAGCAGATCCATATATGCATCAACCCATCTTATATATTCAGTATCAGCTTGCATTGTACTAAGTACGTACTAATATTCTTGTTGATTTTTTTGTGTTTAGTAGTTGTTTGTGTACATACAAGTACAAGTAAGTACTGCAATCAACTTAAAGAGCAGCGCCGCAGCCGCAGGTTCTTTGATCCATCTCCTTGCTTGCTTTGCTTTTGGTCCCGGACTGCTGCTGTGCTGCAAACATTTCGGAATCGTCTAATTTCGTTCCGTGTGGTTTAATTGTTCATCTCCTTCCAGTATATAATAGGATGAGTAGCTAGTTAGAAGTAGTAATTTTATTGCATGATTCATAACCTTAGCTTGTTAAGAGGGTGTTAGGTTCACAGGGACTTACAATAAGCCGTGTTGTCGTTTGAAAGGACTAAACATAATTCAATCATATAATAAATTGTAGAAGCCCTAGGTTAATTCACGAGATGAATTTATTAAATCTAATTAATCTATCATTATCAAATGGTTATTGTAGCACCACATTGTCAAATCATATGGACTAATTAGGATTGATAGATTCGTCTTGAAAAACTAGGGGTTATGAAATTCATTTTGTCACAGGCGTCTAATACTTTTAATTAACATCCAAACACATTCGATGGGACGGGCTTAAAATAAGACTTGTCGGAATCAAATAGGACCTAAGTTTGATGCTTGCCATGCGGAGTATATACATGTTAAGGTAGGCGCGGTGCTTGTCAGTCCTGTGTTTGTTTGTTGGAAAAAAAAAATTCCTTTTCACCTCAAGGACAATGGGCCGAGTCCGATTTTCACCTTGGATCAAAAAATCGAGCAAACCATCTCTCTTAACTTTGAAACCATGTGTTTTAACTCCTGGCTGGTTACAAGCGGTGTTGAAGTCGATGCTATCTTTTTCTTTTTAACTATTTTTTACTGCAATTTTGAAAAATCATAGTAAGTCACAGAAAATCATAAAATAATAAATCAAATTTAGTTGTAACTATATCAACACAGTGGACATACAACATGATATGCTTTAGTACATAGTTTTTGCTATAGATTTTGATATACTCTATTATGTAATAAAATAAAATAATTCATAATTACATTTTTTATGGTCTAATTATTATGAATATTTTATGGATGTATGATTTTTTATGATTTAATTGTATTATAAAAAATCACACTCATTGGATTTGAAAATCACGATTTTAAAAATTGAGAGAGCTAGTTTGCCATGTTTTCGGGTTCAAGAAAACTCACTCAACCCATTATCCAGGAGAACAAAAGAACTTTTTTTATTGTTCTCTTTCAGGCCTGGCCCGGGCCCCATTTGACCAGCCAGCTGACGCGCGCAAATAAGACCAGTCAACATGCGTACTAGTAGCAATGTAGCATGATGTGTGCACAAGCTCAAATCTTGCTCGCTGGCTGGGCCTTTCTTTGATAGGCGCCGCAAGAGATCATTCTTTATTTGGTCTAGAAGATGTACTCAACCCTTCGTCGGTGTTGAAAAAAATTTTCTTTCGTTTTTGCCAAAGCATTTCATTTCATTCCATCCCTTTCGTGGCCCTACCATCCAATCAACCCATTAACGGTGTTAAATAAGACATGAAGAGACATCTTTACCCCCGTGAATGGATGTACATGAAACATATTTGTTGCCCAGGTTTCTGATTGGTTTTTTCGCATTTTCTTGATATTGATGCAAACCGGCTATCCACACTCGTATAATTTGTTGCGGGGGGTTTTGTTTTTCTTTTCTCTCTTCCTTTTATTCTGCTTTACTCTGCCAACACCTCCATTTCTCTCTCTCTCCTCTCACGGAATCGATCTCCCCTACATGGAGCTGCAGGCGGAGATCGAGCTCCCATGTGCCAGCATCTTGTGGTCGATTCGGCGGCCCTGCGTCTCACTCAATTCGTTCTCCAGGCGGCCGCGGCATGAAGGGAAGGAGCAGCAAGGAGGCAGCGGGGCTGCAGCTGCTGCGGACAGGGGCGGAGCTCGAGCAGTAGGGGACGACAGTGAGGCGGGTGTAGAGCACCCGCTGCAGATATTCGGTGCGCTATTCCCGTGATGCAGTGCATGCCTGCATGAACCCCGCGCCGTCGTGCCTGGACCCCACGCGAGCGCGCCCTACTTTCGCGCCGGCTCGGGTGGATCTCCGTCGGCACCTTCCAACTTCCATTCCCCGCCATACACCGATGCCGCCGTCTGTCGGTGTCTTGTACCCGCTAGGTCTCAGAGGGGTACCTGAGAGAGAGGTTGTTTGGGTTAGATCGATGAGAACCAAGAACCAAATGTGAGACGGGTTTGGGTCACAACGTGTGAAATACCCAATGTTTTGTTTTGTTTACCTTGTATCGAGATGGTGATATTTACTTTTCTGCCGATCTAGAGACCCCTGCCCTCCTTTATATATCCATGGGGCTAGGCAAGTCTCCTAGTAGGATTACAAGGTGAAGTCCAACTAAGAATCCATGTTCTTTAGACTTCCATAGGGAACACTCGGGTTTCTATACCCGTCACCGTCCAATCACCACCAGTTGGGTTCCAGTCGTATGGGAGTTCGATTTGTGGGCGGACGGTGAGTGACAGGAAAGCATGGGTATTTTGGTCCATTTGGAAAACAGCTGACAAGGTCCCACGGGTTTTTTGACAGCAGAATAGAATGGAATGGACGACAAGGCCACGGAAGGAATGGAATGAAAAGTTTTGGCCAAGGAAGGAATGCTTTTTTTCACTGCCAAGGAAGGATAAGTATTTTTTCTAGGGCCAAATAAAAAATAATCTCATAGTGCAATCCACTATGGGCGGCCCTTCTCTTTCTCTACGCCATGGTTGCATTAGTTTCCTGCGTGCTCATTTCAGTGTAGTTATTAGCTGCGTAGAGTACCTCCATTCAAGGTACTAAATGGTGTTGGTAGCGGCCGCTATAGCGGCAGTGGATCGCTGCCTCTACCGCTACAAGGTAGTGGCACCAAAATAGTAAGTTTGGACTTAGCATCCGCTATTGTACGTTGTTGTGCTTAGCATCCGCTATTGCTGATTTCAGACCGCTATTTCATATGTTAATAGTCAAGGTGAAAATGCAGATGAATGAAGTGATAATAAAAATGTTGAAAATGGCGATTTAGGCAATAATAAAGAATGATGAGCTAACAAATGATGATGTCTTTTTATAAATATGAGAATTTCACACTAATATTCATCCATGTATCTTCTTTTATCCATATATTTATACTTTTTTTGTGAATCACGTACCATAAAATATAATGGTCAACTAAAAACGTTTAAAATTTTAAGCAGATATGATGTTAATTGTTCAAATACGATAAAAAAATTGTCTAATTTTTGGACACCGCTATTTGGACTTAGCGTCCGCGGTCCGCTACACGGACACAATCCGCTACCACATCGCTAAACATTATTGAGTACCTTGCCTCCATTACATTTACCTAGCTATTAGCAGTGGTGGTGGGCGGAGCCAGAATTTTAACCAATAATATCAAATTGTCACTACTGATAATCAAGGAAGTGAAGGATTGAAAGTACTAGTGTTCGAAATTGACAAATGGACACATCTATGAAAGAAAACGAGGTTACAAAATACATAAAGAAAAATTAGAAAACCCAAGGAGAATAGTTTGAGCAGGTAGGTATAGTTGGAGCAAGTATGAGAGTAGCGAAGAGATGAGGAGGAATAATTTAAGGTGGAGCGGGGAGGCGAGCGCCGTCGGATGTGCGGTATCCGATCTCCAGGGAGGAAATATCTCAACCACCTCGGATAGGATAGGAGTTGGAGGCTGCCCCGGAAAGAGCCCGATCGTGCGTGCCACGGGAAAGGGGTGGTGGATCGGACGGCTGGCGATGCAAAAGCGAATCAAAAATATCAGGGGGAGAGGTCCACGTGGACTGGAGGAGGATCTATCTATCCCCATCTTTTTTCTTTTCTTGGGTGCGCTTTTGCTCTTTATTCCAATTTCTGGCATTAAATTATGTCGCTCGCTTCCAGCGCAGCGCAGCACAGCACAGCGCGACAAAGAGCAAAATATCTCTCTCCCTCCCCAATCCAATCCCCACCCACCGGCCGCCTCTCGTCTCGTCTTCCTCCTCCCCATCTTGTGTGATGGCTTGATTCAATTGCAGTCGCTGCTACACAGATCGATAGATAGATCGTTCGATTGGACGAGGGAGGGTACCAACCATACCATACCATACCATACCATGGGCGAGGAGGCCGTTGACGACTACGACCTCGACCTGCTGGGCGGCGGCGACGACGAGCGGGTCATGGAGTGGGAGACGGGTCTCCCGGCCGCCGACGAGCTCACCCCGCTCTCCCAGCCGCTGGTGCCGCCGGGCCTGGCCGCGGCCTTCCGCATCCCGCCGGAGCCCGGCCGGACGCTGCTCGACGTGCACCGCGCCTCGGCGGCCACCGTGTCGAGGCTGCGGAGGGCGGGGTCCACGTCCTCGTCGGGGGGCTCGTTCCAGGCTTTCGCGCCCCCAGCTGCGGCTGCGGTGGCATCGGCTGCAGCAGCAACGGCGGCATCGAGAGACGAGGCGGCGGCGGACGGCAACACCAACGGCGGCAAGCGGCCCCGGCTGGTGTGGACGCCGCAGCTGCACAAGCGGTTCGTGGACGTGGTGGCGCACCTGGGGATCAAGAACGCCGTGCCCAAGACCATCATGCAGCTGATGAACGTGGAAGGCCTGACGAGGGAGAACGTGGCCAGCCACCTGCAGAAGTACAGGCTCTACGTCAAGAGGATGCAGGGGCTCTCCAACGAGGGGCCCTCCGCCTCCGACCACATCTTCGCCTCGACGCCGGTGCCGCACAGCCTCGTCAACGACCCGGGGCCGCAGGTCCCAACGGCGCCGGCGCCATACTACCACCACCACCACGCCCCTGCTATGCACATGCTCGCCGGCCATGGCCACTACCAGCAGCAGCACCAGCAGGCGTACCACTACCACCACCGCGGCCACGCCGACAAATAACACCCGCCTGCTGCTGCTTTGGTTTGCTGCAGGCAGGCAGGCTATTATGTGAATTCATCATCAATATCAAGAGCAGAAGCCAACAGAGATTTGTGGCTGGCGCCGCCACCGATAGATACATGTAGGCATTGGATCTGTGTATCTTGACTTGATCGTGGATTGATAAAACGATTGTTTGTGTGCGTGTCATTGTTTCTGCTCTGCTCTTTCTGCTGCTCTGCTCTGCTGCCTGTCAACAATGATAACTAGCAGACTCGTAGTAGCAGAGAGTCGATCAGATCAGTCATCGGAAAGGTAAAGGAAAAGGAATTGCAGCTGCTGCTGGCTCAAGCTGTGAAACAGAGCTCTGCCGCTGATTGTCCGTATCGTATCGTATCTTTCTTGGGTACGGGCACGGCAGGAGGGAAAGGAGGCATTTTCCCTGGCCGTCTCTCCTTGTCTGCAATGACTCCATGATTGATCCGATAGGATTAGGATACAGGGCAGCAGAGGAGCTTTGAGGAGGACAAGAGTGCACGTATGCACACTATCCCTGGACCATTCCAAGCAACGAGGCGGCGGCACCTGCACTGCACGTTGGTTCATTGGGTGTGTGTGATAGAGAGAGGGGGGTCAGGCCAAACTCGCTATCTCCGTGAAGATTGAAGAAGAGAGTGTTCACGGTTTACCATATCAGAAAAGACCAATACACTTGTTAATAATAACAATAAATACGAATCCATTTCTACCTCTCAATCTGATGTTGATCAGTCTTGTGTCGAGAAGATTGGGATCGGTCTCTCTTCTTTATTGGTGGCAAAAAGATGAAGAAGAAAGACGCAAGAAGGAAGAAGAAGATTTTGCTTGTTCCATCCTACACGAATGTTGGTTGTCGTTCTTTGGGTGTTTGTTCTCAGCTAGTTTGCTGAGCGTATGCTTTTGTGGTCCTCCATATGAATTTTTACATAGGTTTTGGATTGAGATTTGGAGCTGCATCACGCGTGAGTACAATAGAGATGAAGAGCAGTACATGATTATTCTTAAATGTATTTTTATACGTTTGGAGAGTGCTGTGTGTGACATGGTGATTGATTTTTTTTAACGAGGAACAGGCGCCAAATCATTGGCAACCAGGTTCACGATACAATATGGGAGAATAGAGACCACCGTCTCTGACTCATCAGTACACAAGCTTCCTATCCTACTGCAGCTAGAGCATCTGCTACCTTATTATTACCTGATCTTGAAACGAAGTTACGGCTTTGATTTAATATAATTCTTGTTTTGGTAAAAAGAGCCGAAGGAATAATCTGTCGGTTTGAATCTCTGATTATTTGTGGCTTGGAATCCAACCAAAAAAAAAGCAAAGCAACCGCCCAACCCAACCCACCAAGCACAGAGCAGAGCCATGGCGTGTTCGGCCACCTGCTGCCGCGCCTCCTCCTCCCCGTCCTGCGGCCTCCGTGTCCCCGCCACCACCACAAGCAGCAGCCCAGCACGCATCCGCCTCATCTTCCCCTCCTCGACCCCGAGGAGGAGGGTCTCTTCCCGAGCCGCCGCCTCGCCCGAGCCGGCGGCGGTTGAGGATGAGGACGACGAGGACCTTTGGTCCGCTGCGGACGACATCGGGTTCGAGATCCAGGTTTCCAAGGTTGGCGGGAAGCGGAACCGGCGGCTGGTGCGCGCCAGGGTGCGCGTGGACGCGCCGCTGGAGGCCGTCTGGGCGACGCTCACCGACTACGAGGGCCTCGCCGACTTCATCCCGGGTCTCTCCGAGTGCCGCCTGCTCGAGCAGGCCGACGGCTTCGCGCGCCTCTACCAGGTCATGCCCCCGATTCCTCTTTCCTTCCTCGCCTCGTCCAATCCCATCCCAACCGTATCATTCATATCAGCACAACAGGTCGGGGAGCAGGATCTGGCTCTGGGGTTCAAGTTCAACGCCAAGGGCACCATCGACTGCTACGAGGGGGACATGGAGTCGCTGCCCGCCGCCGGGGTGCGGCGCAGGAGGGAGATCGCCTTCAACATGATCCAAGGGGATTTCAAGGTCTTCCAGGGGAAATGGACCGTGGAGGAGGCTGATCATGATGGTGGAATAGGAGGAGATCCAGAGAGGAAGCAGACGACTCTACTGTCCTACCTGGTTGAGCTGGAGCCCAAGCTGTGGGTTCCTGTGAGGCTGCTCCAAGGGAGGATCTGCAGCGAGATCAAGAACAACCTCGTCTCCATCAGAGATCAAGCACACTCCGTTGCCGTGAGTGAGTGACCACCTGATTATGCGTTTCCATTTCAGGCTCAGGCTGTGCTTACTACTCATTTGCAGTGATTACCCTTGTTCCTTCTTTGCTTGCTTGCTCAAGTCCGTCCTTGGTTGTCCCGTGGCCCTCTCCTCGGTTTCGGTTGTGGAAGGAAGTGGATGTCCCTCCTTTCTAGACAACGGAAGGCAAACAGACAGCATTGCTTTGGCATCTGTGGTTAATTCTGTGAAGTTAAAAAAGCTCGAAATTGTAAGTCCTACAGATACTAGTGCTCACCCAGCAGCATCCATGTAACAAAATACTACTGCAATTGCATCTGTGATTGATGATGGATCGCTTCATGGGCCTCCATACCTGTACTACTCTTTTACATCGGCCCATCTCCACTTTTACTTACCCCTTCCCACTACAGTCAACGTCCTCAGTGTTGTGCTGCGATGTGATGTGAGCTCTAGGCCATGTTCAGATTCCCAACTATTCACTGTTCATTCCAACTTTTCACTATTCATTTTAACTTTTCACTATTCCTCTCTCACAAAACACGTTTCCCAGCGAATACTACAGTGTTTTTCTTATGCTACAGTGTTTTTTCCTACAATCTAAACACATCCTTAGCGGCAGTTGTCTTTCGCCGCTTGATGCCTTTTGGGGTTGTGTAGAAGTTAGGCCTTGCTTAGTTCCTTAACTTCTCACCAAGTTTGCACGTTGATAACCGTGCCTCTCTCACACAAAATACTAATTTCCACCAACTTGGCACCAAGTTGGCACCAAGTTTTGGAACTAAACAAGGCCTAGGGTAATTTCACTTTAGCAAACTTTACTGTAGCAATGAACAATGGGGGAAATCATGGTTTTTAATACACCAATGTGATTGGAGGAATAATAAAGTGGTAGAAACTAAACACACCCTTTGCTCATCTGCTTGCCCTCCACCGGTTATCAACAGAAGGCCTTTGTTGGTGATGCGAACAAGGAGGGAGGGAGGCCATGACTGACTGGCCGAGGACTGTTTCTGGACGACTGGACCGAAAGCAGCCCAGCATGGACTTCTTTTTTTATCACCATGTATCAATGACACATTTCAAGGAAAAAGTCTTTTTCACCTCCCTGGACAATGGGCTAAGTCTAAATTTTCTCCCCAGACCACAAAACCGTCTAACCAGCCTCTTTGAACTTTTAAAACCGTATATTTCACCTCCCCGAGCTGGATATAAGCGGTTTTGAAGGCGGTTTTCTATTTTTCTATTTTTATTTATTTTGGCTGAAACTTTGAAAAATCATAATAAATCAAAGAAAAATCATAAAATAAAAAATTCAATTTTGTTGGACTTCATATAAGTATATAACACATAAAATATATAATATACTTTAGTATAAAGTTTTTTATTATAGATTTAGATCTATTTTTTTACTATAGTTAAATATAATAATTTATAAATGCATTTTTTATGGTCCAATCATGGTAAAATTTTTATGGTGAGATAATTATTGTGTACTTCAATAGTATTAAGATTTACACTCATTAGATCATCTATAACTTATTTAAAGATTTATTTAGGCAAAATATACTCTAAATAAATCTAAAACTAAGTTATAAATGTTCCAGTGAGTATAAATTTTTTTAATATAGTTGAAGCATACAATAACTAGTCTAGCATAAAAATTTTACCATAATTGGACCATAAAAAATGCATTTACGAATTATTATATTTAACTATAGTAAAAAATAGATTTAAATGTATAGTAAAAAATTTATACTAAAGTATATTATATTATATATTTTATGTGTTTATATACTTATATAGAGTCAAAAAAATTGAATTTTCGATTTTATGATTTTTCTTTGATTTATTATGATTTTTCAAACTTTTAGCCAAAATAAATAAAAATAGAAAAATAGAAAACCACCTTGAAAACCGCTTATATCCAGCTCAGGGAGGTGAAATATACGGTTTCAAAAGTTCAAGGAGACTAGTTAGACGGTTTTGTGGTCTAGGGAGAAAATTTATACTCAGCCTATTGTCCAGGGAGATGAAAAGGACTTTTTTCTTTCTAGAACCCTTGTCTTTTATTTTTCAAAAGAAAAAAGAACCCTTGTCCTTTGTCACTTGGATACTATCCCACCAGTAGTAAATAAAATCTGTAATTTGATCGATGCATCTTTTTTTATGCAGACATTAAAAAAAATTAGACCGTACGTAGTCTGGATGCCGTTCAGCAGGCGCACCTCCATAGACCGTGGGGTGAGGAGTCCACTCCGGAGAAGACAAAGTAACTGTTGTAAATCATGCATGCATCCGAGGCCGAGACCAAGACTGAAAACGATTGGCCTGATGTTGCAAATCCATGTCCTTTGTCCAAGACTTTCACTTGCTTGCTACTACTCCAAGCAAAGGTCTGGTTGGTGACTGAGGCCAGCAAATTTCTCTGAATCAAGAAAGATTTGCAAAATCATGGAGCTGTCTGGTCTGTATCAGGTAAGTGGTTTGGGCCCTTGGTTTTGTTGGGCCAAGTGGCGGCCTGCCTTGGTTTCGATACCACCGAGACGACGGCCGGAGGAGAGGGAGAGCGAGCGGATCGAGGAATCCTCGGCGGCAGCCAGGCAGGCAGACGGCGCCTCCTCCGCTCCGCTCGTCTCTTCAATCCCGAGGTCGAAATGGCAGCGACTGTCGCCTCTGTCTCGTTGAAAACAAACACATGCGATTCTTGGGGTTGCCCGCCGCCGCCGTCCTATCTAAGCTAGCCAAGCGACGGACATTCTCTCCTCTGCCCTTCAACCTCCGCCCCCGATCTCTGGTATATATACGCTTCTGCCTGTAGGTCCTTCCTTGTTCTTTGTTTCTTGGTTTGCTCGATCGATTGTTTGGCTGCCGGCTGGGTTCGTTCGATCTGCATTTTGGCTGTTGTGAGCCGCCGGACCCCCGCCGGAGATGGAGAACGGACACGCCAAGTACCGGGTGGCGGTCATTGGCAGCGGCAACTGGGGCAGCGTCGCTTCTCGCCTCATCGCCTCCAACACCGCCAAGTTGCCCTCCTTCTATGGTAGGTACCCATTACATATCAATATCCCTCTCGAGCATTATGTGTATGTGTGTTCTTGAATGGCTGCCATCCACTCTGTCGCGTAGAATGAGATGTCTTTGCATTTCACCTGCCGTTTCAATTATCATTCTAGCACCTTTGCTGCATCCAACCATATACGATAATAGTGCTAAGTGTAGGGTCTTTAATTTTGAGGTATGTGGTTTATGCGCACCAACTGCAAAACTATTGCCAGTGTTATTATGGTCACCAAGGCGGTATCATCATTAACATGCAGAGTTTAACGCAAGCAGGCACCAACAGAGCTATTTGTTTTTGGTACCTATTGGTACTAACTTTTGGGACCTTTTTTTTTTTCTTTTCTGTAGATGAAGTAAGGATGTGGGTGTTTGAGGAGATGTTGCCAACAGGAAAGAAGTTATCTGAGTCCATTAATGAAGAAAATGTAAGAACTAAAACTTATTAGCTTATCTTGCTTCTGGATCAACCAGTGGCTTAAACATTACTCATAACGAATTGAAAACACATCTTGTGGTTGTGGGTTACAGGAGAACTGCAAATATTTGCCAGGGATAAAGCTTGGAGCGAATGTTATTGCTGATCCCGACTTGGAGAGTGCAGGTAACCACAATTTTACCCAATTTTTGGCTGATTTTTGGGTTGATTCTAGCAATACAGGCAGTTCTATTTGAGATGTACATACTATCTCATAGAGGACAATGAAGATCCATGAGTAGTCTTGTTGTCATTATCATCAAAACAGACATCAGAAAGCTTCCATGCTGTCAAATAAATTTCAATAAGATCAAATTTGGTTTTGTCAGTCAAAGATGCAAATATGCTGGTTTTTGTGACCCCCCATCAATTTGTGGAGGGTATATGTAAGAAGCTCGTGGGCAAGCTAAGACCAGGAGCCGAGGCTATCTCCCTCATCAAGGGCATGGAGGTCAAGATGGAAGGACCGTGCATGATATCTAAGTTAATTGCAGATACACTTGGAATCAATTGCTGTGTCCTCATGGGTGCTAACATTGCAAATGAGGCAAGCGTTTGTTGAACTTGCAATGCAAAATTCCTTAGTTTCAGAAGAAAAATGAGTGGATGTACATCTCGAGTGCAGATTGCTGTTGAGAAGTTCAGCGAAGCAACAATTGGATATAGGAAAGATAAGGAAGTGGCAAACCGATGGGCTAAACTTTTTACCACATCTTACTTCCTAGTTTCTGTTGTAAGTTTTCCAACTGTATCCTTGTGAATAAATGAAGTAGATTATAAACTCTGTGTTGGGTTCCTGTCAATACAATATAGCGAAAGAGTCATCCTCTTAGTAAATGCTGCATTCCTTTTATAAAACAGTTACAAACAGGTACAGAGATACCAATGGACGTTATGCTGGGCGCAATATTAAAAAAAAACTCTTTGAATCATATAAGATAATTTGTTGTATATAAAAAGAATGAATGGACTTTCATTGGTGCATCTATCCATGCAGGCAGAAGATATTGAAGGAGTTGAGCTATGTGGGACTCTGAAAAATATTGTGGCTATTGCAGCAGGTTTTATATGGCACTGTGTATTCTGTATGGTTGCATCCGTTGGTTTAGTTTAGACGTTTTAATAGTTTACATGGCATGATTATCTTGCAGGCCTTGTTGATGGCTTGGATATGGGAAACAATACAAAGGTTGAGATGCTACTATTCAACATATTTCAAATAAAAAACATAGCTTTCATATCATCATAAAATCTTATGGTCAATGTTCTTTTTCCTATATGTTAGGCTGCAATTATGAGGATTGGTTTGCGGGAAATGCGTGCATTCTCTAAGCTTCTCTTTCCATCAGTCAGAGATAACACATTTTTTGAGAGCTGTGGTGTGGCAGACCTAATAACTACATGCCGTATGTATCTTCATTGTTCTCAGTTATCCATAAAGCAGACAAATACTGAAAAGTGAGTGTTTCATGACAGTTGGCGGGAGAAACAGAAGAGTGGCTGAGGCCTTTGCAAGACATGGTGGCAAAAGGTTTTCTTCTTTAAACCCCACATATTCATTTTTCAGTGTAGCATGTTTGTTTAATCTTTATTGGAGAATCTCACAAAGAAAATCTTGTGGTGTAATAACCTATGTTAAAGAAAAAGATTTTTCTATGTTAGATGATTTTCAATCATACAAGGCTAGTCTCAGTGGGAGTTTTATGGACAGTAAATAGAGTGTCACTTAGGAAGTTTTGGTGACATGGCAGTGAATTAATGAAGAGAGAGGTGAAATGAGTTTCATGGTGATGAAACTCTCCATACACAGCTACCTAGACAACTTATGTCTTGCATGTAACTTAGGAAACAACAATAGATGAAACTATGCATTGAGAGGGGTGTTTCATACTAGTTTCAAACAGTTTTAGATGATGTGGCACTCTAGGTAATCGTGTCCATGAAACTCCCGTTGAGAATGGCCTAATGACATCATTTCATTTTATTTCTGACAGGTCTTTTGATGAGCTGGAGGCAGAGATGTTGCGTGGTCAAAAACTCCAGGTAAATGGATATATGGCATCTGAACTAGTGCATTTTATGCTAGGTGCATCTAATCTTGTTGTTTTTACAGGGTGTGTCCACGGCGAGAGAAGTTTATGAAGTCTTGACTTATCGAGGGTGGCAGGAGTTGTTTCCTTTGTTGTCGACAGTGCATGAGATTTGTATTGGGCAGTTGCCTCCTACATCAATAGTTGAATATAGTGAGCACACACCCAACCTCTCACTCATCGGTGGTCCTACTCCGTTCTACTGAGCTAGATACTGCAATTTGGACTACTGCTACAATTCTCAGTATCACTTGTTATAAACAATGCAAGATGAAATATACTGAATATCTGAATCTTCTTAATATAATTGTAATTTCAGTCATGTCACCTTATTAAGCGTATGATTTATGAGTCTGTGCTTCTGTATCCAATATCCACTATCCAGCTGGTTGCCTATTGATATTAAATATAAATCACTGAATGATATTCTATATTATAGTTTGTATTGAAGAAATATATGGTATGGTCTATAAGGGTGCTCCTTGGATGAGAAAGAACAGCAAAAGGGCAACTCAAGAATCACATCAAGAACATTACCTTTTTTTTTCTATATACTCTGTTACAACTTTATCATAGTTTGAATTGTTCTACTAGGCCATATAGGCATCATCAGCGATACTGTGTTTATTGGACAGGTTAACGGACACCAGTGGCAAATTTAAAATTTTAGACCCTGAACTTTACATCAATGACAGATTCATCTACTTATTGGCGCAATATTTCAATTGGTGCATGATCCAGTAAAATATTATGTTTTGTTGATGCATAAATCAACTCCTAGTATCGTAGGAAAACCAATGACTGAACCTTAACTAGTGACAGTAGACCTGCTATATGGTGGGCTTCAGAACCTCGACACTGGTTGCATGTGAATAAACTCCATTTTCTGTGCCTTCACTATGCAGATTAAGTGAATATCTCTATTCAGGTTTTCTTTCATCCAAAGGTGCACTGAGATAATGGTTTTGGACACTGCAGCTGCAGCCAGCTGTGGCTGTGCAGCCACTGTAGCTGCAGCAGGAGGCTTGTTATGCATTTGTAGCTGAACGGCCGGCTGGTGCAGCCACAAGGCCAAAAAAACTGATAGAAAGACAGACGAACAATGACGTGTTTTTTGGAGCCAAACAAAAAAAAATAGAAGAAGCTGCTCTCTTCTTTTTTTAGCAAATATAAATATAACTCCACGCATAGATAATCTTTGTGACAGAATTCATAATGTGCCACGAGGCAATCATGGGTTTCTCATGATTTCATTTGTGTATGAAAATTCATCTGAACTTCACAGCAATATTTATCTATTTCCTAGACACGGATTACACTTGGTACTTCAATGTCCGCAACAAATCACAACATATTTGTAATATTTCCAGAATCATGCAGCAAAGCATATCTCGCGCAGAGCATGTGAGAGACTGACAGCATAGAAAACAAACTGCACCGAACAATAATTTGCATTGCAACATTCCTAACGAATAAGGCAAATACATAACCATACCATCAGAGACTGAAGTTTCCAAATTCATGACAGGCCATGCTCGTACAGGATATGCAATCCTCACTAACTTATTCAGTTGTAACCTTTAAACGACTGACAACAATATTAGGCGGATTCCGACTTGGTGTAGATCCTTACAGCAACAGCCAAGCCCAATATCGCCAAGGGGACCAAAAACTGGAGGATCTTGATGATGAACTCTGGGGTCTTATCCTGATTGTAGTGCGGCTGCTTCGGGGGTGTGTACTTCACCTTGGTAGGTATTGTGGTTGCATCAATATCACCAACTAAGTACTCATCCATCATGGCCCGAGCAGTTGTGCTGTGGCCCACATCTTCGAAGTCATCAGTAGCATCCTTGGCTGAAAAAGAAAAAATAGCCATATCGAATTAACATGAAAAGCTGAAATGGCCCCCTTAGGAACTTCAAATCACATGAGAAGCATGTAATAGGGATTTACCAGTGGAAGACAGCAGGACGTCATCACCTCCAGGGTGATCCTCCAGAAACTTGGTCACATTGTAGACCTATGAAAGCACAACATATCCTTTTTCATTAGTATATTCATTCATATGAAGCCTTGTCAACTTAACAACAACGATGCTAGGACTGCCAAAGGGAAATCACAGGCCAGCTTGCCACAGCCACGCATCCAACTTAGAGGAATGAACCAAGAAAGTAGCCCATCTTTTTTCATCAGATAAAGTTTACCGGAATTAGGCAATCATCAATTATTCGTTTTGAAGGCGGGGAAGAAAATTGGGTTTTATATTGTCATCCTGCATATAGACAAATATATTTGGTTGACCACAAAAATAGAGATGCAAGGGAAAGTAATACCAGCATACAGTTGTTATACAACAAGGATCTTGAACAATACGCGCTACTCAAATAGTGAGCCCAGCGTACATGACAAGTAGAACATTCTAGATGCACTACAAGACATGGTTGTAGGAACTGAGGCCACCACATATTATAGGCGATCTAAAAAGAGTGGGCCCCAAGAAAGACGCAGGTTAGCAAAAACATTTAGGTGCATACGTACATGGAGAGACGGTATGGACAGGCAGGCAGCACCCAGAGGTATGGAATGTGTACGCCCAGTCTTCAGTGGACATATGTTTTCAAGTTGATACTTGACTAACAATTTTAAGCACGGTGGATCCTGTTAACCGGTACATAGAGCTTTGCTTATTTTTTCTGTTTGTTTGTCCAGCTGCGGGGAAATGAGTCTAGGAACATTCTATCTTTCCATCCATTTTGTTTTGGCAGCATCCATCCACAACATGTTTCGGAAAACAGTAGCGTAGGTCGGAACTGGTGGCATATTGTTGGAAGTACTGTAGTAAACAACTGATAGTACTAGCATAACATTATGAAGCGAGCGAGTATATATACTAGTAGCGGGGGGAAAGGAATTGTGTCAATCTAATCCAGGGATAGATAGATTGTGTGTGGGGGGGGGGTGGGGGGTGGGGGGGTAGAGTTCCCCTTTACGTATCGGAGGAAACATGAAAAAGAAAAATGAAAGGGGTGGTAGGAGGAGCGATCCATGATTTGATTTGGTGGCAGATCTGGCACCTCCCACCCCGCCTACCACCGGATCGGAATCTAAAAGAGAAACTAAAATCAACCAAATCGTGCGGGCTGCGGGCTGGGTGAGGTGAAGAGCAAGGGGGAATTGGAGGGCGAGAAAAAGGAGTGAGTACCTTGCCGCCGATGATGAGCCAGCAGTCGTCCTTGGTGTTGTGCTTGGCGACCTCCTCGAGGGTGAAGACCTTGGACGACATGCCTGTCCTGCTTGCTCGCTCGCTCGCTCGTCTCTTGGCTAGGCTATGACGGGAGGGGAGGGATGGAGGGGCTTTGGATGCAACGACGAGACGAGCACGGGGGATTGACTCGATTGGGTGGGTAGGTGTCCAACGCAGCTGGGCCCACCAGCCATTGTCCATTTCGCGCTCGCCTCGTCACCTACCCCACCCCACCCCACCCACCCGCACCCGCCATGGGATCGATTGGAGAGGAAGAACCTTCTAGCTACTCCTCTCAAATGCAACGCTATGCCATAGTAACAAGACTACCCTGCAAACTTTATGTTACGAGAAACATTAGTAAAATTCTTCAGGTGTTTGAATTATACAAATCCTGTTTTCTTTCAGGAATTATTGTACAATTCTCTAGGTGACTCTAAAGTGATTTTATGTTGGCACCTACACAAGATTTGTTATGGCTACCTCTGAATAATTATTGTACAATTCATAATAAATAAATTAAAATGGGTCATGCTATCCATCATATGTACATACTCACATCTATCATGGATGAGACACATGGTTCATAAATATTATATCTACAAATTTAATCTTCATCCCTTTATTCTAAAATAAGTGTTAAATCTTTTTTATTTATAAACCTAAAACTTCTTACCATGTTATTTCAAAAAACACGCGCAATCTTCGAGTCAAAGAAACAAGGAAGGAGGCTATGGAAGTGTTTGACTACCTGTATGAGCCCCACCCAGGCTCCGCGCATGCAGGAAGTAGGTGTTTGGATGCTTGCGCGAGATGCCAGGCCTGGCTCTCCGCATGCAGTCGTACACCTTGGGCCAGGCTCGCTGGAAATGCCGGAACCGGCCGTTTCTGGTGGGCGTGGCTCGCGGGAGCCGATCACTAGTCCACTAATGGCAGTAATAGTACATAATTAGCATATATTAAGTTATATTAATATATTTTAGATTAGATTAAGATTTATAAATGTAAATAAAATCATTATGACACAACTTCATCAACTAAATATTATAAAATCACTTATTTTCTCTAATATTATCTCATGCGACATAATACGCACATGCAACCAAACACCTTCTTTTCTCAGTCAGCTTGGACAAGTGCAGACAACCAAATATGAGGACTTGCACGCACTCAGCCTGGCTCACGGGAGCCTAGCTCATACATGCGAGCCAGGCTAAGATCATGCAGGCAACCAAACACCCCATATGTTGTTCGTTTAACCCACCCCATGCCCACAGAGACAGAGGACCAAGATGCCCTTCTTCTCTTCAGCCTAGACTACATAGATCCTCTTTTAGATGGCCTCGTTTATAAGAGTACAATACCTGAACTTACACATAACACATAGATACACATCCCACACACACAACGAACACCACACCCACACACCTATGTGCAACCTAAATCATACCCCTACACTCACACTTGCATGGTTCTAAACTTCTAATGATGATCCTACAAGTTTTTGGTGTGTATCTCACCTCTGTGAATTAACTTAGGATCATAGGTGTGGTAGTGGTTGTATCACGTATTGGCTGTGTCATTTGGTGTAACTAGTTATTCTTTGCCTTGGGATCAAACTGATTATTGGGCAGTCAAAATTACGACAAGTGTATCTGAAGCGATTCCGATAATAGAGCCCCCTTTAGTGGAATTATTGCTTGGAAAATGGAAGTGCTATTGTGAGCCAATCTAGTTTTCCTCATTTTTTACAGTGTATACCTTTTTACTACCTCTGCATACCACTTTCCAATTATACATAAGCAAGGTAATTTGGAGTCGTTATAGATAAGACATATCATAGACAATTTTAATTATCATGTATTATATTGGGTAGGTTGTGGTATTTCATTTTGTTGTAAAACTAGACATATCATTTGGGTACTTCTCTTCAACTTTAGAGTATTTTGATACAGATAGTTATAGTTGAAGTTAATTTTAGACTCCATAAATCGGGGACACCACACTAATAAACTGAGGCTAACTTCGTTGAATTTAGAGTTTTGATTTTTGTCCTAGTGGGAAAAATAATGAAAAGAGTTGGAAAATTTTGGACATAAGTTTAGACGATATTTTTTGTTTGCTTAGAATAATTGTCGTCCTAGGGAAGGGAAGAAGAACAATTGGAACCACAATTGTTATTGGATGGTTCGGTTGGGCCTAAGGAAGCAAAATAAGCTGCCAAGCAAGGAAGGAAAAGAATGTCAGTCTGGCGTGGCTGGGCCTCTTTCGATTCGGCTTCTTTCCTCATCCCACTCAATCTTCTTCTTTCTCTTGTCCCCTGCGTGCACCTAGCCCACCCAAGCATCTCCATCCTCCACATCTTTCACACGACCACCGCACGCATCGCCATCCTCCACATCTTTCACACGACCACCGCACGCAGACCCTCTAGGGTTCCATTGTCATCGTGCCTTCTTGCCGACATTCCATTCCAGTCCAATCCAGGTAAATGAATCTACATCTCCATCCGCAGCTACTCGTAGTTATTTCATCCGAATGACAACGCGAGAGATGCTAATATCCCTTCACTGTAATTCCTTCACGTATTAGTTCTACTTGCTATATTTCATCTTGCTCTCATGTATATTATCATTTGCGGCGACTTCCGTCGGCCCATTCATCGATAGAGAGATTGGATTTCTTCTCATGGAATGACGTCCATTTTTTAGATTCCAAATAATAAAGGAAAGAGTTTTTTTCTTGCCAGTTAGGGTTTTATTTCTTCATTCCCTATCGCGGCTTGTGTATCATGCGTATAATAGTTAGTAATCCTTATAGGATGGATGGATGTAACCAACAGGAATTGATTTTTGTCACTGGGTTTCAACTATTCTACTGGCAATAGCATAAACCTACTCTTTAATTTATAGACAGAAGGTTGTAGCAGCGGACCCAGATTTTGAGTATTGTATGTACATTACCAATACAAATTTTTTATAAATAATAAAACTCTAAATTAAAATATAAAATATTTTATTAACTAATTCATTATCTTTTCTTATAAGTTGTATGTATAGCTATATAAACTTGTTTGTTTAAATTCAACTATAATATAATTAAGGTATTGCTAAATATAAACAACCTTAATTTTTGTATGGTTAGGACATTGTTATTCAAATTTGGACTATGATGTACATATTTTGGATTATGTAATTTTATAATTGTTTAATAGTATAAGTCTCTTATTTGTGATCATGCTTTATTTATAGCTTTGGTTAGGATGAAAATATCTATCAAAGTGAATTTTCTTAAATATACGATTTAAAATATTGCATAACATGTCTTTCAGAATTGAATAAGCATGAGATTATTGCATAACATGTCTTTCAGAATTGCATGAGCATGAAATTTTTTAGAATGATGAGGTATAATATATTTTTTGAATTTTTGTAACCAATGTTTTTTCCTATATTTTTTTACCAAGGCCAGTAGAGGAAGCTCCAACTATTTTTTTTCACAACTTTCTTTTATTCTAAACACAACTTTGCTCCCACATGGAGTTGAACTTAGGTCTACTAGATGCTACTCAGGCACTCTAACCACTAGGCTACAAGCTCTTTCATTATTTTAGTTAAATTTTGTATCTTGATTAATAAAATTTAGGTAAAATTCAATTATTGTTTTACCTAAGCATGTCTATGCAAGTTATTACTGGTGATGAATGGTGTGATCGTACGATGTAATATTACTCGAAGAAAAAGATACTACTTAGGATCACTGCTCCTAACAAGCTAATAAAATTTAACTAAAACTATTAATTTAAATCACCAAAGATATGATATATATAGGGTTATAGTTTTAAAACAGTATTTAACCATACAGACATAATATATAGACATAATTTTTATCGGTAGTGATGCACATGCATGCTTGCTAGTCCAAAAAAAAATGTAAACCTCCAAAGATATTTTTGTCAAAAATTTAAAAACTTCGAAGGGAACAAAATTTTCAACATTAAATATATATGAGGGGAAATGTTTTTTTAGTAAGGTTTAAAAGACAATAACATTGCGTCTAGATGTTGGCATTGAGGCTTTGGTTTTGGCATTAGATAGCACCAACTGCTATTTTTTTTGGATAGCTTAGATTTTGGAATAGGAAATCATCCCCAATGCCGGAGCAGTATTCGATACAGCCAAAACCTCAATACAGAGTGGTGACCCTCTTTATTGGGTAGAATTGAAGACAAGGTGGACGATGACATAAGACGAGCACCCTCTTCCCTGTGTCCAGCAGCTCGGCGTCCCCTTCCCTATCTCTGATGGCTCGACACCCCCTTCTTCCCCCATCATCGAATCCATCGTTGCCCTTCCCCGCGGCGATCCCAATGGCATCTCTCCTTTGCCTCACTGTCTCTGTGGCGAGCCCAGCGTCGCCCACTCCTGTATCCTTCATCGACGACCCTTCGACACGCCGGAGAGGGAGGAGACGAAGGTCGCAAGGGCGAGCCAGGAGTGGCGTCACCCTCCACGGCGAGCCCAATCCCATCTCTCCACTGGGATATTTAATTTTTTACCATCATACCGGTTGCCACCACCTCTTGAGATAGCATCCTTACCAATGACACTACAATTTTAGCATACGAGAGAGATAAACGATACATATTTACCGCTTTGTCTCACGTGGCATGCCAACTCATATGACAGCTCGGATCCGAGTTAGCACGTCCAGGTAAAATGACCGTAGCTGTCCTTGCTCTCCATCTCATCTACTCTCTCATGCCACTTACACCTGGGACCCATACGTAAGCATCATCTTCAACCTCTAGCCATCCCCTCTTCTCCCTCACGCTCGCACATGGAATGCTCGTTGCCGACCTGAGGTGCACCGAGCGTCCAAACGTGCAGCTCTTGTGGACCAGGCCTAGCACCAGCGGCCAGTGGAAGCCTTCCTGCCTGCTCTCGCCGTGCACCAGATCGCGCAGGCCCGAGCGGCGGAGCTCCACGCGGGGTAGTAGGGTCGGGCAGCGCACCTGCGAGCTCGGGGAGAGAGGGAGCAGAGGAGGGTGAGGACGACAGGGAGCAGGCGGTAGACTAGGCGACGGGCGCGTGGCCTGGCGGCGTGCCGCGTCGACGAGGCGACACGTTGCTGCCGCCGCCCTCGCCTGCACGCCCCCGTGGCTGCCCGCACGCGGCCCAGCCCGGCAGCCCGCACACCGCGCCTGCCTTGTGCTATCTCAAAGCGGACGAGAAGCCCACGCTGCTGCGTCGTCGGGAACTGGAGCACGTCATCGGCGTGTTGGCGTGCTCCCGCAGGAGTGCCCTTGCGCTGGCTGTCCGTTCCCCGGAGTCCCGGACAAAGCCAACTTGGCCAGTTCGTACAGGGACGGTGGAGGCTCGAGAGGCCAATAATGTCCCACTTCACCATTTCGGTGGGGACTGAAACTCTGCTGCTCCTTGCCTCCTTCCAATCCAACCACTAGTGTTCAGAAAAAACGCATGAAAATTGAGAAACCATCACCAAATTGTGAGACTATCACTTATCAGGGCATGAGGAAGAAGGATATGGCTAGAGGTTGAAGATGACGGGTGGGTCCCGCTGATCAGAGGGATGGAGTGAGAAACAAAAGAGAGATAAAAAAGGGGTAGCTTGGTCATTTTACATATGCGTGCTGACTAAGATTCGAGCTCCACGTGAGACAAAATGGTAACTAGTATGTATCGTTTATCTCTCATATGCTAAAATTATAGCATCATTGGTAAGGATGAGGTGGCAACCGGTACGATGGTCAAAAATTAAATATCCTCTCTCCACTGCCTTCCTCCACATCCTTCGTTCTTACGGCCGGTGCCCGTTATGGTCGAGGTGTAGCTCAGACAGAGACGAAGAAGATGAGCAGTGATGCCAGCGTGGATCGGTATTCACTCATTTCTGTTTTTGTTGTACTCGGTCCGGGTTTCTCGCGTACGTTTTTCTTTCTCTCGCGTGTCGGCTCCCTCGGTCCCTCCTCCCTTCGCCGGCGCGCCGCCTCCCCCACCGCACGCCGTCCCTCCCCTCCTCCTCGCCGCCGCCGCCGGCCTTCCTCCCCTTCACCTCGCTGCCACCGCCGTTCATCTCTCTCTCTCGCACTCCCGCCGCCTCCCCTACCGCGCGGGCTCTCCCTCCCCTGCACCTCACAGGCCCCGTCCCTCCCCTCCACCTTGCCGTCGCCGCCGTCCCTCCCTTCCTCTCCCCCTCTTGGCCGGACCAGCTCAGATCCGCTGCAAACAGGGTCTGCCTCTCCGATTCTCCCCCTTCAACCTCTCTCTGTTTCTGTTTCTGTCCTCTCTCGATCTCCTCCTCCGCCGGCGAAAACTGACGCCGTCACGATGCCCTTTCCCATCGACGAGCACCCACGAGGTATGCCCGAACCTTCTCTTCCCTCCCTGCTGTGCGAAATGAAGAACCCCAAACCCTAATGTAAGATGTATTCGTATCTTACCTAGTTATACGTTTTACCTTCTAACTTCGATTTGTTTGCAAAAATTATTGGTTGTTCAAGCAAAGCACACTAGCTGAACAACGTAGTCCTATTCTTCTCTTATTTATATTTACATATTGTTGTATCTGCAACTTCCATCACCAGAATCTCTTCCTTCACCATCACAGGGGCTTCTATTCAAAAGACTTGGTAACTGGCATGTGCAAATAGGTCTAGCCTTCTGTTTCAAACCTAATAATCCTAATGCGATTATTACTAGCTTTTTTTTTTCTAATCCACATACCTCTATCTTCCAGGTGGGCGTCTTATTGGTGTACATCAGATTCCAGCTACCGTCGTTATGCTCCCATTGAGCAATGTGTAGAAGCTGCCACTCTTTCGACTCCACCTTCACGACTTTTACCTCTGTTTTACTGGGCAATGGCCAAACTCCCAGTTGTTGCACGCAGGTTTGCACACTGCCCTCTTTCATTATTCTTCTGTTGGCGAGCTATTATTCCTTGGTCTCATCTGTTGCCCCCTTGCAGTGCAATTAGGAAACCTAACGAAAGCATGAGGCTTATTATAGTAACAATTGTTGGTGTGGTCTTTGGCTTCTTTGTTGGAATTTCATTCCCAACAGTTAGCATAACAAAGGTATGAGCATGGTCTATCCTCACATGACATTGATGGAATAGAACTTCAGTCATTTGACTTACTGCTGTTTTAAAATGTTGCAGCTGCACTTTCCATCTAGCATTGTTTCCTATATAGAGGACAAGAACTCAGGCCTGTCAGCTCAAGCTATACTTAATCATGCTTGGACTGCAGCCAGGAACGCAAGGGGAAATGGCTCTGATCCAAACTCAAACGATGCCTTGAAGGTATGAGCTTGTGCACTTTCTGAATTCCTCAATGGAACTTTTTTTTTTCTCCTTCAAAACTTGTATTGCTCTTGATTACATGGTTCCCTTATTATGACAGCACTATTGAGGATTATACCTTGTTTTTTTGGTGAGAAATCCTTGCTCATTTGGTATGTCAAATCTAAGAAAGATCTTGCTTGATAACTTTGCAGATTTATGTACCGACAAACCCCAGGGGTGCAGAGAGCCTAGCACCTGGTATTGTTGTACCAGAGTCTGATTTTCATCAGCATAGGTTATGGGGAAACCCAGATGAGGTAACTATTGTTTTATGTGCTTCTTGTCTCATATTGTATGTATTTCAGCTCTGGGGATGCATTTTGTTCTTTTACGCCGCCCCACTAAGTTATGGTTTATTCCTCATTAAAAATGAGGTTATGCTATATACCTCCCTTTACATTGTCAGCAAGAATTCATACGATTTCTCCTTTTTTGTCTTGTAAATTCTTATGCCTGTGTGCTGATCTTATGCCTCACTGCTATTGATAGCTGTCATTTGCTCAAGATCTGATTATTGGTGTTAATTCATACTCCCTCCATCCTCTTTTGATAGTCCTATTTCAAAAACTCAACTTTTCACAAATGATAGTCCTATTTGCTATTGGTATGGGACATGGCAATAAATAGCACCAGTAACGAGGAGTTCCTAGTTAAAACATTGGATGACCAACTAAAAAATTTGTGTTGCATTAATAAGATGATAAGCAAGGTTGTTCTCCTTGGTCTTTGTGTCAAGGTGAAATAGGACTATCAAAATAGGATGGAGGGAGTACCTTTTTATTTATCCTGCTTGTATATGCATTGTATGCTTAATTTCTTGCTGATCTTTTTACCAGATTTTTTTAATTCAGCCCTTCATCTTCAGTAAAACATGACTGTTTCCACCTTAACTTTGGCATCCATATTCCCATCCATGATGCTTTGTCATTTGTCAAAGTCAACCTTAATGCTTTAACTAATTCTCATACAACTTTGTAGCTCCTACATTTTGTTCTTGCTGACATGGATACTTGAATTTGCAGGACTTGCCCTTCAAACCAAAGTACCTTGTTACGTTCACTGTTGGAATTTCACAGAAAGAGAACATAAATAGGGCTGTCAAGAAGGTAACTTTTAGCGAATCGATTTACATCTGACATTCTTATACACATTCTTATACCCCAGGTTCTGTACTGTAGTCAGGAACTTCCTTCCATTTTCTCTGATGGTTTTGAGTTTTTGACCTTTGGTTGCAGTTTTCGAGTGATTTTGCTATCCTGTTGTTTCACTATGATGGACGGGTGAGTGAATGGGATGAGTTTGAGTGGTCAAAAAAAGCCATTCATGTAAGCGTCCGGAAACAAGCAAAATGGTGCGTGCTCTGATGCTTTATTTTTCTTCACATGTTTTAGTTTGGAAGATGATTCTAAATTTTCCTGATTATCATGACTTCTAGGTGGTATGCTAAAAGATTCTTGCACCCTGATATCGTGGCAGCCTATGAGTATATATTTATCTGGGATGAGGACCTTGGAGTTGACCATTTTAATGGCGACGAGTATGTTTTTTTAAATCTCCACATGATTGCTTCTTCAAATCAATTTTTTAGACGACTTACTAACATGATTTATATTGCAGGTACATTAAACTTGTGAAGAAATATCGACTAGAAATCTCACAACCTGGTTTAGAGCCAGATAAGGGATTGACATGGCAGATGACCAAAAGAAGAGGGGATCGTCAGGTTCACAAGTAAGTGGTGGGGTCTCTAGCTTGTAGCTACAATGAGCTGTTTGCTTTGTCCTCTAGAAAAATGTGTGTTACTTCATGTATATGTTGTGATGCTGGAGGATTTGTTTCCCAAAATCTGCTTTGCACGAGGATAAAAAAATTTCATACTCTTTACTGAGATATAGAATTTTGATTTTTTGAAAATGAAAAAAAAAATATTACAAAGCTGATTCTGGTAGGGTTACAGAGGAGAGAGAAGGCTGGTGCTCAGATCCTCACGTTCCCCCATGTGCTGGGTATGCAATTTTGCCCCCATAGCACCTGAAGCTGCTTACTTTTGTTGCTCGGTATCGAGGGACTAAATGTATCTGTTTGCTGTACAGGTTTGTGGAAATAATGGCACCGGTTTTCTCCAGAGATGCATGGAGATGTGTGTGGCATATGATTCAGGTATAAAATAATTACAGTATCTGCTCTCCTCTGACTGTTCACTTGTCTTGTTTGGTTAATATATCCTTGGTATTGCAGAATGACTTGATTCATGGATGGGGTCTTGATTTTGCTCTCCGGAAATGTGTGGAGGTACGCACTTCACAACGCATCAAAGCATTGAAGAGATTCTGACCTTTTCTATTTATTTGTCCTTGACAACACCTTCAGTTATTCACTAAAGGGAAAACTTTTTCAGTAGCTTTTGAATATCTTGTCTCTGCCTTCAATTAAGGCCTTTAAATTCTTTGCAGCCTGCTCATGAAAAAATTGGTGTTGTTGATTCCCAATGGATTGTGCACCAAGTGGTTCCTTCTCTCGGGAACCAGGTAAGATGCTAACCATGTAGCATCAGATCTAGCAGTAGCACCTGAGTTTGCAACATCTAATGCCATGTTTTCCCATCTTTAAAAATGTGCAGGGGCAGTCAGAGAACGGGAGGGCACCATGGGAAGGGGTAGGAATCCTACGACTTGTGTTGAGGCTGATGAAAAATGGTACTGAAGTTTATCATGGTGTTGTCTATGTAGGTAAGAGAGCGTTGCCGGAAAGAATGGGGAATTTTTCAGACAAGAATGGCGGAGGCGGAGAAAGCGTACTACGAGATGATGGGTATTACTCCTCCAAACGTAACATTTGTCTCATAGGATGAAATTCTGATTTTAATTCCACTCATTGTCTTTTTTGTTCACCAGTAGCCCCTGGAGTAGATTTAGATATTGATGATGATGACACATGTAGAGCACACGAGACATTATATATATATATATATATATATATATATATATATATATATATATATATATATATATATTAATCCAAATTCTTTGATCCTTTTTCTTGTATGTTTCACACGGGGTCTAACTGGGAAATGCTCTTCTGAATGAGGGGTTCTTAATGTTTGTCAATATGGAGTTGTCTTCTTATTGTTGTCTCTGAGCATGGGCATCCAGAATTGATAGCATTGCAGATGTGCAGTTGCAGCACACAGGAATTCTGCAGAAAACAATTCAGATGGACAAGGTTGGGCCAGAATATGCAACATTCATGCGTATACATAACCAAGGTTATAGGTGATCATGTGATGCATACGTGCCCCTGGTACACATCTGCACCCACAAAACGTGCCTAAAATTTCTGAAGAATCCCTAGATTGCAACACATTTATAGAATGGTGGACATGAGTATCTCCGAGAGAAAGTCGATCCTTTGCAGCCTCTCCTCCAGTCCCAGCTTGGATAATGCATCATCACTCGCTTCCTTTCTGCTGCACCGGGGAGTAACCAACTCAGCGTCTACTGCAGGGATATGCTATGATAACAATACAGCGATACCCAAAAGGAAAAAAAAAACTGAAATACCTCTGATCATCTGGGATCTTTGCATCACCATTTTCAGCGCTGGCGCCGTTGATTGGGATTGCGTTGTCGGTTTGCTCAACGCTGCAGATGAACTGGGAGAGCAGTGGATCAGGCGCAGGCTCTTGGTATGACCTGCCGCTCATCCTGTAGTGCTGGGGCTCTTCAAAGTAAGAGTTCACTCCATATGTTGCTGTTCCCTTCCCAGATGATGACTTGGTAGCAGCTGCAGGGCATGAGCATGGCTTCGAAGGCTTCCTCCTCTGTCGTGATTCTACCAATTAGTTCATAGCCATGGTGAAAGACTAGGACATGGACTGCTACTTGTGGCTGTGAAAAAAAGTAGCAGGAGCAGAACTGCAGAAGCACCTTGAGAAGATGCGAGTGCTGAACTTTGAAATGTGCAGCCATGTCTCTCCCTAGATTGTTGGCGCAGATCGGACAAACCTGAAAGGCCATAGATCGGTAGACAGCTAAAACTCATTACAGTAAACTAGTGTTTCAGTGTTCAATTTCACAGACTACCATCATTAACGTTTTATGATTTGTGAGTAGAAAAGAAAATTCATATATTGAAGAATGACCAAACAAAGAGAGTTTTCAGGTTGCGCTGAGATTAAAAAGTGCAAAATCAACATACCAGTCAGATACTACAGCGATTAGCAACTGTATCATGATTGTAAGGGCATCTATATGTAGCATGGGCAATTGATCAAATTTGTCCCTGAACAAACTGATTAAATTTTGGGACCGAACCTTGACTGATCAGAATGATTTTTGGAAAGCAATGCTTCCAACTAACAGGCACTGCTCTAGGAGAGATGAAGCATCTGCAGAGACTTACAGCATTTCTGGTGTCAAAGCAATGCTCCTCCTGAAGGTGGTTGCAGATGAAGGGCACCTCTACCTCGATGTAGCAGAAAGGGCAAGGGAAGTACTCCCACAACTCGCCATCTTCTGCAATGAATAAAAGAACTCAAAATAATCAGTTAAAACTGATGTATGCAATGTTTAATCTAATACGTAATAGTACTAGTAGTTTTTTTTTGTTCTTTCAAAAGATTCCTTGTATTAGAGAAAAAGGCACAGAGTTCCCCTTTCAGTCTCCCACCGCATTTTTTTTTGTTTCTGTATCATAAAGCTACGTTTTCCAACTCGAGATGATTTCCTTAATTTATTACAGTAAAACAAAAGAAACAAAATTAATCTTCCTGTTTCTGTTGAGGGAAATCGTATTCTTGTTGCATATGATGAAACAGAATCCACAAGGAGCCTTCACAAAAACAGACCAGAGCAGACCCCAAAGCGGCAGTAAGATCAGAGAAATAAAAGGTGAAGACAAATCTAAATTTCCAGATTCAAGAATCACAAACTGGTGGTTTCTTTCTTGAGAAATGAAGAAGAGAGTGCATCCAAATAAAGGTCGATAAAGGGAAAATAGATTGAGAAACCAAAGAAAGAGGTGAAGAACGAAGCATGCACCTGCCGGGTGGGGCGGAGGCAGACCATGGCCATATGTTGGTGGTGGCGGCGGCTGCTGCCTGCCTCTGTCCGCAGGGATGAAGCCATAGCTGTAGGAAGCCTCCACCTCCATTGCCGGGCTCGATCAACTCGTACAAAACTGCCTCAACAAAGAGGAGGTGGAGGACGCTAGGCTAGTGTAACAAACTGAAGAGAGCAGCACATGCAACGACTGTAGAGCAGAGCACAAAGGGAGTTGGCTCATTCAGCCTCTGATCTTGTGTGTATGTGTGTTTATATATATAGGTATATGGCTCTCAACCGCCGTTCTGCCTTTTCTGTTGTGGCCACATAAAATACAAATAACTACTAGAGCAGACCCCAAAGCGGCTTTGTTCATTTTTGTTAATGGTGACTCAAAAGTAAAGTTTGTTTGTTTGTTTGTTTACATAGAAAAGGAGAGAAGACCAAAAGCTAGGGTGTGCTTAGATTGTAGAAAAAAACACTGCAGCATCAGAAAAACACTGTAGCATTCGCTGGGAAACGTGTTTTGTAAGAGAGAAATAGTGAAAATTTGGAATGAATAATGAAAAGTTAGAATGAATAGTGAAAAGTTGGAATGAATAGTGAATAGTTGGGAATCTGAACATGGCCTAAGCAAGTAAAGCAAGGGAGAAGATTGCAAAAGGGGACGAGGTGAGGAGAAATTATTGGAGCGAGGGCTAATT
The DNA here is from genome assembly GCA_015342445.1 of Digitaria exilis. Lineage (NCBI taxonomy): Eukaryota > Viridiplantae > Streptophyta > Magnoliopsida > Poales > Poaceae > Digitaria > Digitaria exilis. The sequence goes on along the minus strand of JACEFO010003293.1, from coordinate 731,145 downwards.
GAGCGGCGTGAGGCGCAAGGAACATAAGTCCTCTTCCTACGGTAGGAGTCGCTTTCCAGTTAGAATTATTTTTCAGTTCATATATCAATCAGGTACTAATGGACTGCGACTGATTGGTTGCCATGTACAAACTCGCAAAATGATAACACTAATAATATGGAGCCTCTGCAGGTATGTAAAGTGCAACCTGTTGCTTTGATCTGCAATTCTGCATGGAGATTAGCTTGGGATCATCTACCGGGGCCTGCGAACGCACGATAACAGAGCTCTTCATTCTCGAAGCTACACCCATTTTCTTTTTCTTCAAAACGCATCAACAGCCGGCCATTCGAGTACGTACCGCTTGAAAAGTGTTTCAATAATTTTCCCCGGATGGGAAAGGCAATTGACTGCTAATTTTAGTTCCCTGTCTGATCCTGTTTGATGAGGCGTGAAGACCTACTGATGAAGCCGACGATATCTTCTTGCATTCCATGTACGGACGGCTCGTCCCATGGCCGGATCGACTTTGATGTATGCAAAAAAGCAGAGACAAAAGCAAGCAAATTAAAATGTGCAGTCGGAGACAGCGATCGATCAAAGTGCACGGCTGCTTTTACTTGTCCCTCTCCTGCATTGACAGAGACTCAAAGGAATTGCCTTCCTTCTCTCCTTGCCATTGTGTCGATACAGCTGCTGCCTGCTGGACACCTTTGCCTTTGTCTGAAAATGCTCTCTATGCTCTTTCTCTCCCAATTGGTGGTGGACAACTGTGCCAATATGGGGATCGATCTACGCATATGTATCCATGTATATTTTTTTTTCAGATTTCAATCCACCATATCTGCGAACTCTGACATTCATTGGAGTTTGGAGCTTATTTTATCATATAATTTATTGATATTGATATATGGCCTTCACTCAAGATTGATAGGACAAACTAATTATATGTCGCAACTGTTGTAGTGGTCCAGGCGACACATCACACATGGATCAAAAGATTCCGCTGCATGCCATCTCTTGTTATACTGTATTTGGATCGGATTGGACACACGAGAGAGGGAACGAGCCTCAATGAACAAAGTGCAAAACCTACAGCAGACTAAACCTAGTTTAATGAATGCTGCAGGATTATATAGCTACTATCCAAATGCAATTTGACCTGATGGACTCATAGATTAATGGAACCAATTAGGCGACTTCTTTCATTCCTCAGAATAAATAAGGTTCTGCGATCGTGCGTGACAAAGAAAGGAAAGGAAAAAGCATCAAGCATGGTGGATGGACTTAGTAATCTATTGTTATACTACAATACTAAGTGAAGCAACTAATAAGTCAAGTCGGCCATGCTAGTTGTTGATACTGCTGTCCAGATAGATAGATCATCATCAGACTCTGTTACCACACATGCATCTGTCCAACCTCTTGACCTAACACCAGAACCCCCTTGCCATTAACTGACAAAATTAGGCTTTTTTAATTTTAGACATAACTACTAGCACGCCTTGCATCTCTTAGGTTAGGTCACTCAGCTCGTTCCTTCCTCTATATATGTCATTATAATTAAGTTTATTTGTGCTTGTAAATTAAAATATCCTCTCCTTTTTCCCTGACAAATTAAATTGGGTCCGGTATTGGTCTGATCAGAAAACAAGTGCTAGCTGCAAGGTGAATAATGAGCCAATTAGTATCCAACAAGTGCTGCATCATAACATATATGTTTTGCCACCAGTATAATCAATTAATCTTCAGCGGACGTCTATGTGATTGACATATATGATGTGCATTTCTTGATCGAGAAAGCGTGTGGAAGCGGACGGACGAATCACTGACTGCAAGCATCCTCATTCTTTTTTAGGACAGCTGACAGTAAAGGCTAGGCAAAGCACCTTTCTTGCCCTAGAAGAAGAAGCTGGGCTACGAAGTGACCTGGAGATGACTCAGCTGTCCCCTTTTTTCTGCATGTTTCCCATTCCACATGCTGATTGTATCTTTCTTCGTCAGAAAGTTTTTGTTTAGTGGCTGGGTTGACAATATTCTAGGGGCATGGCATGCACTGATCAAAATGGTTCTCTCCCCTGCTTTTCCTAACTACATGGTCGGTCACCACACACACACCATCATCCATCATGCTTCATCTTGTCTAATTTGTCTCCTGCTGCCATTTTGGGCTTTATTAGATTTCCTCCATTGCAGTCATCGATTTGTTGGGCCCTGTTTACATCCACGGGCCTTGGGAATGTCCGGCCCACTATTACCAGGCCAGCCGCCGTGTTCCTCCTCCTCCGTTCGTTTATGCCCCAACCCATTCATTCCTCGCCGCCGCCGCAAACAGCAAACCCCTAAACCCCACCCGCCCTCGCCTCGACGATGGCGGCGCTTCCCTCCCTCCGCCGTCTCCTCGCCCTCCGCCGCCTCCTCTCCACCTCCGCCTCCGTCGCCAGCAACCCCTCGACCCCTGAGGCCGTGATCTACAACATCCACAGCCTCTCCAGTGACCCCTCCCGCGCGCTCGCCTTCTTCCGCCGCTCCGCCGCCGCCGGCCAGCCCGTCGGTTCCTCCGCCTACAACCTCATGCTCCGCACCCTCGCCTCCCACCCGCCCTCCGTCGAGCGCCACTTCTGGCCCTTCCTCCGCGAGATGCAGGAGGCCGGCCACTCCGTCGACCAGGGCACCTACCTCGCCGCCCTCGCCTCCTTCAAGAGGGCAAGCCTCTCCTCCGACTACGCCTCCCTCACCGCGCACTACAACAAGTCCCGGGAAGAGGCCAAGGCCGGCAGCGCCGCCTCCTCCGCCGCCGCCGAGGCCGTCCGGGACCTCGACGGCGCCGACCTCGATACCAAGCTGGCCGCCATCGGTCTCCTTCCGCTCACGGAGACCGCCGTGGCCAAGGTGCTCCGGGAGCTCAGGAACTATCCAATCAAGGCTCTCGCCTTCTTCCGATGGGCTGGCCGCCAGCAGGGGTACACCCACGGCTCGCTGGCCTACAACGCCATGGCAAGGGTGCTCGGGCGGGAGGAATCGGTGCCCCAGTTTTGGGACTTGCTCCGGGAAATGAAGGCCGCCGGGATGCACGTGGACATCGACACCTATGTCAAGCTGTCCAGGAACTTCCAGAAGCTGCATATGATGAAGGAGGCCGTGGAGCTCTACGAGCTCATGATGGATGGCCCTTTCAAGCCCGCCCAGAAGGATGGACCGGCGATCATCCGGCGACTTGCGCTGGGGCCATCGCCAGACCTTGACCTTGTCAATCGGGTTGCCAGCAAGTTTGAGGCCGTGTGGGGCATAAAGACCAAGGAGTTGTATGACGGGATCCACAGGGCACTCACGAGCAATGGGAGATTTGATGAGGCCGCAAGGATTATGCAAAGCATGAGAGCCGAAGGCCACCAACCAGACAATGTTACATATAGCCAATTGGTGTATGGTCTCTGCAAGGCCAACAGGTTGGATGATGCTCGCAACGTGTTTGATGAAATGGAGGCTCAAGGCTGCATCCCAGATTTGAAGACCTGGACCGTGTTGATCCAAGGGCACTGTGCGGCTGGAGACGTGGACAGAGCTCTGCAGTACTTGACGGAGATGATAGACAAGAACTTGGATGCAGATGCCGATTTGCTGGATGTGATGATCAAAGGTTTGTGTAGCCATGAAAAGGTTGATGCTGCTTACACTTTGTTTGTTGAGATGGTGGACAAGGCTCATCTGCGGCCTTGGCAAAGCACTTACAAGCATGTAATTGGTGAGCTGCTGAGGATGAAGAAGTTTGACGAGGCACTGGCCCTTCTGAGGTCAATGAAAGCCTGCAAGCTCCCACTTTTCACGGAGCCATTCCCTCCTTACATTGCTAAGCATGGGACGGTCGAAGATGCAAGGGACTTTCTCAAGGCCTTGACAGTGAATACTTGTCCAGCACCTGCTGCCTATCTGCATGTTCTCAAGTCATTCTTTGCAGAGAGGAGATATTCGGAGGCTCAAGATTTACTGTACAAATGCCCTATCCATATCCGCAAGCACCCCCACGTCACTGAACTGTTTGAATCAATCAAAGTTGAGAGTGCTTCTTGACTGGAGTGTGCAAGCAGGCAATTGTTGGTGAGGTTATGGTGAAAGCTTAGCTTTTTGGCATTGTTGAGTAACCATGTTTTAGTATTTATAGTTAAGTTTCTTGTTATCAGATATCTTTTAAGGATATACTGCTCGACTAAGTTTAATGTCAGCTGTTCAGTTTGCTGCTGTTTCTCTTCTATTCAATCCTGCTACCATTACACCGAACTACTGAAGTAGTTTGCTTCTCCCACAAAATGACACAAATGCATCATATAACTGTGGCTTGCACTTGTACTCAGGTTTTGAGCACCATGTTGTTATGCTTTGGTAATAGAGAACAATTTTCAGTTTGAGAATAAGATCATATAACTGTGGCTTGCGGTAGTGTTACTTGTACCTTGAGATAAATGTCTGTTCTTGTAGGTAGCTTCATTTTGGGGCTACCTTAACTATATACACGTGCAACTCAGTAGTTGATCTGATGGTGTATCTGCAACTTTACTAAGTATATGCATGGTGGAGTTACATCTCCAGGTGTCCACAGCATATGAAGGTGTTATATGTTCCATTGATGATTGATTTAGTGGGGAACTCATATGAGCATGCCAAGACTCTTCAACTCCCATTCATCATTCGCAATGTTCGCATATAACTCTAAGGAGGGTGGTAAATATCACATCCTCAAAACAGTTATCTTCCTATTCACTGTTTCTAGCATCATTGCAGCTATGCCGTTAGATTTTGAGCACCATGTCGTTATACTTTGTAAGCTTTGGACCATTCTCAGTTTCATCATAATTAGATTACATGACTGTAACCACCAGTAGTGTTACTTGTATTACCTGGCTACCTTAACTACATACAAGTCAATAGTTGGTATGGTCATATGTTTTATATTGAAACTGAAATCTTTGTTACTTGAAAATTAAAATCTATCATGTAGTTAGTTAGTTAGTTAGTTAGTTAGTTAGTTAGTTAGTTAGTTAGTTACAGCTCCAGATGTCCAGAGCCTATCCAGCTTAAGGTGCTATTTCATTGACGATTTGGTTTAGTGGTGAATTCACATGAGTATGGCTGTATGGGAGTTGAAGTGTCTTCCAATTGAAGTTTTTATGGCTTTCTTGTCAAATCTGATATAAGCACATTTTTTCTTAACTGATCACTAGAATGGCTAATATGTAGAAGAACATGTATTATTTAACATCTTAGCACTACGAATGGATGTTTTTTTTCCCAAATAACAAGATTATGTAGTTAGTAACGCCCTCATTATATATTGTGTGTAAAGTACTCCCTCCGTTCTGAATTGTTAGTCATCCTGGCTTTTTACCAGATTCATTGAAGATGCTATGAATCTAGACAACTATATGTCTAGATTCATAGGAAATACTATGAATTTAGACACTCAAAATGACTAACATTTTGGAACGGAGGGAATACATAATAAGTATGTCTTGCAAATAATAGTGCCACATAATTACATTCTTATTCATAGTTGTAGCAACAACGCCATGGTAACTTGACTCTGCAAGTATCCAAGGCTGCAAGCAACATCTGTTATTCAAAGTTTCAAACTAGGATCTACAGCATATATATAGATACAAAGCATAAGTAGATACTATTGACTAGTTGAACCATGGTACTTCTAAGTTGAAGCTGGATACATGGTTGTGCTCTTCTGGAGTGCCCAAGCCCTGTGCTTCAGCTTGATGAACTCTGAAGCTATTGTGTCCACATCCTTATTCTTGTCATCTTTCATCATGTGGCCATGCCCCAAGTTGTCGCTGGTTCCTAGTGCTATCCCATCCTTCATAGCGTTGGCTTGGTTGTCCTGAAATTTGACGTGTTTCCTCTGGGCATGGAAACGAAGGGGCTGAGCGTGAGACATTGGTACTTGCTCCTTGGTTAAAGGTGACGAGGAAGTGTAAGAAAAGTGGGAATTGCCTAATTGGGTTGCAGTTGGGATGTCGTTGTGTCCTCTTATATAGGCCCAAGATTTTTTTTTTGTTGTTTTTACTTTGAAAGGATAAGCGGGCATCTTATTCTCTTTTCACAAGTTTGATAAAATCTTTTGTGTTTTTCCTTGTATACGCTTTCTTCATTCAAATTTGTTAGGCGTCACATGACTGAACTGTTACCCTTTTAGTAGATTCGCTGATTTCACTAGCTAAGGTTAGTTCCTAAAAGGGCTTCTTTTCTCCTATTCTAATAGGAAGCGTCAAGCTATATTTCCCTTCAGCAATGGCCAGTTATAGATTATAGGACTCTTTTTATTAAATGTAAATGACAAGAGAAACCTGCTATATGGATTTTATTTGTTTTATAATATGATTGGAAGCTAAGTTAATTAATAATATTTCATCCTTGTGCATTGGAGCTTGGACTTGTTTTAGTTACTGAGAAAGCATTCAAGGATTGCAACTGAGCTTCGTCCGGATGGCTGCATCGAAGGCTTTGTTCTATATGTGCATTGAAAACCATATAATTCGAGTCTGTCTAGCGTGTCTGTTTTTTATTTTAAAAAATAACAGTATATCCATTGTGTAGATGCTGCAGGTACTATTGGTGTAGCATATTTCTTTATGGAAAGTTATTCATGTTCTGTTGCATATGATTCTCTTTACCTTTTTATCTCATTCAGAAGGAATAATTGTATGATTTTTCAGGTGTTAGTCATCGTTTAATGTGCTGGTTAATCCCGTTCTATCTGCAGAGTTGGTCACATAGACGGACTTGGGACTTGCAGCAGTCAAAGCGGAACTGAGAAGGGCACCTTCCTGTGGTGCCGCCCTCCAGGTTTGACGGAGTTTAGTAACAGAAAGCAAGCGGTGATGTATACTCCACTCCACTACTCCAGTGGGCTTCTCTTTTAATAAAGATGCTGCTTCCCTTGACAATATCTACGGAATATTTATCGCGTGGGCACCTTTCTTAGCAGCCCTTTATTCTGACTGAAATTGCAGGAAGGCAGCTTTCTTTTCTTATCATTTGGGACTGATGCCAAAATTGCCAATCCACGAGTGGTGCCAAAATGGATTGTTCAGTTTTCTGGTTAGGAGGCAATCAAGCATTCATTGTTCACTTTTCCTGTAAGTATTTGCCACGGCTACCGGATCCACGTCATGCTACAGTCGCGCGGCGCTGCAGTCAACAAGCCAAGGCACGCTTTCCAAAGTGGGCCACGCACGCACGATATGACTTGTATCCCGGTGGCTAGGCAGGCAGATATCCTTGCACAGTGAGTGACAGCAAGTTGATGGCGGGTGCTGGCGAGAAGATGGCGCCGGCTTTGAGCTCCGTGCGCGTGAATTGGCCCGTGGCCGTGGCGAACCGCGTCATGGGCGCCGTGCACGCGGCGCTGGTGGCCGCGGTGATCGGCCACCGCGCCCAGCAGCTGCTGGTGAGCGGCGGCAAGAGTCTGGTGGTCGGGCACGGCTGCGCCATGGTGGTGGCCGACCTGACGCTCCTCTTCCTGTGGGCGCTGTCGCAGTCTGGGCTGTGGCGTCCCGTGTCGCGCGTGGCGTTCCCGGAGAGGCTGGCGTCCCGCGGGCTGCGCCTCCCCGGCGTGGACGTGCTGGTGGTGACGGCGGACCCGGACAAGGAGCCGGCGCTGGGGGTGATGAACACGGTGCTGTCGGCCATGGCGCTGGACTACCCCGGCGAGAGGCTCAGCGTCTACCTGTCGGACGACGCCGGGTCGCCGCTCACGCTGCTGGCCGCGCGCAAGGCCTACGCCTTCGCCAGGGCCTGGGTGCCCTTCTGCAGGACCTACTCGGTGCACTGCCCGTGCCCGGAACGCTACTTCTTCAACCCCTCCGGCGACCTTGTTGCTGATGACGCCGCCGCCGAGGAGAGGCTAAGAATCAAGGTACGTGCCGTGCTTTGCCTGCCTGCTTGCTTCAACTGATGGATCGATCGCTTGATTGCTTCTTGTCTCGACCCGGCCGCAATGTGCGACGTACTCTAGTGGTGACTCATATGCATCGTCTTTCTTCTTTGACTAGTGTACGAGACCAACCAACCAATCAATTTGACTAGTGTATCTAAATGTGCAGAAAATGTACGAGACGTTCAAGGGGGAAATAGAAGAGGCGTGCAGGAAGGACAAGGGGAGGTGGACGAAAGAAGAACGCCAGGATCACGACGCCCATGTCGAGGTCATCAGCAATGACGGCGACCAGCAAGAGTTGCCGTCGCTGGTGTACGTGTCCCGCGAGAAGCGGCGGCGGTCCCCTCACCACTTCAAGGCCGGCGCTCTGAACGCGCTGCTGCGGGTGTCGGCCCTGCTGACCAACGCGCCCTACGTGCTGGTGCTCGACTGCGACATGGCCTGCAACAGCCGCGCCTCCGCCCTCGAGGCAATGTGCTTCCACCTCGACCCGAGCCCGCCGGAGCCGGACAAGAAGATGGGCTTCGTGCAGTTCCCACAGATGTTCCACAACCTCAGCCACAATGACATCTACACCAACGACCTCAGGCACATCTTCGCGACTCGCTGGATCGGCCTCGACGGCCTCCGGGGCCCGCTCCTCTCCGGCACCGGCTTCTACGCCCGGAGAGACGCCCTCTACGGGGACACAGAGCTGTTGGACGCCACCGAGCTGGCGCGGAGGTTCGGCCACTCCGACCAACTCGTGGCGTCCGTGCGCAACCTGCACGCCGACCTCCAGCAGAGCAGCAAGGGCAAGGCCAAAAAGCTGGAGCTGGAGCTGCTGGAGGCGGTGGCCTCTTGCTCTTTCGAGGCCGCCGGCACCGGGTGGGGCGACGAGGTGGGCTTCATGTACCAGTCGGTGATCGAGGACTACTTCACCGGCTACCGCCGCTTCTTCTGCCGGGGCTGGACGTCCGCCTACTGCTACCCGGCGCCGTCGGCGAGGCCGCCCTTCCTCGGCAGCGTGCCCACCAACCTCAACGACGTGCTCGTCCAGAACAAGCGATGGATGTCCGGCATGCTCGCCGTCGGCCTCTCCAGCACCTACTGCCCGCTGGCATGCCGGGAGCTCCTCGCCGTCTCCGTGCCCCAGGCCATGGCCATCGCCTACTTCGGCTTCCTCGCCCTCTACGCCATCCCGGCGCTGTGCTACGCCACGCTGCCGCAGCTCTGCTTCCTCCGCGGCGTCCCCCTCTTTTGCCCGTGGTACGCCGCCTCCTTCGCGTCCTCCCAGCTGCAGCACCTGGTGGAGGCGTCCGTGGCCAACCGCCGCCTGGCGCTGCGCACCTGGTGGAACGAGCAGAGGTTCTGGATGCTCAACGCCGTCACCGCCCAGCTCTTCGGCTGCGTCAGCGCCGCCCAGGACCTGCTCGGCGTCGCCGCCATAGACTTCGACCTCACCAGCAAGGCCAGCGACGCCACCCTCTACCACAGGGGCGTGTTCGACTTCACAGGGTGCTCCACGCTCCTGCTCCCGGCCACCACGCTCTGCGTGCTCAACGCTGCGGCGCTCGTCGGAGGAACCTGGAGGAGGATGATGAGCCGCGGCGGAGGCTTCTCCAGGGAGCTGTTCCCGCAGCTGTTCCTCCTGAGCTACATCGCAGCGTTGAGCTACCCGCTGCTGGAGGGGATGTTCCTCCGGTGGGATCCGGCGAGGGTTCCAGGGCGCATCACCGCACTCTCGGTTGCCTTAGCTGCCGTGCTGCTCGCCCTCTTTTCTGGATAACAACAACACCTTAGTACCCCTATTCGTTTTTCTTTTTACCCCCCTTTGGCAAGCATCAACCAACAAGCATGTACTTCGAGACCAAGATGACATATCATTCATACAAGTACAGTAAATTATTCAGCTTTACGAGCAACTGAACAACGACGACAACTCGAGACATAAAGAAAAAAACCACAACAGTGAGACAACACCAATCAACTGACTTACTATGGAACTCATGCAACATGTTAGATTATTTCCACCCTACATCTGGAATTCCAGCACCACCATCAAACTGTGTAACGGTTCTTGGGACCTTTGTCCATCTTCTTTGCATCCTCCTGAACCATAGAGGGCCGAATGAGAATCGCTACACACATCAACACAGGGAACTGAGAAGAAAGGAAGAGTTGGGGGGCGCCACTCACATGAACGATGAATCCAATGGAGTCCTTGTAGTCCAGAAGTTCTTTCCACTGTTTCCCGATGCTTACCTAAAGAAAGATGAGGAAAAATGTTCAGCACGTTTCACCTGCTCACTCAGAATCAATGGCAATCATGCTGATGGCTCAAAACATTTTTATAATAAAAATGTAACACTTTAGCAGTGATCAGGGTAAAAAAAAAATACCCCCAACAATTTACTGGACCTTACGCCCGGGAACAGAGAAATGACCAAATTACTGGTCCAATCCTAGCCATGCTACCCTTCTATTTTCCTTATAAACTTTCAATAATTTTCTGTTTCCAGAAGCATCCGATAGAACTACTGACCTTAGATTAAAGACAAAAGGCACTGCTGTGCTACTCCCACAGCTATTTCTCCACCCCCATACATAGGAATTCCAGTTATCAGCAGCAACTCAAAAGCAAAACCCCAAATTTGTGGCACTGCACTTATGGACATGGTGCAACCAATAAAACCGAAAAGTAAAAGCCGCTCTCTTCTCCCTAGTGAGGACATGATACTTATAATAACAACTGTTCAACAAATAAGCCTTTATTAAGAATATGAAATGCACTTCGTAACATATAAGCTGCAAACCCTCCCGGAGTAAAATGATGTGCAGCTGAAGAAAGGCCTCTCTGATTAGAAAATTACAAAAGGAACAGCAACCTGTTGTAAATGGATCTACAGTGCAAGATTGTAGCAACAAGACACGTGCTTGTATGCATGGTAATTTTTATTTATCATGATGGTATAATGCATTGAATCGTAAGAAAAGCACAATGCCAGTATACAAGAAAGGAAACAAGCTGTTGCACAAGCATTTTAGATGGAGATGTCACATAAAGCACTCATACCTGGGCAGTTTCATTAGCAGCATTTTTGGTCCAGATGGCTATCCTTTCCTGCTTACCACGCACACTAACGACTGCTCCACAAATCTCATCACCATAATCGAATTGTTCACCAATCATTGCCAATAGCTACACAAAAGGAATATGACAGAATATGAAGTGAAGGCTGGAATACGGATAATATGCAAAGAATAATTTATCTTTTCTAGTGCCAAAAAAAAATGCTTACAGTGTGCAGCCACATTGTGTCAGATTTTCCTCTGCCACAGCTGATGGTCCATTTACCACCATTAGCACAGATAGGGTCCTCCCATTTTGGTTCAATCTTGTTTCTGAAGCAATGGAAGTCTGATCCCACAATAAGCTTGCTAGGGTGGTGGATATTATTGTAAAGGCTGAAAACCACAAGATTTGGTTAGTCTACTATTGTGGAATATATAAACGGACGAGAGCTAAAGTTGGAATAGAACGTAAAAGGAACGAAGCAAAGGTCACAAAAGTCCAGCAGATTCCGCACGCAGCCACTCCATTAGGAAAATAGACTACAGGTACTTATCCGGAGATAAAAAGTGGCAAGTTAAAGACTAAAATTTTGGGCATTTGCTACTCATGCATGTTTTCATCAAATCTTCTGACTTCGATGCATTCAACATCCATTATAGAATTTTGTCAGGCCTGACATGAACCGACATCTTCTGTAAACAAAGCAGATTTCAGAATCAATGAAACAAAAACCAAAAGAGTCCATATCCTGAAAGTTTGGCTCAGCAGATTAAATTGAACATCTGAAGTCTGAAGGAAAAAAGAGCAAAGAAGCAGATCCCACTTTCAGACAGTTAATGCTAGCTTTAGACCATAAAGTTTGCATTTGAATACACCAGAATCAGCCCTTGTGAAGAAAGGCTTCGAGCTAGGTTCTTTTGGGTATGGCACCTAAATACCATGGTATGCTACTGAGCAAACAGATGGTATAAAACAATAAAAATCGGTAATGACATAGCTGATCAACAATTTGTTTGAAATTAGTAGGAGCGTATGTACGTATTGGTAGCAATATCCTGAAGGAAGAGTCCCTGCTGTGTGGTTTTCAAGTCACCTTTGCTTAAAATGCCTAGTGTTCCCAAAAACAACTAGTACTCCGTAGTAGCACTCTGGCCTTATTATGGATTGCAATTTGGCATTTTATAATGATGTAAGTTGTGGTACGGTTGGGTCTTACTGATGTGAAAATGGATCCTACCTACATAGAGACGAGACGTCTTATAACAAACAAACAAAAGCAGCAACTCTGTCGTGAGAAGCAATTTTTTCCCCCGCCCTAGAAATTCAATGATACTATTGATTCAGCAAAACACAATTTAGATATCCGAGATCCGCGAAGCATGAGAGAGATGTTTGGATCGTAAACCTGAGTAACGGCGGTGGGTGTGAACTGGATCCGCCCAAAGACGGGCTGTGTGTGGGATTGTGAAGAGGAGGAGTAGGAAGGGTTTACCCCCAGAAGTCCTCGACGGTGGAGAAGGTGTGGATGGGGCGGATGGAGCTCCCCCATGCGGCCTGCTTGGACTTGCCCTGCGGGTTGTCGAACCAGAAGGTCCAGGAGTGCTCGAGCGGGTGCGTGGCGGGGTGGAGCGGCGGGGCGGGCGCGGAGGAGTCGTCGGCGATCTCGCCCTCCTCCCTGTCGTCGTCGGGCGCAGGGCGGCCCCGGGATCCGGCTGAAGTGGGCCTGGTGTCGATCTCGTCGGCCATGGCGGCGGCGGCGGCTCAGGTTTGGGTTTGGTTCTGTTTAGGTCGACTTTGCTTGGCTTGCTTGGTCGGAACGAACGAGCGAGAGAGAGAGGGGGGGGGACACGCGTTCTTTTCTTTTTTTGGTGATATAAACAAGGAAGGCCCCCGACCCTCGTGGGCTGGGCTAATTTTGCTTTGCTACTTCCTTCCTCCAGGGATTTAGGCCGTGTTTTGGTTGCTTGTATGAATGAATCTGTGGCAGCTGGCATGTTTGATTGACTGAATTGAACGATCAAGTAGGATTGTGTATCTTAATTCAAAAATTTACTATGATGATACAACTTGCACAAAAATGATAAGGCAGAAGAGAGAATCCTTTTTCCGGTTGTGCCAGCTTTTGAGGGAACACTGACACTAATCATGTATGCATTGAGGAACAAGTCGCCATGTTCTGGAATATAGTTGGCCTCAACCTAAGAAATAGACTAGTTGGTACTAATTTCACTCGGTCGGGTGAAACAGTTAGCCGTTACTTTGGATTAGTTCTTCATGCCATAGGTGAACTAAGCAAAGATCTTATTCGACCCCCTTCACTTGAGACCCCAGCCAAAATTGCAGGAAACCAAGATGGGATCCATACTTTAAGGTATGAAAAATGAAAGCAGAAACTTATAGATATATATAGTCATGCTTTGTGTGTTCTGATTTTTTTATTTGACAAGTAGGATTGTATTGGTGCCATTGATGGAACACATATAAGAGTATCCGTTAGTAAGTCAATGGAAGCAGCCTTTTGTGGTAGACAGTCATTTCCTACCCAAAATGTGATGGCGGCAGTATATTTTGACTTAAAATTCACTAACGCGTTGGCTGGTTGGGAAGGGATAGCACATGATGATGTGGTTTTAGCAGACACACTAGAACGTGACAATGGGCTACGAGTTCCAGAAGGTAACATAATTGTTTCTTGATCTTTATGCCCACAACAATTTAGTTAGACCGAGATCTAATAATCATGTTCCTAATATGTTAGGAAAATTCTACCTAGTTGATGCTGGATACGGAGCCAAACCTGGGTTCACGCATCCGTTTCGTGCCGTACGGTATCACTTGAATGAATGGGGGAACAATCCAGTGCGAAATGACGAGGACCACCATGAGGATGCCAAGTATTTCCTAAAATCTTGACCGTGAATCTTCATACTTTGCTAAAATTATGTATGCATGTATTCTTCCAATTAGGACCACCATGAGGATGCCAACTATTTGAACACTCCACCTGAGTACTACCATGAGATGGCAACTATCTTTGGCAATAGTTTGACAATCGGTGCATATGCTAAGGGATCAAATGACCCTCTAGCTACAGAGGTAACTGAAACTGAAAATGCACCAAAAGACACAACAGAAGCTTCACCAACAAATGAAAAAGAGGCTATGGATGATGACATAACAATGTCTGCCAACAATACTGGAGAGTCCTTAGGTACCAAACCACCTCTACCAAAGAAGGCTAAGGTGAATGTGGAAGACCCCAACATGGTCATGGTGACTATGATCAGCCAAAGTCTTGCAAATCTCGCAACAACCATGACAAATGTGACAAAAGCCATTACTTCAGAGGTTGAGATTCCAGAAGGACTTTATGATGCCACGATGAGTATCCCTGGTTTTGATGTGGCACATCTGGATCACTACTATTCTTATTTATGTGATCATCCACCACAAAGCAAGGGTTTTCTACAGGCTACCCCTCTCAAGCAAAATGATATGGTTTGCAAGGTACATCAAGGAGCGCCTTGCTGATGCTGATCTGTAGGTCCTGAGCTAAGTCTTTTGCTAACCAGAAGAACACACCAGAAGAACACCTTGTGTTGTATGTGATCTGTGTCACAACTAAGCATGAATTGGAACTTGTCATCACGGTAGTTGTGACCTGGGATAGTATTTTGCTAACCACAAGAACTGAAACTATGGTGGTTTATGTCATGTAGTAAGCACTGAACCAGTTTGGTGGTCTATGGTAGTTCATTTGGCTTGTCGTGTGCTTTTGTAAAAAAAACATAACTGAACGATTAAGGTTATAATTAGAGAAGACGGTCCCTATCTCCTTCTCTTTGTCTCTGGTTGATGAATTTTTAATACTGAATGCAGCATATTACTTGTCTGTGGTTCATGAATTTTCTATTAATATATTTGTCTACACAAATATGATATAAATATCATGATTAATATGATAAAGACATGATTTACAATAAAGGGTGGACATAAAGTAAACTATGTAATGCACACGATCCATTTATCCAACCAAACATGAACTTGTACCATCTTGTACTCTCTCATACCAGCAACCAAACAATGAACTTGTATCATCTTGCACCATTTCATACGATCAACCAAACACCCTAGTTGTATGAGCCCATGTAGGTGAACCATCTCATACATGTCCACTTTGATTCCAGCAACCAAACACTATCTTAGGCCCCCGTTTCGGCACAACTTCTCTCTCCTCTCCCCCTCCTGTTGTTGCTACTTTTCCTACAGTAAAAAAACAACTGTATTTAGAATTAGTTTTTGTCCAGAATCCATAATTGGTGGAAAGATAGCATATCTACGGTGCCCGCGTCAGAACGAGAGAAGCTCTAATCGGTTGCTCCTAAGGCCTGAAAATGAAATACTAGTTGGGGCACGCCACAAGTTCGACAATGAAGTAAATGGTGACCACAGAAAGCGTCGCGCGCCAAAGTTTTGACGTGGCAAAGTTTAGATGCCATCCGAAGTTCCAAACACGACCTCAGTGGGCGGTTAGATTGGCCATGACAAAATGCATAGTTAATGGAATAGCAAAGTACTACCGAACAAAAAGAATAAATGTTTGCAACAATATAATGGCACGACCAATCCATCCGAGGATTTGCGGTGACTCTTGATAATTTGATTATGATAATTGTACGTGCAACATGAAAATAAAAGAAAACGTCTCTCCTAGCGCGGGAGCGAAAGCAATGCAGAGATGTACTTAGTAAGGTAAGGAATCACACATCGGTCGCAGGATGGCACGCTACACACGTTAATATAAACAAATCAACAAACAAACAAATAATGATCCGTGGTGGTGGTGCACGTGAATGCGAACTCATTGACAGCGCGCGCGCGGGGGGCTTGGTGATTTGTCTGTACTAATCTCTCTAGATGGTTTGGCTGGTGAATGACGCAGACGGATAAGATCCATCCGAAACCCATTTCCTCCGGCCCTGGGCACCGTCATTCATGCGTCGCTGCTACGGCAAATGGTTAAACTAGCCAACAATATCACAGGGGTTAGTATCAACACAAACTTTTTTTCGAAAAATTAAAATAAATTGAACGATAGAAAAAGCGTGCCCTGTCAGTAAATATAAATAGTGCATCACATTTCAAAAATCTCGATCTGAGCGGTGGGCCCTCTCACTGTCGAGAGATGCGTGCCCATCCGGCGCGGCGCGGCGCGGCGCGGCGGCCTCTTCTTCCTTCCTCCTCCTTGGAGCAGCAGAGCAGAGCAGAGGCAGAGCACTCCGTGTCCATCCAATAATAAATAAATAAATAAATAGAAGGAGAGAGAGAAGGCGAGCCCTCCGCCACCGACATCGCCTCGTAACCCGTCCAATCCACATTCATTCTCCCCACGCCGCCACCGCACGCACGCATTCCCCGATCCGACCACCATGTCGTCGTCGGCGCCCGCCCGCCTGGATCTGGACGGCAACCCCGTCGCGCCCCTCACCATCTGCATGATCGGCGCCGGCGGCTTCATCGGCTCCCACCTCTGCGAGAAGCTCATGGCCGAGACCAACCACGTCGTCCTCGCCGTCGACGTCTACTGCGACAAGATCCGCCACCTCGTCGACCCAGCGCCGCCGCACCTCGCAGGACGCATCTCCTTCCACCGACTCAACATTAAGAACGACTCCAGGCTAGAGGGACTCATCAAGATGGCCGATCTGGTTGCTACCTAATCTCTCTCTCTCTCTCCCTCTCTCTCTCTCTCAGATTGGTTTTGTTCAACATTTGAGATTGATTGATTGATTTCCCACCTCTGCTGGCTGCTCTTTGTTGGATCTGCACCCAAATATAAGACGATTAACCTGGCGGCGATCTGCACGCCCGCCGACTACAACACGCGGCCCCTCGACACCATCTACAGCAACTTCATCGACGCCCTCCCAGTGGTACAACATTTTTATTCGCAGTTCCTACCACAGACTGACAGACAGAATCTCATAATTCCTTTCGTGCCGTGCAGGTCAAGTACTGCTCCGAGAACGCCAAGCGTCTCATCCACTTCTCCACCTGCGAGGTCTACGGCAAGACCATCGGCAGCTTCCTCCCCAAAGACCATCCTCTCCGCAAGGTTCACCATAATCAAGCGTTTTTCTCTCTCTTTAGCTTACTCAATTCAGTAAAGAAAACGATTCAAGACCCGGTGGCAGGTTGCTAAACTGTCATGTTTTATAACTACATATAATTGTTCTGTCCTTGTACCATGGTTGTTGAGGCCTGTTTGCTTGTTTGTTGGCGCCGGACATGCTCAATTTTTGACATGATTATAGGATGTCGACTTCTCGAGAATACTATGGTTTGACTGCACATGTCAGCGTACTAGGTCTTTCTTACTTTCTTCTCCCCATTTATCTGTATAGATCCAGTGGAGTACCATTTATTTTCCTTTTTGCCTCTTTATAATTCATACTGTTCAGGGCTTTAAGCTATGGCCTTTTTTTAAATACCATCTCTTATCCTGTAAGATAAGTTAGCAGATTGATGCTTAAGCAATTAAGGGTCACGACATTTGTCAATTAGGCATACTAGGTGTTTAACAGTACAGAGAGAGAGATGGCGTTTACTTAAATGAATTCCTTTTAGATTTATTTTTAATATTGTTTGATCCTTTTTCTTGACATCATCATGATGCATTTAAAAATAATCTTAAACATTGTATTGGTACTACACCCAGGCCAACCCAAGGAAAGTGCTGTAGTTAGTGCTACTGTGTCCATCTGCTTTGATGCAACTGTAATACGTCAACAGTGTTGGATAATATGATGAACTGTGAATTTTACCATGACTTTGTTCTAGATGTTGTTTGTTCTGGTGAACAAAGTGATATAGAACCTTACATTAGAAAGAAATGGAAACAAACCAGTTATAATCATGTCAGAACTATTTTTCTTCTTTTTGGGCCATATATTTGTCCTTCTCTGATGTTTGTGTGGCCATTATGTTTGTCAAACAGGAACCTGAATTTTATGTTCTGAAAGAAGATGAGTCACCCTGCATTTTTGGTCCAATCGTGAAGCAGAGATGGTCCTATGCATGTGCAAAGCAGCTTATTGAGAGGCTTATTTTTGGTTGGTAAATTTGGCTTGTATCATTTTTGTCACTACGTAGCTTATGGTAACAACTTCTCATTCTAACCATTGTTCTCATTATGATTGTCTGTTCACCAGCTGAAGGTGCAGAAAATGGCCTTGAGTTCACAATCGTGAGACCTTTCAATTGGATTGGACCAAGGATGGACTTCATCCCTGGTGTTGATGGTCCTAGTGAGGGCGTACCTCGGGTTTTGGCCTGCTTCAGTAACGTAAGTGTGCCTTCTTTTTTTGGCAGAAGATGACTACATTAGTTCTGCATCATGTTCAGTCTTCTCAGAAGATGTGTGGTGCCAATGATTTTGCAGAATCTGCTCCGTCGAGAGCCCTTGAAGCTTGTTGATGGAGGCCAGTCTCAGAGAACTTTTGTGTACATTAAGGATGCCATTGAAGCTGTTGTTTTGATGATTGTATGTTGTTGCCTTCACCTTCTCGGCTACTTGTGCTCAAATTCAATGAGACTGAACTCTTTTTTTTTCTTTCTGCTTTCAAATATGAAAGGAAAATCCTGCTCGAGCTAATGGTCACATCTTCAATGTTGGGAATCCTAACAATGAAGTTACCGTGAGGGAGTTGGCCCAGATGATGACAGAGGTATGCCATGGATGCTTTGCAGATGTGATTTGTCTAGCTTTTGCTGTGTCTGTTGTAAGCTGTGTATGTGTTGTTGTACAGGTCTATGCAAACGTCTCAGGGGAGGCACCACTGGATGAACCCATGGTTGACGTGAGTTCCAGTCAATTCTATGGTGAAGGATATGATGATAGTGACAAGAGAATCCCGGACATGACTATAATCAACAACCAGCTAGGTATTGCTATGTTTTTGAACGATTCTCTCTAGGTGTAAGGTGTTTTCTGTCGCTACTGGTTGATGACCAAATGCTGACTAACTGTAGGTTGGAACCCAAAGACGCCTCTCAAGGATTTGCTGGAGACAACATTGACATATCAGCACAAGACATACAAGGAAGCTGTCAAAAGGCAAATGTCGCAGGCTTCAGCTTCGAGTTAGACAACATGTTGGCGGATGGAAAGGTGGTGTGAGGGCGCTCACTCAGAGCAGTCACAGCAGTTATGATGTTTTGGAAGTCGGATACATATACGCAAGTAATTGTTTTTTGAGGCTCTAGTTGCTCCCTAGGTGCCCATCTTGTTAGATTCCAGCTGCTACCAAGGGAAGAGATGTTATCTGTATGGCAGGGTTGATGTATTCCATCCGTTGTACTTTGGTTGCGCCCCGTGCTGTGTCAAGTCATTCTTTGGTATCGTTTCATTGGCGAGAGCTGTTAATTGTTTCAGTATGTTGCAACCTGTGTGAGTTTATTAGTGCACACATTTCTCTGCCGTATGGGTAGCGATACTCAACTGTTTTGCCTGGTAGGTGAATTGGTTCCTTGCACCACTGCTACTCGAGATCAGTGTTGGCTAACTCCACCCTTTTTTTTTTTGTAAGGCTGTTATTTGTGTACACTGCAAGTATGAACCGAGCTAGGAGAAGAAACGGCAAATCGAAATTCCAATCAGGGTGAAAAAAACGAAGAGGATACGCTAGGAGAAAAAGTAATGCCATTTAGCAATCATTTTCTCTCCTCTCTTTTCTAGCTCGTTGCTTCTGTTTTCTTATTAGCAACTTCTGGCACAATCTGGATGACAAAAAATATCATGGAAAAAAGGAAGAACGGGACAAAGGGGAGAAAAACAGAAAAGAAAAAGGGCCCTGGTGTAGTATGCCTTGCTTGGAATCTGAAGCTGGACAAGTAAACAAAAAAGGGCTGCTGGCTCGACTCGTGAAGTTGAAGGAGACGAGACAGAGAGGCCTGCTTGGGGCTCCTGCCTGTCCAGTAGAACACATCCAGCGGCGGAGAGAGAGAGAGAGAGCCCATGGGCAACGCCGGGAGCACATCGGAGCAAGCAAAGAACTCAGCGGATGGAGGCAGCGCTGCCGACGCGGAGGCTCGCCGCGGGCCGCCGTCCACGGTCCGTTTCTTCCCTGATGCGGAGCGCCAAAAGGCCCGGCAGCCGCTGCCGATAAAGCTCGAGGAAGAGGAAGGCGCCCCGCCGCCGTCCGTCACCGACGAGGAGATGGCCCCGCGCAACCTCTGGCAGGTACGCCGCCGTCTCGATTCGATTCGTCATCCTCTACCTCCCAAGTTACCGTTCGCCCCCGTAGATTAGACTAGATTAGAGATCAGATTAAACCACCCCAAACCCCTTGTTGCGATGCGATGCTCGCTTTCCTAGCTCAATCGATCTGAGCGGGCTTTCTTGCGTATGTTGGACGGGCCAGAGCACGCTAGGCACAATTGTATTGTATCGTGAGCATTTCAATAACATGAGTAATACTTGCTTGCAATTTGGGTTGGAATTCGTAGTATCTATCGTCTGTTGTGCATGAGCCTTTTTCCTCATTCCCTGCATATACATAAACTTACTAAGTTTCAGAGACATATTTTGCACAACGTTTGTGGTATAGTTTCTAGTAGTTCACAAGTCACAACTATAGAATATACTTCCGCTTTGTTGAGGTGTTTCAACTTGGATGAAGTCACACACACCACATACACCAAAGCTCCTATGGATTTTCTTTCAAAACTCAATAAACTTGATACTTACGCATTTTCCCTCCTCTTCTTTGCAGCCTGTCCGGTTGTAATCATCTTTAGTTGTGATTGAACTTTGCAGTGCACTGCTCTGAAAAATGTTATATAGGTTCTCACTAACAATGCACGAATGTCTGTCATCTAGAGTCTGAATTAGGTGCAGAGAGAGTTCACTTTCATTGTCAGCATTGGTGACAGATCGAGATCACCGGGCTGTCATTTGTTAGTGGTTACCTTCTGCAAATGCTGTCTAATACACCGCAGGATGTAAGTTTCATTAAGAAGCTGCAGTTATTCATCAAGATAAAAGTCATTAATCTCTAGTATGCATGTTCATTCACAGAAGTTTTACTCTTGTTACCCGTGGTTGTTTCATGCCGAACATTTACTTGCCTTTCACTTTATTTCCAACTCTGCCTTGCATATCTTATGATACTGTCACTCAGACTCATGGCTTGTGGTTACTGATCATGCATTGCATCCTACCATATTGCTAGGTGTATGCACTTGGGGCGTTCATTGTGTTGAGATGGGCCTGGACCAAGTGGAAGGAGAACCAGGACAGAAAGGACTCGCCAGATGGGGATGGAGATGCACCCAGCGGGTCGACTTGATCATACATAGGTTGCTGCCTGCGTGCTGCTCCGGTCAAAAACTAGCAGAGAAGATTGTGATGCTGTTTCGCGGAGTCCGCAATGATTATATCACCAATGTTGCTTTGTGGTAGTGAACTATGTATTTTGCCGACAATTTTGCAATTTACATTCTGTTTTTACTCGTATAAAATCCCTTTTGATCACAGATCTATCATCGTAACAATCTGTGATCTTCCGATAGACTGCCGTGCTTAATTCTTTTTGGACTTTTCACTCTGCTGTCGACGTTGAGGTATTCGTGAACAACGTGGCCCACGATCGACAGCCAAAACTAGGGCAATCCCCTTGTTGGTTGTCATGCCCTTGTTCAAGTTTTGAGGCTTTGCCAAAAGGGCAACTAGGGCATGCCAAAATATTGGCATGACCAAGTTTTTTGGCCAAAAAACTTGGCAAGAAACATTGGTATGTCATCCAAACCAAGTGAATGCCAAAATTTATGGGCATGCCTTGAATTTGGCTTGGCACCTTTTGGTAGCCAACCAAGCATGCCCTAGTTGCCCTTGTTGATTGTCAATCCTTCTTCCGTCCTGAAGAATGGAATAGCACATAATAAGATACTATATTGTGATGCTGAAAATTATTAAAACGAACATATAATAAATACCAAGCACATTGTGATGCCGAAAATTATTTAAAAAACAAAAAAAAAATATAAAATGCTGGCTGTGGGGTTCGAACCCACGCGCACGTATGTGCAGAAGATCTTAAGTCTTCCCCCTTAGACCACTCGGGCAAACCAGCTGATTTTACTTTTGCATCTGTTAGAGAAGTATCTGACACGTATACATTAGATAAATACTACATGTGAAAAGTGGTGACCCGATCGATCGATCTCCGTGGTTGGAAGACGATATGATACGATGATCAATCGTGCATCCACAGCGTGCAGTCGACGTACCCCATGATGGGCGGTGGCTGCTGCTGGCCGGAGGCGGACGAGGAGGGGCGGTAGAGCTCGGCGGCCTGCGCAGCGCGTGGGCGGAGTCCGGGAAGTTGAGGAGGTCGGTGGCGCGAGCGCCGCGGAGCGCGATGGCGGCCATCTCCGGCGTCGGGTAGGTGCCCAGCCAGATGCGGGCCTGCGCCTGCGGCTCACGCACCTCGCACACCCACCGGCAGGCCCCCCGCCCTGGCGCGCACGCCGCGGTGCCCCAGCGACGTCGGCGGCGAGACCGAGGACGACGACGCAGACGACGACTTCATTTGTTTATTTATTTTGGGAACTCGTCTTGAATGATGTACCACCAGTGACCATTTCAACCAAGGGCTGTGAAATGAAGGAAATGTCTTGGGTTTTCCCTTATCTGTTCTCTTCCTACTCATGTTCATTCATTCAGTGGATTAGTCCTTGGTGATAGTACAATATACCCAACTCTGATGACATGATACCCTGCCCGCCTTGCTACAGTAGTAGAGAAAGTTGCTCCTGCGCCGACGTGGCGGTATTCCCCTATTGGGGAACAAGCTAGTAGCTATCTAGTACTCCATGACGACACAGCAGACAAGACATATACATGCTGGTACGTCACCTCCAATGCGCTCGCTTTTGTTGCTGTCCTGTCTGCATATGCATCTGCTGCAAATTGTTACTAAGGGTGTGTTTAGATTCAAAGTTTTTCAAAAAAAACATTATTCATCTAACTTTTTCTTATTCATCACATCCCTCCCACTCACAGAACACTATTCATCTACAGTGTTTTTTTGGTCTGCAGTGTTTTTTCAAGGAATCTTTCCCAATCTAAACACACCCTTATTTTCTAATCAGATCAAAGCTGGAAAGGCCGGCCGACTGGACTTCACAACGCAGCAATTCTTCACTGAAATATACTACTACTACTGTCGGTGCCTGATTTGGTCGCACCGGCACCAACGAGTGATTGCGGTGCTAACCACTCGTTTCCCTGATGGCGAGAGTGAGAGACGGAGTTTTATCCTGGTTCCGGCCACGGGGCCGTACGTCCAGCAGGGGTACGATGCACCGGGTTGCGTGTTGCTTGTAGTAGGGGTTTACAAGCAAGGTGGGAGAAGGAGATGAGCTCCTAAGTCCCCGGCTATGGCGTGTGTGGGTGTGCTGGTGGTGAATGCGTATCTGTTGCCCTTTGCATGGGCTTCCCTCCCCTTTTATAGACCAAGGGGGCGGGTGCAAGTACATGTGTTTGTCGCTAAGTGCACTGTTCGTCCATGCCGCGCACTACGCGAGCGGGAATCGCGCCTTCCTACTCCGCTGACGACATGGCAGGGGCTGACGTATCGTCCTTCCTTCTCGTGACGGTTCACGACGTCGAGGGTGGCAACTTGCGCACGGCTTTCCATGGTCTCCTTCGAGGTTGCCTTCGAGGGTGGCAGCGCGTCTGGCGGGGGGTAAAGTCAAAGGAGTGGTTGGCACAGTGCTGCTGGCAGGGTTAGGCCTGGCCGTGCAGCATGGAGCTCAGAGTCCACTGTTGCGAGTGGATTTGACCGATGTCCTCTCCGGGGAGTAGGTGATGGCGTGGAGCAGTGATCCCTGCTTTTTGACCGCGTCATGATGACTCTGATGAATCGTGGTGCGTTGGGCGTCATTCCCGGCGAGGCCGGCTCGAGCTTGGATCGCAAGCTCGAGCTCGCCATACCTCGAACGAGACGGGAACCTCCCGCTCGAGGGTAGGGGTCGCCCTCGAGGCCGCCGAGCCTCGAACGAGACGGAAAACATCCGCTTGAGGGTGGTCGTTTACCTCGAGCTGGACAGGCGCCGAGGACTCGACGGCGGCTGTGGAGCCAGGTTAATGTCGTTATGGGCCTTGATGCCAAGTAGTTTGGGGCCTAGATTGGGGTACCCTAGATTGGGGTACCCTTTTTGCAGGTGCCCGACAACTACTACTAACGATAGATAGATAATTCATGCATTCAGACATACATATGCTCTCCTGGTGCCACTTTTCAAATTCGGAACTGATGCATGCTTAACACGATTACAAACAAATTATAACTGCAATTAAATTGCAGTCATCCGCTCTAGGTATCACGATTCTGATGGTCTAATTAGGCTCTTGTTCTGTTTCAGCCGCTGCACTCTTTTACGGTGGCCTCGCCCTTGCCTGTGCTGCTCCCACTCGTGCGCCCCTCGGAGCACACGTTTGTCGCAGGCCTGTAAACACAGCATCCAGATACACACGTACGCTTCGTCAGTAACGCTGCAATGCGATAACAGTATCTGCTTTCTTATTACGCACAAAACACAGGAGTTACAGCAGCCACCACCTCGCACACATATTGAGTCCATAACTCTCTTTCTCCAATGCCATCGGAAGCACTTGTGCTGGCCAAACCAGCTGTATCTTCAGACAAGAACCTTTTCACAACAGCTGCACAGTGTTCAACTACTCCCTTGTCCCATGAGTCACCCGTCGTACCTAGCAAAATATGCGCAAGGCATTATAGGATGTACAACTCTACGGAAACAATATGCATTTGATGATAAATCGCCTTACAGCAGAATGCTCTGGTTGCGTCAACACGATGCAAGTTCCACCCAAAGTCTTTACTCAGCCGATGTAGCCTCCGTCTCTGAAGGGGAAAACAAAAACGTTACAGTGAGTCAAGCTCTCAATCTTCTAAACAGATATAACAAAGGATGCACGTGTTTACTTGACGCCGGACAAGTCTGCGTGTGTTTGTCTTAAGCTGGGAAACGGCCTCATCCAACAGCCTCTTAAGTTGATCATCATGTACAGTCAACATATTCGTAGAAAAGACTGCCCTATCCTTATCAGATTCTTTTCTTGTCAAATACTGTCTGAAAAACTCATCAAATTCACGAACCCCAATAGCCTGCCGCAGTCCTTGTGTGTAAACGGCATCTGGATCATATATGCCACATACTTCATCCAGCAGGCCAGCATCCATCATGCAATCGACCCTTTGGTTCACATAGTTATCCAGAACCTGAAGATCAGCATCTACCCACAGGAAACAACAGTCGAATCTGGAGTTACTAGTCCGGCCCCATTTCTGCTCTGACATAACCAATGGTTTCATTTAGGACATTCAGAATTCCCAGAAATTTAAACACATACAGGAAAAGAAGTGAGATGTAAGGCAATTACTAGTTCAGATTAATATAAAAGACATGCATTTCACTAGGACTTGCACACGGCGAGAAAAGCACCTAACAGACAACTATAGCGAAGTTCCTCACCTTAGCAGTCTCTCCTTGGAAAAGATTGCTGGGTAGGGCACCTGTGGTTGCATACAACTCAAGGTAGCGTCTTATCTTTCCAACACAACAGCCATGCAGAATGGAGAAACACAAAACAATCAATATCATTGGGAATAGAAAAGGAACCTAACAAGGAAAGTTAGGAAAATTGGGCAACATCCTTACTTTTCTATGGTCGTTTGGGTGGATCCTTTGGGCCGCGAGAGGATCTATCTGCTTCAAGCGTTCATACCCACAGCCCACGTCGTCGTTGATAAGGCCTGATCGGCATAACAGACAGGTAAACCGATGTTTGAAAATTGAGCTAGACGCGCCAATACTAGGAGTGATATAATGTGATTAGATAGATTGTTAACCTAGGCCATCTAGGCGATCACTCAAAGTACAGTCCTGCATATCTTGTGCCATGTCATCAAAGAGGAATGGGCTAACGAGGGCCTGCAATATGTACCGGCGAAAATAAGGAAGCAAATTAAATAGTCCAGTCATTCAGAACAAGGTGAACTTGATCATAAAGAAATCAGCATGGAATCAACAAAATTACCTGAATGTAAAAGTTTGTACCGCCAACAATAACAGGGAGGCCACCGCGATCCAGTATTTCCTGTATGATCTGTGACCAGAGGGGGAAGACGTGAGCTATGTGTGACAAAGGTAATCAGATCAAGAGGTATCACTGAGCATGAACAGCTAGAGCAAGTAGTGGAACTTGTAGCAGCAGCATTGGCTTACCGGCACGGCATGGTCGCGGAAGTCGCGGCAAGTGAACTCGACGGAAGGATCAATTACGCTAAGGAGATGGTGAGGAACACCTGGAGACACGCATCGAGAAATTAATCTGGCAGGAAACTGAGTTTGGGGATTGGGGAGTTTGTAGGTCGTGGGGAGCCAGAAACCTTTCTGCTCGTGCAGAGGGACCTTGTTGGTGAGGACGTCAAGGCCGCGGTAGACCTGCATGGAGTCGGCGCTGACCACCTCGACGCCGGCGAAGTGGGCCGCGAGGTCGACGGCTAGCCGCGACTTGCCGGCGCCCGTGGCGCCCATCACAATCACCACCTTGCCCCGCCCCCTTTGAGGCGGCGACGGCGGCGGCGGCGGCGGCGGCGGCGACGGCGACGGCGGAGAGTGGGTGGTAGCTCCGTCCTCGCCGGCGTCTGGAACCGGCGGCGTGGAGGCCGCGGTATGGACCATCTCCAGCCGGCGGCGGCGGAAGGAAGCTGGCAGTCAGGTGGGCCGTGGGCTCTGCTCTCCTCTCCTCTCCTCCTGTGTAGTAGTGTGGTTCGCTCAAAAAAAAGAAAGTAGTGTGGCTCGCTCATGAGTTGTGACACAAACAAAATTATACACCTTGATAATGGTATTTTGCTGATGTATTTGCTAAATGCGAGGAAAATAAAAACGATCCGTTGAGAGCTTCGTTCAATCTTTTCTCAAAGAAAAAAAAGAAACTAATAAAAACGAATGGAAATACAAGGGTTTAGTCTCAAAGTATTTCCGTGAATCACAGTTTAACTATGCTAGAATACAACAGCAACATCATTACAGTTTGTCCTCGGGCTAACTAAAGTTTGACAACGCTAGTAGAATACAACATCAACTTCATTACACTTTGGTCCTATGTCGTCCAAAGATCATATTCATTTGATACAGTCAAAACCATACGGAACCAAATACATGTGCAGCATCCTCTACTTGTCTGTATAGAGACACTCTCTCATACAAGACGTGGATGTGGCTGGCGCCTGGCCTATTCTTGCGCGGAACTAGCCAGTAACCATTCTCTTTCCCTGAAGATGGCAGCTGTGTTCAGGTTCAGGAGTACCACAAGAGACAAGCTTGTCACACTCTCTCTTTCACTATGGTGGTTGTCAGCCTTTTGCTGCTCCATTCCAGCACTACGGTGTCCTTGTGCACCGGCTTTGAGGCCCCTCTGGAAAGCTCCAAACAAGACCCCCTCAACGTCTTGCATCTGCTCATCCTTACGACTCTAATCATCTTCCCCTCAGCGTTCTGCAAATAACGACGGCCACATATCAGCGTTTCATCCAAGCAGCCAACGTCCACAAATCTTTTTGGTAACTCACATTTGGGCTATCATAACCTTCTTCACAAGCATCACAAAGATCCAAAGCCAGCTTCCGTAGAAGTGGTAGCTGCAACATAGATCAGACTTAACTTAAACAGTTAAACTACAGCTGTCCAAAACCACGAGTGCTAAAGTTAGGGCGAGCTACAAAGGTACCTCTCTGATAGCATCGTCTATGATGCGCCTTCCAATGCCTCTACCCTGCAGTTCCCAAGTCTCAGACACTATATAACCAAACAATAATTGAACTTGATAATAGACAACATTAACTAAAAAAACTGCAGGTTTGCAAGTTAAAAGCTTTGTTTCGACCATGGCCGTATCAGGCACAACTCCATACTCAAGTACGATTCTAATTGTGCTTTAGGATTTACCAGAAATATGTATCAATAACATGGCTACAACATACTTCATACTCACCGTGTGCCGTAGTAGGACGTCTTCCAAAGCTTTACAATTTAAAATAGAAGAAATTCCTTCAACTGTTACTTGACCACAGTCCTGAAAAAAGGAAAAGACATTCCTTCAGGCGTTTGCAGGTTGAAAATTATTTTAGCGGTTGAATAGAGTCTACAGGTTCAAATCACACTATACTCTTTATAGCATTTTAAGTCAAATACATCTCAAATATCAAAGTTTCAACTGATATAAAACATCTATTCAAATGCAGAAAATGTAGAAAATACAACTGTAGAGTACATGCCAATGCAGAAAATGTGGCAGGCTATTTTGGTAGTTCTAGAAGTTACTTTTTCAAAGGCTTTAGTTGCCCCTGCCACTAGGCATATCCCACTGAGCAAAGTTGCATTAGCAACTAAACCCCCATTTTTTTTTATAGGAAAACAACATATTCAAACACTACATTAATACGATTTTACCCAAGGTAGATGTTTGCAGTTAGGCATACCTCAAGGTGTAAAAGCACCAAGTTTGGCCACCCATATGAGATTATCTCTTGAGAGCCTGTAGATCAAGAAAAAGTAAAAACTCAAACTGGAAAAATAATAGGCAGATCCACATCCTGAATTTGAAAGGAAAACTTACTGGAATCAAGGAGTTTGCAACCAGACAGTGAAAGTTCAGTTAAGTTACAATTCTCTGTAAGGATTTTCAAGTCATCATTTGTAAGCCAAGGAGTGGCCCTCTGAAGCCGTAGTACTCTTAATGCTGTTGCCTTTGTTTGAAAGCTAAATGAAGTTAAACTGCCTAGACAATAGTACAGGCAAAGCACCTGAAGATTTGTTGCTGATTCCAATAGATTTCTAACAACACTATCAGATATCACCTGGATGTGGAATTGTCAATTTATTATTATGGGCATGGAGTGAAAAGCATAGGTTTTTAGTTGAAGTGGAGTGTTGGGGCACACCTGAAACCTCAGTGTCAGAGACTCGAGAGATGGGCAAATCACAGGTAGAGCATGCAGGACATTCTCCGCTAATGTTGTGCCGAGGCCAACTGTCATCTTCCTTACTTTACTAAAAGAAGGAATAAGGTCTTTGATCTGAATAGGGCAAAATCCCCAGCCCATTTCAACATCCTCCAAGCAACAAGTGCTTCCTATCTCCTGTAGAAAATCTCCATACCTGTAACCACTGATTCGTTCTACCTCATCACTTTCAAACAGAAGACTTTGACATCCAGCTGTTTTCAGACATTTCAAATTACAATTTCTTTGCATAACAGGTGCTAATGATGCCATAGAAACCTGCAAGTTTATGGACAGGAAAAGATGAATTAAGCACTCTATTGTGATATGAAGATCATAAGACTCGAGAAATACAAACAAATAATAAACTTTTGGTGGTTGTCTATTGAAGCAAGCAGATATATGATGGCTGTCGCATTAAAAAAGAATAACATGAAAGTTCATCACATGATTAAAAATTATATGACAAAAACTAAACTATAGGAAGAATAACATATCAGCCTGAAAGATAGAAACAAATGCTTCAGTTTAGTATGTGTTACTCATCAACAGTCTCCTGGCTCAGTGAATATTCCAGTATGATCATTTCATCAATCAGTCAATTTTAGTGCTTGATTACTTAGAAGATCAAACTAAATTACATAACCAGTATAATATATATACATATATTTTAAAAAATAAGCACATAAAATTAAATAAAGTGATCAGACAAATCGAACAAAACCATAATCAAACAGAAACTTCATACCACGGTCTCTGAAACATCAAGATACTCAAGACTAGAGCCAAAAAACTTGGATAGTGCACCATCTGTAAGTGATGTTTCCCTTAAGCACAGAAATTTTGTGATATTTATAATGCTCATTAGCTGTGACAAAGCAGCAGAGTCAAGACCTACACAAAGACACAAATCCAATTAGCTAGTACGTCCATTCAGCTGTAGTAGAAGGTGAGCACACTAATTCTGCAAATCAATAAAACAAGCATATCATCATATTCCTGCTGTCTCAAATATGTTATAATCTGCTTATTTGTGGAGAGAGCATGGGGCATGGGCATGGAACAAAAGCAATTGTGCACACCACACATTCTAACAATTGTTTTTACCTTTGCAACCACCCAGATGTAACTCTTGCATACTGAATGCCATAACATGAGCATGTCCATTGTCATGGCCAGGAGGATTTGCAGTGCATAGCGTTTGAATTGATAGGTTTCCAAAAGAAGTATAAGAAAGAACCATGGAATGGATCTTTGTACACTTTAGCAGAAGGTTTGAAATACCATCATCTGTCACCAGGGTGCAGTTTCTAATGTTTATGTAACAGAGAGAATTTTTCAGCACAGATATCTTTAGTAAGTCCACATCTGCACGTGCACAGAAAAATAAGTTACTAGCTTGCTAGCAAGATAATGAGTCAATAACCATACACACTGCTGCAAAGCAAGAAACAAGCCCAATTTTTTTTTAATTACCATCAATATCATTTCTGCCTTCCAATGTCAGTCTTGATATATTTGAGAAAACTGAATCCAGTTGACATGGTATATAGTATCTTCTTGGATTTTTCTTCGCTTTGCCTAGGACTTCAGAACTAGATGTGACTATTGACTGTCTGGGTGTTATGGTACTTGCATCAATAGTCATATCGATTTCATCAATACATGGACATCTAAGTAACAGGTATAGCAAATCATCAAATTGAAAAGACAAACAATGCAAAGCTCTGAACATTCTTAGTTCTGGAAAAGCCAACTTCAACCAGTCAATTGCTGCACCAAAATGAACATTTGGACATTTTGAAAGATCGACCATGTGCACATTCCTAAATAATAAGGTTTTAGCAGCCTTCTCCAGTTCATCATAAAGAATGAAGCTTTGATGATCAACCTGGGTGTACGAACGTACTATCCTTCTCTTAAATGAAACAGCCAGATCAGTAGGGAGAACAGATATGTACAATAATGCTGTAGTTATCTGCGGACATCCTGAAAGCACTATGTTCTGCAAAATGAAATCATAATCCATTAAAAATACACATAGTGCAAGTTCTTCTCTAAAAAAAAAACTAATTTTATGAAGCAAGATAAGTAAGCCAACTGGCATAGAAAAATATTTAAGAACACATGAGTCTTTAAAAAGATCTGGTCAACCTAAAGCTTTTCACAGCATATATTTCGCTATTTTCCCAGCATTTGGTCATATTAAAATAGACTAAGAGGTCAAATTAGGTTCCATTCACTAAATGAGTAACGTAATTTGGAAAAACAACAAGAACCCAAAAGAATAAATTATAAAGTAAACAATCTTAGATAGCTTAAATGTATCACAACAATATTAGTACAATGGAAACTGATGCAAAAGAAAACCTTTGAATATTGCGTTATTCGAATGCAATAGCCCTCCAAATTACCGTCAGCAATGGCATTCAATAGAGTTTTCAGACTATCCTTGAGAAGATTAAGAATTGTACATATGACGCTGTTTCCAAAGTCAAACCAATGCCTCTTTGTTCCTAAAAATACAAATGAAGTTTCCCATCTCATTACTAACACAGGGCAAGAAAGTGTGGAGAGCATTTAGTGTAGAAAAAGAAAAAAACATGAGAACTAACGGCTATCACTAAAAAATTACTGAGCAAACATTTGTACCTGTCGCAAATTCCAATGGTAAAAGGCATACCTTCACCTACAGAAATAGTTTTTTTTTTTAAAAAAAATGATATACATAGCTGAACATGGTCAGATGCTTGATGAACGTACTACAGAAGATGCAGAGGGAGTCGACATGGATTTGACATTAATATTACTCACGTATGTTGTAGAATGTGTACCTTGCTAAGAAGTAAGAGGTGGCCATCTCCTGAGTTGGGCACTGATTGTTCACAGGGTTTCATATTTTCTGAAACCCAATATAAAATTGCTTCACACAATTGTTTTTCACTGCACAAGGACAGCAAATTCTTTTGCTTCATAGAAGGGCATCATAAAAATCAAGTTATGGGATATCAGTGAGAAATGATATGACAAACCTATCAACTGTCAGATGTGGACATTCAATGGTTGAACGTAACAAATCATAAGGTACTTTATTAAATGATCTCCTTGAAATAATATGTGCCTGCACGGTTCGCGCAATGGTAATGATACAGAAAGAACATCACATAATGCGTGAGCATATAAAAAATGAACCAAACATCGCTAGTAAACATTTTTTTGAAAGAACACGCACAATAGTACTGCAATGTAGTATGTTGTACCTACAAAATTCTGAGCTAGATATTTTGGGCATATGTCTTGAACAAAAGTAACACCTGCAAACATAGCAATAGTCAACATCGAAGAGTCAATTAGATTTTATTAAAATTTGCAGCTATGGTAATTCCAGAATATCACAACAGAAGACACTGACCATGCTCTTGAGAAAAGTACCAGACTTCAATTACGAAATCCAATCGAACTACCGGGGCAGAAACTTGAGAGCCCATGGTGCGGAACCATCTTTCACAGTCCACTAGAAGGCTCTCAACAGCAAGAAACAAAGCTCCCTGAATTTAGGTATAAAGGAAATTAGAGACTTAGATAAATGCCTACCAAATACCAAAGGCAGTAACAACGTATGACCTAAACGGCCATCTCCCTGCAGCAGCTTTCTGGTAGGCACCATTTACTGGTAACAGCATATTGAGGCGACTACAGTACACAAACATGCATGAAATTCTTGTTCACATGACACCGAATTTATGAAACAAGATAGAATCTATCAAATTAAGCGAGCGGCGATTATCTTGTATTATCACCAACGACAGCTTAGTACAGAAACACACAACACTGGGACATTTGTATTCAGAACTGATAAGAACGAACACTAGATTCTTTTTGCAAGGGCGGGTTACCTCCAAAAGCAAGAGGAAATTGTCGTGCGTGATGGTAAAGCTTTCGGAAGGCTCAAACAGATAGCGCAGCACTTGCACGGCAGCCTCCAAATTGCATCCGAGCTGCACGTATTCTCTGCCCGATTCGCTGCATCCACAGAAAGCGCCCATGAGATATTCTGCGCAAGCTTGAGCGTTGAGAGCTCGAGCGATTGGGTTTTCGCTGACCTGAAGCTGCCGCCGAGTAGCGCGCGGAAATAGGAGGAGCTCTCGATTAGCCTGAAGAGAGGATTAGCTCATCAGACGGAAGGAATCAGCTAGGGGTTAGGTCGAGATGAGCGAGCACTCGCTTGCCTGTGCCGGTCGGCACGAACGGCGACGGTTGGGGACGGAAGCGGGTCAAAGCGCGCGAGGTCGGAGACGGAGACCGGTGGGGGAAGAGGCGAGGAGGGAGCATCGGCGGCGGCGGCTGAGGATGCGTCGGTGATCTCAAGAACCACCGGGTCGCCGGCGTCTTCCCCGTCACCGGGGAAGGACATGGCCGTCAATGCTTCAGCAAGTCCTCGCCTTCGTTCGTCTCTTAGGGTGCGTTTAGACAGGGGAAAGATTCCCGAAAATACATTGTTCAAAAAAACATTGTAGATAAATAGTGTTCTGTGAGTAGAAGTGATGGGATGAATAGTGAAAAGTTAGATGAATAGTGTATTGTGGGAACTAAACGGGGCCTTAGTTTCCCCACCAAGTTGGCCCAACTCAAAGTGTGGATGGAAAGGCCCATCAGACCTGTTGATTTCCCTAAACAAAATTGTTGATGATTTCTTTTCTTTCTTTTCTGCAAAGCCTCAAACTGATATTTAGAAACTTTTTGGAACATATAAATACACAATATCAGCATCTAAGGCTTACGGAGACTATTAAAAGCAACTTTTTAAAATGGAATAGAAGCTCCATCAATACAAATGTATTATTATCTAGTCTATGTCGTTGTCTCTACTTTCTCTTGCAATATATTATTGCAATTTTCTACAAAATCAACTCAAAATCGTTTTTGAATGCAAAAATATTGGTTTAAACTAGATGTTTGTCAAGTTTATGATCAAAATACAAGTTTCAAATCAAGATGCAACTCTATGGAGGGATGAGTTTCAAATCAATATGCATATATTAGAGAAATAAAACATGCATATATAGATGTTCAAAAAAGGCCGCCCGGACCTACATACACAGCATGGGCCTTAATTTTGGTTTCCAAATCGTCATGGATAAATATACATCCATCAAACACATGAACCATATGATCTAAAAAGAACACACATGAACCATATGATATGGCCATCCGGATGCCTAGGCGTTTATTCACATGTGAACCTGATTCTATATTTCTGTGTTGCGAATAATTTTCATTTGTATGGCCGATTTCGTTCCGGAGCTATGTGATATAACCACATGACACGAGATTCCACTAAAACTAGGGGTTTCGGGTTCACAGGTCACATGACTTACTCTGACCAACTTAGATGTCACCATTTCTTTATCTATTTTTGCACATGTGGACACGATTCTCCGCCGATTTTGTTTCGGATCCCCTTGGCTCCTCCTCTCCCCCACCCCTCCCCACCCCGGCGCACAACCCACTGTTCTCAACCCGATTCTTAAGCCATCTAACCATGTTTTGGGTCCAATGTGTATGTCCTTTGAATGCATTTTCATCACGTCGAGCCCTTTTTTCCCCCTCTCGTGAGGTATAAGGTTCTCAACCCAATGTGTTGTTTTTGCCTGATCTTGAGCCGTTTTGCAAGTTAGCCATGTTTTCTATCCAATCACGTGTGTGTGCCATGTGAATGCATCTCCACCGTTCTCGATCAATTTCGTTTTGGGTCCCGTTAGGCTGTTTTTTTCCTCCTGTGAGCTATAGCACATAGTTCTCAACCCAACGTGTTATATTCGCCTATTCTTGAGACATTTTGCAATTTACCTATGTTTTCTGTCCAATCGTGTGTGCGCGCGCGTACGCGCCTATGAAAGCATCTGTACCATTCTCGGTTGATTTCATTCTGGGTCCCATCCAAGGGTCGTTTTTTTTCCTCCCGTGAGCTATAGCATATGGTTCTCAGCACAACGTGTCGTTTTCGTCCGTTCTTGAGCCATTTAGCCATGTTTGGGTCCAACGCACATGTGTGTGGCCTTTCAAATCGTTTTCACCTTCTGGGCCAATTCTGCACACGGTTCTCTCAACTCAAGGATATAAGAGAATAATTGTCATTGATTTTTTTTTCAAGCACACATAAGAGAGTTGCATGCTATCTTTGTATTATAGAAGAAAACATACATATTGTTTGTGTTTGTTACTCATCTGTCGTCGTTTATTGCTGCAAAGATAGATAGAACGCATCGTGCCCATATATGATGATGAGAGAGACTAGCTTAATATGTAATCATTATTCCGTTTGATCGGTGACCATGGCAATATTGGCTGGTCCTCCGATGGTGGTGGTGGTGGCGGCGCCTTGTCTGATGCGGCGGCCAAAGCGTGCGACGGCACAGTCCGTGGAGAACAAGTCGGAGGAGAGGTAGTCGGGCGCGCCGCCCATGACGGGCATGATGGAGGTGACGTTGAGCCTGTTGACGTAGTTGGGGCGGTAGGTCTGGCCGAGGACGCCATGGACGTCGTCGGTGAGGTCGTAGAACTTGAAGCCGAGGTCGAGATGAGCGAGGCTGTCGTCTTCCTCCGTCACGCCGTAGTTGTGGATCCGCGAGTCCTCGGCGGTGATGGGCACCACGTTGGCCATGATGCGGAAGACGCCCCTGAGCTCGACGACGACGGTGTTCACCTGCGCCGTCCTCGTGATGGAGAGCGCCGGCGCCGAGGGCGCCGCCCACCTGGAGCCCACGAAGCGGGGCAGCTCGACGCTCTCGTCGTCGAAGGCGACGCTGAGGTGGTCGGTGGCGGCGTCCCACCTGGTGGTCTTCTGGGCGCCCACGTAGAGGTGGTGGTGGGCGAAGCGGATGCCGAGGGCCTGGATCCACGTGAAGTCGCGGCTCATGGCCGGGTTGCGCTTGCCGATGAAGTGCGCGTTGATGTGCAGGTCCGAGTCGGAGACGATGCAGAAGTCCTTGTCCTTCTTGCCGTGGAAGTAGAAGTTGTTGCCGTCGGCGCCGGTGAAGCGAGGGTCGCCGCAGGAAACGCCGGGGTAGAAGTCGCACACTGCATTTCATCACTGTAGCTTAGTGTGCGTGCATGCATGCATATGGCCAGGAATTCAGTGGAAATTAATGCCAAAGACTATATATAGCAGCTAGCTACTCACAGCAGAATGTCTTGCAGCTTGGGCACTGGATGAGGCACTTGTGAGGGCATCTTTTGTTGCAGCTGGCCGAGCAGGTGGTCTTGTTAGTCTTGGTGTTGGTGCACTTGTTGTGCGTGCTCGGGGTGGCCAGCATCAACCTCTGCTGATGCGAAGACGACTGCTCCACGGCGAACGCCGCCAAGCACGCCACCACCAACCCCACCTTCAACACCGCCGCCGCCGTCGCCATGACGACGACGGATCGAGAGCGCGCGAGCTGGGGTTGTCTTGTGTGCATTTTGTGTTACGCCTCGATCTGTATAATCGATCGATCGAAAGCTATACCTAGCTGCTGGGGCTAGCAGCTCTGGGTCGGTGATCGATATATAGATCTCACAGCCACAACTGATGAGCGGATCGTATGAGCTTATACATATAGCAGCTAGCTCTAGCTGGTGGGGTGCCTACCTAAGCCGGCCTCGCCCTGCATGGTCAGAGCAACGAGAGGTTGACGTTGACATTATTGGCCCTTGAGTCCCGCCTCAGCAAGCTAATAAATGCATCCATCCTTCCCGTGTACTCCTGTACAGAAGACCTAGCAATAGCTAACTGCTGCTGATCGAGGCGGTACACTAATGCAATGCAAGCAACATCCTAAACAACAATGAACACTAGTGTCCACACTGTCTAGTGGTAATAATCTGATGCACATATATGCAACTGTTAGTGCGTAGCTGTTGCATAGCATGCATGTGTAGTTTTTGCTCATGCTACGATACCTCTTGCTACTCGCGGCAATATTCTCAGTCTTCGGTTCCCACCTTGAGCTACTTGCAGCAAGGTCGGCCAAGCCATGAACGAAATGCCACGCCATTTCCTTCCATCTTTCTTCCTTTCTCCGCAGCAGTAGCACGGCCAATATTAGAAATTCCAACTTACATTATTCCACTTTCAATTTTCAAGTGGCCGGGACTATCTGCAAAGTCACGAAGCAGCTAGCTGGCTTTCTTTATCCGGCCAGTTGCTTGCTGCTTGAGCAGCCAGAAAGCAACAAGTAGCAGAATTTAAGCCGACCAGTCGTTGTACATGCATGGATTTATGTTGTCTGTCAAAAACTGCTTTATTCCAAACTTGTCCATGGTTGTCAACATGCATGCAAGTACCTTTAATGAAACATTTTATTCAAATATATACATAGTGTAGCATGCATAAAAACCAAAAAAAGGGAGGCGCTAACACTCTGATGCAAACATGCAATTTTAGTTTTTCTTTTCAGGCCATGAATCACAGCCGCCATTAGTGCCATAATGGGAAAGGTATCTCCATGCATATAGTTATGGTCACATGGCTTATCTTGGCTGTCCATTTTTCTTACATGACGATCTTCGTACAATCGCGTGGAAGATTTTACCTACCCATGATTCATCTCACCTTGATTTCAAGATGAGTAGTGTTCGGATAAATCTTGTGGTCACACGAATGTACATGTGAAAAATTCATGTTGGATCTGATAGTTCTTTTTAACGGATGCCAAAAGCTTTGCCAAATTTTTATTAGAAGAGTAAAAAAGAAAGATCTCACGACTTACAAGCCAATACAAGATCCAATATAGTCATCCAACCACATTTATATTTTATATCTTTTCTTGTTCTCTCTACAATATTTGTTGCGCTGTCTTCCACCTCTGAGGCGGAACGCATGTTACGATGCATTAGACCCTACACTCTGTATAGCATTGTTGACTAGACCCCAAATCAAGCGACGTCGGTTGACCTATAAACAGAGATCCATGCTTGGATGTTGGAGTTCCTACTACTAGGTGTCTAGTAGTTATATACATTAGCTTGCATATTGTGTGCTGTGAAAGCATGGTCAGCTGTAAATTAGACAGAATCAACGTAAAATGTAGGTTACTCCATATGATGTACGTACTATATTCGTCGATATCACATCATGCATACAAACAAGAAAAAAATAATTTTAAGAGAAAATGGTCATCGTCCAATTAATGCTATTATACATAGATACAACAATGTCTCTCTAATTTTATCGGAGCATTTAATAAGGGGTAAGGAGTGAAATATTACTATAAGATCGGGATCAACATTACAGAACATTTAGTTTTCTCCTGCTGATGCCATAGACAGATGAAGACTTATCATGCATGTGATCATGTCAGTTTGTATAAACTGGATCTATATATATAACATGATTTGTTCACAACATACATATATACCATAAAGAGTAAAATGCATGAGCGGTCCTCAAACTTGTCTAGTTGTGTCATCTAGGTCCTCAAACTCTTAAATCGCACTTTTAGCCACCGAAACTTGAACTTGGCGGCATCACAGGTCCAAACGGACCTCAGCCCGCTTCGCTGGCTGCTGTGGCCGTCCACAAGGGCTGTG
This sequence comes from Digitaria exilis, assembly GCA_015342445.1. Lineage (NCBI taxonomy): Eukaryota > Viridiplantae > Streptophyta > Magnoliopsida > Poales > Poaceae > Digitaria > Digitaria exilis. The sequence goes on along the minus strand of JACEFO010003293.1, from coordinate 692,504 downwards.
ACGTGGATTGGGCGGAGCCATGTAAGCAATCACCGCTTTCCTCGATTGTCAATCACCGCGTTCCTCGGCTGCTCCTCCGCTGTTTTCCATCTAAGCAACAACCTTTCCTTTGTTGGTCCATCATTCTTTTTCTGTCTAACGCCATCGTCGAGCTCATCCGGAGGGGTTGTTGGCGATCAGCAGGGAGTCCCAGAGCCAAACGAGCTAGGAGAAGGAAGGAGGGCGAGCTGTTGGCCACGGCGCCACAACGGTCGACAATGGCGCCGACATTACGGCTGAAGGGAGACCCTGTGCCCACCTACGGTGAGTTTGTTCAGATGTAAACATTGATGAATTTGTTTGTTCTGGGATGCTCTGGTTGTAATTGTTGATGGCTGAGGCACAAAGTTTTGATTTGGGATCTGACTACTTTGTGCTAGGTTTGTGGGGTTATGTTCTGGGGTTTTGGCTTTGATTGAATGTTAGTTGCAATTTTTCCAAGCTGAGTCACAAATATTGAGTAAATGCATTTGCTCTGTGATGCAGGTGCCAAGGCCGACGAGTTTACAGTTGAGATTCATCATGGTGGTTTATTTGCTGGCTTTGGTCACTTGAGGACATATATGGATGAGAAGGTGGACTGGTTTGATCACTGTGAGGCTGATACTTGGTCGCCACTATGGTTTGACGACTTCATTGAACAATTGGGTTACACCAAGACTGCAGAGCTAAAGATATATTGGTTGCTGCCAGGGAAAGAGCTTGCAAATGGGTTGAAAGTTATCGCTACTGATTTAGACACTAATGTAATGTGTTCAGTGCTACATAGTGTGAAGAACTTGGTGGTGTACTTTGACCATGATGACACTATTTCGTGGGCTGCTTGGGATGATGATGTTGCTAACCCAGTAGCACAACTACCCATAACTGTAAGCCCAGTGAAGGTGCAACGCATTGATAAGGAGGAGGGTGAGAAGCTGCCTGATTTCTATAAAAATCTAAGGCATCATCAGAAGGTTACTTCATCTGTTGTGGAAGAAAAGGAAAATATGAGTGAATATAACAGTGAGGGTGACTCTGATTTTATGGACAACGATTATGAGTTTATGGCTGGAGATGATGATTTATTTGTTGACCATGTTGATGAGGACGTAGAAGATGAAGGAGTTGCCAAAGGGAAGAAAATTGCAAAGGGAAATAAGGCCAAAGGAAGCAGGCTGAAGGGTCTTGAAGTGGTAGTAACTAATGATGATGGAGAAGATATTTCAACTGATGAGGAAGTCCTACAACTGCCACATGAGAAGGGAAAAGTGAACCTCAAGTTCAAATCGTTCATGCCACAGGACATGAATAACCCAACATTTAAAGTTGGAATGGTATTTGAAACGGTTGAGACTCTGAGAAAGGCAATCACAGAGTATAGTTTAAAAAATAGAGTTGAGATCAGAATGCCAAGAAATGACAGGAAGAGGATCAAGGCACATTGTGCTGATGGATGCCCATGGAACTTGTATGCTTCATGGGATAGTAGGGTGAAGACATTCATGGTCAAAACCTACTTTGGAGAGCACAATTGCCAAAAGGAGTGGGTTTTGAGTAAGTGCACATCAAGGTGGTTGGCTGAAAAGTATATGGACTCATTCAGATGTGATGATAAGATGACTCTATCCAACTTTGCAAAAACAGTCCAAAAAGATTGGAATTTAACTCCTTCAAGAAGCAAGCTAGCTAGAGCAAGAAGGATTGCCATGAAGGCCATTTATGGAGATGAGAGTGAACAATTCAACCAGCTGTGGGATTATGGCCATGAGATAAGGAGAAGCAATCCAGGCAGTTCGTTCTATCTGAATATCGTAAGCAATCATTTTAGTACATGTTACATCTCACTTGATGCATGCAAAAGGGGATTTCTTAATGGTTGTAGACCTTTCATATGTTTGGATGGGTGCCATATCAAGACTAAATTTGGTGGAATTTTACTGACTGCTGTCGGCATTGATCCTAATGATTGTATATACCCCATTGCAATGGCGGTGGTCGAGGTTGAATCATTGTCTACTTGGAAATGGTTCTTAGAGACCTTGAAGACTGATTTACGCATTGATAACACATTCCCTTGGACCATCATGACAGATAAGCAGAAGGTATACTATTTTTCTCATAATGTTCCTTATGAGATTATTATAGAATGCTAACAAAAAAATTATTTTTAGGGTCTTATTCCTGCTGTTGAACAAATATTCCCAGATTCAGAGCATAGGTTTTGTGTGAGGCATCTTTATTCGAACTTACAGCAACACTTCAAAGGTGAGATCTTGAAGGACCAGCTGTGGGCTTGTGCCAGATCTAGCACAGTCAGAAGATGGAATGATAACATGGACAAGATGAGAATTGGATATGGATGCATTTCTGTGGTTAGAGAAAATGCCACCTAATACTTGGGTAAGGGCATTTTTCTCTGAATTCCCCAAATGTGATGTTCTGTTGAATAACAGTTGCGAGGTGTTCAACAAGTATATCTTGGAGGCTAGAGAATTACCTATCCTTAGTATGTTTGAAAGGATCAAACAACAATTGATGACTAGGTACTATAACAAGCAAAAGGAAATGTCAGAACAGTTTGTTGGACAAGTATGCCCTAAGATTAGGAAAAAAGTACATAAGCAGGCAGATTGGGCAAATTTATGCTATGCTGTGCCGTCTGGTAAAGGTGTTTTTCAGGTTCAAGAGAGAGAGTTCCAGTACATCGTGGACATTAATGCCAAGCAATGTGATTGCCGGAGGTGGAATCTGACAGGTATCCCTTGTAAGCATGCCATCTCATGCTTAAGGCATGAGAGGATACCAGTTGAAAGTGTCTTGCATCCTTGCTACTCAATTGATACATTCAAGAAAGCATATGAGACCAATATCTGGCCATGCAAGGACAAGAGCACCTGGGAAAAGATTAATGGACCTCAAGTCCTTCCACCTGTTTATGAGAAGAAAGTAGGCAGGCCGCCTAAGTCAAGGAGAAAACAACCACATGAAGTCCAAGGAAAGAATGGGCCTAAAATCTCCAAGCATGGTGTGATCATTACTTGTAGCCATTGTAAACAAAAAAACCACAATGCAGGTGGTTGCAAGTTCAAAAAGTTGGGCATAAGACCAGAGGAACATCAATCTCAAATGGAGCAGACCAGAGGAACACAAGAAGCACCGACAAGCTCTCAAATGTTCTTACAATAAGGTGCTGCAAGTTCTCAAATGTTATCACAACAATATACTGACACTTCTCAATTATTTGCACAATTTAGCTCAACCATGCTGCTGCAGATGATGGAACAGGTAATCTCAATTTTTATTCACAACTCCTTTTCTAAATTTCCAAATTACTCGATCATGCCATGTTCTTGCCATTTCAGGCTTCGCAATCAGCCATGCCCTCTCAGCATCCAGGGCCAGTTCCAGACTCTGTGTTCATAAGCTCCAACAGGCCAGTAGCTAGGCCAGCTGCACTAACCACTGCTACCAAGGATGGTAAAGCTGCTAGCAAGAAGACGAAGGCACCAAAGAAGACTAAAGATGCTCCAGTTCAAAAGAGGAAGCAAGCAAAGAAGTCTGAAGCTGGTAATGCAAAGAAGACTTGATGTCCAAGATAGAGCTGCACCTTAGATGTGAAGTTTAATTTTGATCTTTTGTTAATGACAGAAAGTGACTTGTAGAAATGGCATCATGAATAGCCAAATAAATCTACAATGCTATAGCATGTAGATGCCTTCATTTTTTCTGTAACAGTTACATCAGGCTAGTGTTATTGATGTCTGCACCAAAACATGGATTATTGTCATATTGCAATCAGAGTATCAACCTTGTTGCTCAAATCTACCATTTATTTGCGCGAATGTTGTACAAATTCCAAAGTTTGTACATTGCATATATGGTCAATAATTGAGTGCTCGTTCAGAAAATTCAGGAACAATACTAATGCATAAATATTCAGTACATACATCTCCAGTTGTGTTGAATAGAGTAATTGACCATACAGATTGTGCATCAAGATACTAGAGACATACACACACAACTACAACACACTTTAGATAAACAGCAATGCCCCTGCAATACTACAACTATAAACACACAGGCAGCAATGTCTTCTGAACCCTCTGCAATGCAAGCCATATTGGGCTTCCTCCTCTGCTTCTGCATTTCTGCTTGCAGTGATGCGATTCCAACTCTGCCAAACATGACCAATTGAACCACGAGATGTCTTATTACCCTTCATGCTACACGGCCATGGCTCCATCGAACATCACCTGCATGTCTATACCATCAAAGAGTAGTTGCAGGCCTGGGACGGCAGCACCAAAACTGACACGGCGTGGGGCGTGGCATCAAACGTCGGTGTGGCTGCTGCTTGCAGGCACGCAGCGATGGCGCCGCTGCTTGCAGGCTCGCCGCAGTGGCGACGTTGCTCGCAGGTTCCCAACACGGCACGCACGACTGCTAGCTGCGGCGAATCAGGAATCAATTGCAAAGATGCAGACTCGGGAAGGTGATTGACGGTGGGGAACAGAAACTGAGGACGAGGATTCGAAGGAACGAGGAAGAGGCCGCCGAATCGGCGTTCCAATAACTGGGGATCCGATTCGAGTATCCGGCGACAGAACGAAATTATTTGGGGAACGCGACTTGAGCTAGGGATTTGACATCGATAATTTGCAATTTAGAACTTCCAATCTGGTTTTATGATCCTGAGGAGGCAACTATAAAAAAGCCAATGAAAACGGCCGCGAAGCATGTCGCCCGATCCACGTCATATCCCTCGTGGACGGCCACGTCAACCAGCGAAGCGGATCAAGGCCCATTCGGACCTGTGATGCCGCCAAGTTCAAGTTTGGGTGGGTAAAAGTGCAATTTAAGAGTTTAAGGACCTAGATGACACAACTAGACAATTTTAAGGACCGCCCATGCATTTTACTCTACCATAAAGGTATATGCTAGTACCAGCAGATCAAATGGATGGCTCAAAATTTAGGTGCGGCAGGGTGGTCGATATTATAATCGTCTCACCAAAAACTTATTTCTTCCATATTATTATTTATGATGAACGAAGATGCGTGAGCCGCCATGCATGGGTGATGCATGTTTACCTTGTCACACACACGTACGCACGGCATAATAATGAATGAATGAAGGCAACATATATGGCAATGGATCGATCGATATTGTTGTTGGCTTGATTAATTATTTCCTGTCATAATGGCACGGAGGATCTGCTGCAGCACTGCACCATATGTATGTACGTACATATATGTATATATATAGTTATTGAAGAATGCATGGTCAAGAGGCGAATGTGGTGACGACATGGCGATGATGATGGAAGCGGGAGACGGCGCAGTCGGTGGAGAAGAGGCCCGAGGAGAGGTACTTTGGCGCGCCGCCCATGATGGGCATCTTGGCCTTGATGTCCACCTTGGTGACGTAGCCAGGGCGGTAGGTCTGGCCCAGCACGCCGTCGACGTCCTTGGTGAGGTTGTGGAACTGAAAGCCCAGGTCCAGGTGCACCAGGCTGTCGCCCTCCTTCCTGCCGTACTGGTGCACCCTGTTGTCCCTGTCGCTGATGGGCACGGCGTTGGCCGAGATGCTGAACACGCCGTCGAGCTCCACCACCACGGTGTTGACGGCGTCCATGCGCTTCACCGACAGCCCCCTGCTGGACACCCACCGGGCGTTCTTGGCGGGCTCGACCTCGACGGGCTCGCCGTCCAGGGTGATCTGGATGTGGTCCTCGTCCTCGTCCCACTCGGCGGCCCTGCGGGCACCCACGTACAGCCGGTGGCCGCCGCCGAAGGTGACGCCCAGGGCCTGCACCCACGTGAAGTCGCGCTTCACCTCCGGGTTGTGGTTGCCGATGAAGTGCGCGTTGATGTGCAGGTCGGAGTCGGAGACGATGCAGAAGTCCTTGTCCTTCTTGCCGTGGAAGTAGAAGGTGTTGCCGTCGCCGCCGGTGAAGCGGGGGTCGCCGCACGAGGTGCCGGGGAAGATGTCGCACACTAGCATGCATTATATTGGTTGCATGCATAAATATCAGAGGATACATACATACATATATATATATATATATATATATATATATATATATATATATATATAATATATATAAGAGAGAGAGAGAGAGAAGAGGTAACAATGCAATGTAACGAACGACTAATGAAGGCAACTCACTGCAGAAGCTTAGGCAGTATGCGCAGAAGACGAGGCACTTGTTAGGGCACTCCTTGGGGCATCCCACGTAGCAGGCCGGGCCGCCCTCGTCGGAGCAGGACACCTGGTAGTTGCGCTTGTGCCCGAACCTGTTGGGTTTCAGCGTCACGAACTGGGACCTCGGGGAGGGCTTCTGCCCTGCCTTCAGCGGCGCCTTCTTCCTTGGCAACCCCGGCGCCGCCGAGGCCACGCCGGCGGCCACCATCAGGAGCGCCGCAACAAGCACAGCTGCAGCCATGCCGCCGCCACGCCTCGCCATCGTCGATCGATCGATTATTTTGTTACCTACTTACTCTTACAGGTCGATAACTAATTCAGCCAGCAGGAGAACGAACGAGGAAAAGAGCTCGATCGATCTCTTGCGGCCAGCCGTGGCTGCTTCTTGTTGCGATGGAAGGAAGGACACGACGGCCGGGGGATTCTTATGGAGCACTAACTAGCTAGTTAGGCTGTTGACTTGTCCAAGGGATCCATTCAAGTGAAGTGCAAGCTATAAGCGGCTTGCATGGGAAGTCGCGTACGAGGGGACAAAGTGACACAGTACATATTCTGCTTTGCACTGTGTCCTGTACTTGCATCTTCTTCATCTCCAGCTGTAAAGTAAAAGAAACAATACTTCCGCCGGATTTAGCGTACGTTTCAAGGATTTAGCTCAACATACATTCAGGCGAATTCCCTTTGCTTGGTCAGGTCAACGCTCCAAGAACGAACATGCATGGCCGGTGCTCTCTGTTCCGTTGCCGCCGGCAGGGTCAACCCGCATCTGCATGCAGTGCATTCCTTCGTTGTCTACGAAATGATGGGCCGGATGTCCTAGCATGGACTGGGTTGTTGGTCGAAGAAAAATACCACGGCGCGCCGGCCCAAAAGTTTTGGACGATCCGCGCGATGCAAACTGGGCCCAAGAGAATTCTTCTCTGATTCAATTTTACAACAAAGAAAATTCGTGTGTTTCTGATTGGGTTAGAAGTTAGAACTCCTCGCTATCGACGGGGACGTCGCATACCACCAAATGCGTAGCGCTGGTAAATCTCTTGAATCTCGAGATCTGCCGGCTCAATCCTTCGGAGATGCTCATAGGGGGTAGGGTTTGCGTACGTGTGTTCATAGGGTGAGTGTGCGTGCGTGTAAACATCTACGTTGTACTGTGTAATTAAAAAAAAGATTGGGTTAGGACTCAAATTTTTAATCATTAAATCTCAAATCAATAGCTTAGATCTCCGCTTTTTTCTCTCCTCCTTGTTTCTCTCTCTTTCTTATCCTCTTCTTATTTATTTACCACCCACCCCCGACAAGCCCCACATGCCGCCTTTATATATATAAGGGGGAGGACAAATATAAGGTGCAGACATAAGGGGGCATTTGAGCCATCCGTTTCTTAAATCTGGTGTTCCAAAATCTGGGTGCTAGCCTATCAGAAACACCCTAGTGTTGGTTGGCTTCCTTTCTTGGTTCTCGTGTAGACATAGTTTCTCTCATGCGAGACATTATATCATTCTCTCCCTTGTTTAATTACTTTGCTACATCTTGTGACGGGCTATTTAATGTCATGAAAATCATCATATACTAAGGGTTGGGATGGCCTCCGGGCGGAGCCAGAGGGGCATCCAAATAATAAGGTTCTGCATATTGACGCAGCAAATAAAGGAAGGCTGACATCTTAGTCACATGGCATATTTTGTCATAGACAATGTTTTGTCATCTAACTTTGTCTAAGTTTTAGCTGTATTTTTCTTTGCCACAAAAGTGATTCAAAACAATGGTTGTCCACCTCAGTTAAGAACTTGTGGTAAAATTAGTTTTCATTTGGCAACCAAATGTATGTGCTATCTCCCCAAGAAGTTACAACCGCCCAAGATGTTGAATGCAATACTAACGGATTTATCATTGAATTCCATCATAATGACCTTTCCCACATCAACACCAGCGTTCATATTGGTATAATCAAATTTATTGCTGCATGCGGTGACTACATATATAGTCTAGCGAATTTTGCATGCATGTCCAAACCATTATTGTAACCTTCAGTAGGCCCGAGCAGTGACCATGGAGATACCGGCGGCGCGGAACCTTGCGACGGCGCAGTCAGTGGCGAAGATGTCGGAGGACACGTACTTGGGCGCGCCACCCATGACGGGCATCTTGGAGCTCACGTCCAGCTGGTTGACGTAGTCGGAGCGGTAGGTCTGGCCGAGGACGCCATGGACGTCGTCGGTGAGGTCGAGGAACTTGAAGCCGAGGTCGAAGTGGGCGAGGCTGTCGTCCTCGGTGACGCCATAGTTGTGGATGCGGGAGTCCTCCTCGCTGATGGGCACGACGTTGGCCATGATGTCGAGCATCCCCTTGAGATGCACCCGGATGCCATTGGTGGCGGCGATCCTGGTGATGGTGAGCCCCGGCACGGTGGCGGACTCCCACACTGCGCCGGCCTCGGTGGGGATGTCGACGGGGGCGCCGTCGAAGGCCAGCTCGAGGCGGTCGACGTCGTTGCTCCACTTGGCGGTCTTCTTGGCGCCCATGTAGAGGCGGTGATCGGCGAAGCGGATGCCGAGGGCCTGGATCCATGTGAAGTCGCGGCTCATGGCCGGGTTGCGCTTGCCGATGAAGTGGGCGTTGATGTGGAGGTCGGCGTCGGAGAGGATGCAGAAGTCCTGGTCCTTCTTGCCGTGGAAGTAGAAGTTGTTGCCGTCGCCGCCGGTGAAGCGAGGGTCGCCGCAGGACACGCCGGGGTAGAAGTCGCACATGCAGAAGGTCTTGCATCCGGGGCAGAGGACGATGCACTGGTTGGGGCACCGCCTGTCGCACTTGGCCATGCAGGACGTCTTGTTGGTCTTGTCATCATTGCAGGCCAGCTGCTGGTCCCTCTTGAACCTGCCCGGGCTGATCACGTGGTAGTTGGACGGCAGCGGCACCGGAGGTGGAGCTGACGACTGAGCCGCGACGGAGGCCGCGGCGGCGCACACCGCCACCAGGGCGGCAACCACACATAGAGCGAGCCGGGCCATGATGGGTGCCGACTCTGTTTGCTGTCTCTAGGGCTTCTATTAGACGATGGCTGTGAATGTGTGTTTGGTGGTGAGGAAGCAGAGATCAGGGAGGGTGCGATTTATAGGGGCCTGATGATCGATCGATGCAAAGCGTACGTCGCGGCGAAGCTAACACGTCGTGCCGGCGGCGTGTTGAGGTCATCAGATCAGGAGCACTTTACGTTCAGCTGGTGGTTCATCCCGATCAGCAGCTAGCTAGGTTTCAGATTCCCTGCTGATTATATTGAGCAGCCAAGTAATTACGTTGACTATTTATTGAACGAATAATATTGAAAGGGTGCTCACCTTTTCATAACCCTAATCAACCTCTGCTCAACTCTATGGATATTAATTATTCCATCGGTTTCAAATCATATATTTTTTTTTACTTTCATTACCCTAATCAGCCTCTGTTCAACTCTATCGATATTAATTATTCCATCAGTAAATTATATTTCATTTTGCTTTTTTTAACACGAAGTTTGGCTGCTTGTTTTATTTAAAAAAATTGCACAAACATAGTAAAATTTGAGTCATTCTTGAAGAACTTTTATTATAAAGTAGACATAAAAAAGTGATATTTTGCATAATCTCTTTAAATAAGATGAGTGAACAAACTTAAGGTCGTAAAAAATCAAACGAATTATAATTTAAATTGGAGAAAGTATGTACTATATATGAGTATTAACATGTGTATTTAACTTAAATGAATTATCTAGTGTGTGCGTGCCAATCCATCTTGACATTTTGCATTACATATTTACATATGAGATATCAAAATAAATCTCCAAAGGACAAACCCAACACTCCACCCTAGCTGGGTGCCTGAGCCTCCACGTCAATTTTAGATGTCCAAATCAACTAGACGGGTGGTTTTGCATATGTACAGCGTTCTTTGCAGAGGTACCATATATGCTTGCTCCGACTCATAGCAGAAGCTCTCGCCCAGGCACATGTTGGGGCTAGGTAAAGCAAGATATCTACTGCTCAGGTATGAGGGAAACCATATAATTTATAAAGGTCTCTCATGGAGTGCGCTAGGAAAAAGTACAATGGCCACACATTAAAGTAGACATAGCCTTTTTACAGAGTTATTACTGATCAGGATTCGGGCACTTTTAGTTTCACATATTCCTATCTACGTGGCCAGCCACCTTTTGCTGCAATATGACTATACCAAGTTATAGGTAATAATTTTGGCAGTGAGAAAAAAAAAGGGTCTAACTATCAAGTTAACATTCTTTGGTTGCCTCAAATCCACGAATTTGGCACCATACGTGCATAGAATTAGTAAGAACTAACCGCCATACACATCCTTTATTTCTTGGATATCCGTGTGCCCGACGCAAAGCACCGATTTTCAGAAGACGACTGTGCCGAAATGGTATATATGGTCTATATATATAAATGAGTTTTGTAGGTGGCGTGACACGCACAGAAAGCTGCATCAGGTGCATTCAGATGCACGCACAAGGCACCTAGCTACCTGAAGCGATGCTTTAGTCAGATACCAGGCAGGCATGCATGCAGGTGTGAGGCTGATGGAGAGGATATGACCATGCATGCGTCAGACGGAAGCAAAAGGGGCGGCGCGCCTGCCGGCGGAGGCCAGCTCGCTCGCTGCCTTCACCGCCACGGCGGCCGAGCATCTTGGGTTTGCACGAGCGAGGTGGCCACGATCGACGCCGGCGAGCTGCTCGATGCCATCCATGCATGCATTATATCCTAGTATAAATTGCCATGTCGATCATATGATGATATCGATCGGCATCTCCATCATCCTCGCTCACCATCACTACACGAGAAATATAGATGGCCTCCCGGAGGTTTGTGGTGGTGGTGGTGGCTGCAGCCCTGGTGGCGGCCGTGGCGGCTCAGTCGTCGTCACCGCCTCCTCCTCCGGGCGTCCCGCTGCCGCCCAACTACCACGTGATCTCCCCAGGCAAGTTGAAGAGGAACCAGCAGCTGGCCTGCAACGACGACAAGAACAACCAGCCCAGCTGCATGGCCAAGTGCGACAGGCGGTGCCCCAACCAGTGCATCGTGCTCTGCCCCGGATGCAAGACCTTCTGCATGTGCGACTTCTACCCCGGCGTCTCCTGCGGCGACCCTCGCTTCACCGGCGGCGACGGCAACAGCTTCTACTTCCACGGCAAGAAGGACCAGGACTTCTGCATCGTGTCGGACGCGGACCTCCACATCAACGCGCACTTCATCGGGAAGCGCAACCCGGCCATGAGCCGCGACTTCACGTGGATCCAGGCCCTCGGCATCCGCTTCGCCCACCACCGCCTCTACGTGGGCGCCCAGAAGACGGCCACGTGGAGCAACGACGTGGACCGGCTGGAGCTGGCCCTGGACGACGAGCCCGTGCGCATCCCCGCCGAGGCCGGCGCGCGATGGGAGTCCGCCACCGTGGCAGGGCTCACCGTCACGAGGACCACCGCGGCCAACGGCGTCAGGGTCCACCTGGCGGGGGTTCTGGACATCATGGCCAGCGTGGTGCCCATCACCGAGGAGGACTCGCGGATCCACAACTACGGCGTCACCAAGGACGACAGCCTGGCGCACCTGGACCTGGGCTTCAGGTTCCACGACCTCACCGGCGACGTGCACGGCGTGCTGGGCCAGACCTATCGCGCCGACTACGTCAACCGGCTCAGCGTCAGCACCAGCATGCCCGTCATGGGAGGGGCGCCCAACTACGTGTCCTCCGACATCTTCGCCACCGACTGCGCCGTCGCAAGGTTCGGCGGCGGCATCTCCATGGTCACCGCCAAGGCCTACTGATCGATCATTGTCGGATTCCGAAAGATTTGTTTGCACAACACAACACCATGCATATGCATGAATAAATCTCATCTGTCAGCGCGATTGCTAGCAAATCGATGTTCAGGTTAATGTAAGACAAGGATGGACAAATCATCGATTACCTAACGTCTCTGGAAAACAGTGCAAATATTGGGCATGTTTGGTTTGTGCCCATGTTTGCCCAGCCAAAAATTGAACATGACAAAATCATGGGCAATGCCAAAATTTAGGTGTAGTAATGTTTGGATTGTGACCTTACCAATAGTTGCCAAATGTTGTGTATCATGTGGGTATGACATATGGGTCCTACATGTCATGAATTGTTTTTGCCTCCAAATATAGTCAACTAAGTCTTGTTTTGTAGATTTAATTGTAATATGAATTATTATGTAAACATATTGTAAATTAGATTAACCATTTAGGAGATATAACCATTTAAAGTAGGCTAAATCTTGTTTATGGGTATTCGTGCAGCCAGTATGCTATTGCCACCTAGCTCTTGGAGCTCCCTTTGGCTGCCAAAAAATTGGCGAGCAATTTGGCCACCCTTGTTTGTGCCCACATTTGTTCTCCACTCCAACTAACTAGAAATTGGCAACCAATTATTGGCAATAAACCAAACACTAACCAAATCACAAGGACATACTAATTTTTTGGGGATGCAATTGGTAACCAACCAAACATGCCCATTGTCATCAACCTTGCTTGCATTTCGATCGCTACTAGGAATGCATGCCAACCAAATAGTGTCTTCTTGCTCCGGGCAAGGACGAGGGTATCGGAGAATGAATCAAACTGTGAAGAAAATGCAGTTGCAAGGGGGCGGACCCTTGGTGACAGTGGGCTAGCTACTTACTAGACTGATCCAGTAAAACATCATGGGCCCATCTGTGGCCCGGCCCATAGACGTAGCGTTTGAAATAGCGCGAGGATGGCGCTTTCGCTTTGCGTAGGAAGCGCAGCTGGTCAAACTGACCTAGTGACCTGACGTACCATGTCCCTCCCTGCTACTACTAGCTCAGTAGTATAGCTTGGGCAAGCTAGCTAGCTTGCAGAAATTATGGAAACCAAATTAACAGGCTAGGTGAGGTGGACTCGAAAGCACGGCGTCGGCGACGACCCTTGCATTGAAGGCGACGCCGCCGGCCGGGACGACCCGGGCGATCGACGCTCCGGCCTGTAAATTAAATAGCCGGACCGGTGCCCGGGCGTCGTCGTCGTCGTCTCGGCTATGGCGGCTCGTGCGTCGTCGTCCGAGTTTGCTCTGCTGCTGATGATGATGCTAGCGCTGGCTGCTGCCAAGCAAATGATGCATGACTCAGCTGGGGCAGCGCCGCTGCTGCCGTCCAATAGTAACTACCGGCGGCTGCTGCTGCTCACCGCGATGGGACGGCGGTACCATCAGCAGCTGGCGTGCGCCGACACCGATCAGCAGCCGGGCTGCATGACCAAGTGCGACGCGAGATGCCCCAACCAGTGCATCGTCATCTGCCCCGGATGCAAGACCTACTGCAGTACGTACGTTCCAGGCAGAGCTAGCTGTGCATTTAAGCACTTTCTTCTCTCTAATAAGTAGCAGCTAGCTTTCATGTGCATGCATGCGTATCATTTATTTATAACAACTAATATATATATATGATGCAGTCTGCGACTTGTACCCTGGCATGTCGTGCGGCGACCCTCACTTCACCGGCGGCGACGGTAACAGCTTCTACTTCCACGGCGCTAGGGACAAGGACTTCTGCATCGTCTCCGACGCGCACCTCCACGTCAACGCCCACTTCATCGGCAAGCCCAATCCCAATCCAACGATGAGGCGCCGCGACTTCACCTGGATCCAGGCGCTGGGCATCACCTTCAGTACCGATCACCGCCTCTACGTGGGCGCCCGGAAGACCGCCAGGTGGGACAGCGACGTGGACCGCCTCGACCTCGCCCTCGACGGCGACCGCATCGACATCCCCACAGAGGCCGGCGCGGCGTGGGAGTCCGTGCCGGGGCTCACCGTCACGAGGACCGCCGCCACCAACGGCGTCAGGGTGCAGCTCCGTGGGGTGTTGGACGTGGTGGCCAACGTCGTGCCCGTCACCGCCGAGGACTCGCGCGTCCACGGCTACGGCGTAACGATGACGGACGACGACTGCCTCGCGCACCTGGACCTCGGCTTCAGCTTCCACGGCCTCACCGACGACGTCCACGGCGTCCTCGGCCAGACCTACCGTCCCAACTACTACGTCAACCGTTTCCACGGCGTCATGCCCGACTACGTCGCCTCCGACATCTTCGCCACCGACTGCGCTGTCACCAGGTTTCGCTCCCGCCAACCCGCCGCCGGCATCGTCGTCTCCATGCTCACGCCCACCATCAGGGCCTACTGATCCATCACAATTTTATATGCACATCAAGTTACTTCCACACTCGTAGTGCACCGTAATAATTTTACTACAATACAATGGAGCGGTATGTGGCAACAAACTTATTAACATGTTATATGTGTTTCTGCTTCAATCATCAAGTCAAAAATGGAATGCTGAAAAAAATTTGGAATTTTTTTTTGACTGTCAACGGGGGGGAGAGAATCCCCACCTGAATTTCATTGATATATAGGTCAGGCACAAGCCCGTCCATCAACGGTTACAGATTGTGGCAGACCACAAATTACAACAGCAAGTCTGAAGCACAAAGGGCTAAAATAATAAGAGACAAGAAGCACCAACAACTAAGAAAACAACAGACAGCAACAACAGACTAGCCTTAATCTTGAACGAGATGAAGATAACCATCAATGATCAGCGAAGGGTCATCACCAAACAACATGCTTGCCTTCACCACTATGGCCATTGCACCGCCACACCACCCCTCGTAGCTACGCCGCCCTGTTGTCACCCTCCACCTCCCAACAAGGGGAGGAATCCTTGAAGGATGAAAGGCCGCCCAACAAGATGGGGACTAAGAGTGGGAAAAGCACGCCGGACACTATGAGTCGGACAACATCGTCCTCCCTTTGAAGCTGACACACGCACCTTTAAAAGCACATCCAGTCTCCACGAACCACCACCCTACGCCCTTTGTGGGGAGAAATCCACATCGGAGGGATGACCAGTAAGCGTGGGCGCACCCGGCATTTGATTTGATGATTGCTGAAATAGCAGATAAACTGGCCAACTCAAGATTTACATTGATTGGTATGGTATTTATACATACATCAAGGAATCTCCTATAACTGCCTAGCGCTATACAACCGGGCGAGTGAGCAACGTGAGCCATGGCGAGCAAGTCCTGGGCGACGCGGGGAATGCGGCATGCGCACGACGCGGGCGACGCTGAAGAACCGGTCCTGGCGCAGACTCGGCAAAGGATATGCTTCAAAACACCCCCCGCAATCTCATGGTGGAGCAGCCACGCAGAGACTGATACGGAAGTCTTGGAACACCGTCGTAGGAAGCCCCTTCGTCATGACGTTTGCGAACTGTTGATCCGTCGGCACATGGAGAACGCGGAGCTCGCCGATGGCGACGCGTTCCCGGACGAAGTGGATGTCGAGCTCGACGTGCTTGGTACGCTTGTGATGCACTAGATTGGCGGACATGTAGACTGCAGAGATGTTGTCGCAGTAGCACGTCGTGGCCTTGTCGACGTTGCAGTGCAGCTCACCAAGAAGTTGTCGAAGCCAAATACACTCAGCCGTCGCATTCGCGACTGCGCGGTATTCCGCTTCGGCGCTTGAACGCGAGACCGTCGGCTGTCGTTTGGATGACCACGACACCAGCGAATCGCCGAGGAAGATGCAGTATCCCGAAGTAGAGCGCCGTGTGTCAGGGCACCCGGCCCAATCGGCATCGGAGTAGGCGACGATGGAGCGGGACGGTGTAGCGTGCAGCTGCAAGCCAAGGGCGGTAGTGCCGCGAACATACCGTAGGATGCGCTTCAACAGGGACAGATGACACTCGCGAGGATCATGCATGTGCAGGCACGCTTGTTGCACCGTGTAGGCAAGATACGGATGAGTGATGGTCAGGTATTGAAGGGCGCCAGCCATGCTCCGGTAGAATGTGGCGTCGCTGATCGCCGGTCCTTCAGACGCTGGGAGTTTGCTCTTGCAGTCGATTGGCATGGAGATGGGCTTGCAGTTCGCCATACCTGCATGGTTGAGGATGTCCTCGGCGTACCGAGCCTGGGAGAGGAAGAAGCCGCCGTCTGAGCGCTTCACGTCGATGCCGAGGAAGAAACTCAGTGCCCCGAGGTCCTTGACGGAGAATTCAGCGCGGAGACGCTGAATGATGTTGTCGAGGAGGCCTGGTGACGAAGCCATGAGAACCATGTCATCGACGTAGAGGAGGTAGGCGATGTCGTTCCCGTGGTGCAGCACGAACAGGGAGGAATCGGATCGTGTCGCGGTGAAGCCGAGCGTGGTGAGGAAGGTGGTGAAGAGCTGGAACCAAGCACGCGGTGCTTGCTTGAGCCCATACAAGGACTTGTCGAGCAGGCACACGGCATCTGTTTGGCGTGTGTCGACGAAACCCACGGGCTGCTGGCAGAAGACGTGTTCCTGTAAGGTACCATGGAGGAAAGCATTGGAAACATCAAGTTGTCGAGTAGTCCAGCCGGAGGCAGCCACCAGCGTAAGCACAGTCCTGATGGTCGCTGGCTTGACCACCGGTGTGAACGTCTCCCCGAAGTCGACGCCGGCACGTTGCGTGAAGCCACGGACGACCCATCTGGCCTTGTAACGGTCGAGAGTGCCATCGGGGTTGAGCTTGTGCTTGAAGACCCATTTCCTGCTCACGACATGGGCGCGAGGTGGTCGATCGACTAGGCACCATGCGTTGTTGGCCTGCAGGGCGTCGAACTCGCGTTGCATCGCATCGCGCCAGTTCGGATCACGCAGAGCTGCGCGAGCGAAAGATGGAATGGGGGAGATCGCCGTCGTGTCGGTGGAGACGTGCATGGCATACAATGGATTGGGCTTGAAAACACCGGCACGTGCACGAGTGACCATGTGGTGACCGCCATGGATCTGGTGATCGTCCGCCGGCGCGGCCGTGGTCGAGGCACGGGAACGGGCACGAGTGATCATGTGGTGACCGCCATGGGGCTGGCGATTGTCCGCCGGGGCGGCCTGCGGTGATGGCGATGCAGTCGTGGCCGGGGGCGACACGCACGTCGTTGTTGGCATCGCGAATGCGGAGGGTGTCGTCGCGGTAGCCGGGAGTGTCGCGGTCGTCATGCTCGGTGTCGGGGGTGGTTGATCTCCGATGGGCGGTGGCGGCGATGGCGCGGATGCCGCCGGTGGAGCACGGAGCCGTTGACGCTTGGGCGTTCGTGAGGGAAGCTCAGCGGCGCGACAGAGAGGTGGGGTCAGAACATCATCGAGTGCAGGCGTCGTGGACGTCGAGGTAGCCGCGGCGGGGCGGTACGGGAAGCAGCGTTCGTCGAAGACGACGTGGTGCGGCGTGATGACACGCCATGTGGAGAGGTCGAAGCACCTGTAGCCCTTATGGTCGCTTGGGTAGCCGAGGAAGATGCATGCCGTGGACCACGGACAGAGCTTATGAGCTGCTGTGGCGGTTTGGTTGGGGTAGCACAAACACCCAAAGACGCGAAGATGCATGTAGGATGGGGCAACACCAAGGAGAAGGTGATGCGGTGTGGCAAGGCCAGTGGTGCGACAAGGGCACCGGTTCAAGAGGTAGGTCGCGGTGGCGAGCGCCTCTGCCCAGAATGCCGGTGGAACGTGTGCGTGGAGCAACATGGTATGGACGCAATCGTTAAGGGTGCGGAGCGTGCGCTCGGCTTTGCCGTTCTGTGGTGAGGTGTATGGGCAAGAGAGACGAAAAGCAATGCCATGAGCCATGAAGAAGGATCGAAGGGCATGATTGTCGAACTCTTTCCCATTGTCTGTTTGGATTGCTAGAAGGGGAAACCGGAACTGTGTTTGCACATATGCGTGAAATGCCGTGAGGGTAGGCAGCACTTCAGACTTAGCGCGTAAAGGGAATGTCCAAACAAAGTGTGTGAAATCATCAATTATCACTAAATAATATAGAAAACCAGAGTTGCTGGGTACAGGTGATGTCCACACATCGGAATGAACCAATTGAAAGGGAAAATAACTAGTAGAATTGGAGGAAGAAAAGGGGAGCCGGACATGTTTGCCAAGCTAGCACGCGTGGCAAGTGTGTTCGGCGGACTTATTACAAGTGAAATCAAAAGTTTTTAAAAGCTTGGTGAAGGAATCCCGGCCCGGGTGACCCAGGCGCTGGTGCCACAGCTCAGTCGGCACGGAAGAGGCGAGAGGAGCTTGGTGCGCCGTGGAGTGGAGCGGGTAGAGATCGCCGGAGCTGTTACATCGGAGCATCTCCTGGCGAGTGGGAAGATCCTTGATGGAAAAACCAAAAGGGTCAAATTCGATGCTGACATTGTTATCACGAGTGAGTGCACGAACTGAGATTAGGTTCTTCACAAGTGCAGGAGAAACAAGAATGTTTTGTAGGTGCAGTGGGGGGGAAGAGGTGGGGAGAAATGCAGTGGCAGCATGAGCAACGGGAAGTGTAGAGCCATTTCCAACGATTATAGGTGCTGTGTGAAGAAGGGGTGAGAGGAGGGGAAAATACCAGGATTGGAGGCGATGTGGGTGGTGGCGCCGGTGTCGAGGAACCAGTCGGAGGAGCTTGATCCGCCATTGGGGACGCCGACGTTGGCGAGGGCGGCGAGCAGATGATTCTGCTCCCAACCGCCCGGCGCGGGAGAAGACGCATTCAAATGCGCGGGGCCGCCAGGCTGATGCGGGGCGGTGAAGAAGGCCTGCTGGGCCGGGGTGCCAGGCCGTGGGCCAAGGACGCCGGATCCGGGGGCATGGAATGGCATGGACCAGGCCTGCACCATCCCGGTCCACGGGTTATAGCCGTTGGGCCAGGCCTGGTTCGGGGCTGGAGGTTTGGTCGCCGAGCCGGACGGTACGCCGCCAGCAGGGGAGCCGGAGGTGGATCCGGTGGCGGGCGCGGAGGAGTTGGAGGAGTTGCCGTGCCCGTGCTTCTTCTTGGGAGGGGTCGGGGAGTTGGAGCCCTTGGGAGCGGAGGAGGAGCCGGATCCGCCCGAGTCGGAGGGCCGACCGCCGTGAGAAGCGAGGAGAGCCTGGTGAATCTCCATCTTCATGTGCTCCTTGTCGTAGAGCTCCTCAAGAAGAAGGTGGGAGCGAGCGGAGAGGAAGGTGTGAGGTGGGTTCCGCTCGGAGCGGATGGCGGAGATGGTGTGGTGAAACTTGCGGTTCAGGCCACGGAGCAGGTTGAGAACCTGACTCTAGTCCGAAACCGGCTGGCCGACGTTGCGCAGGGCATCGGCGAGCTCTTTCAGGCGCGACGTGTACTCGGTGATGGACATGCCGCCCTGGTACAGGCTCCGGAATTCAGCTTCGAGGTAGACGGCGCGGTGAAGGTGGTTGTTGCGGAAGATGTCACCGATGCCAGACCAGATGGTGAAGGCGGACGCGCCGGGGACGCGCACGATGTTCATGATGTCCTTGGATATGGTGTTGTAGAGCCAGTTGACGAGGCACTGGTCGACCATCATCCACTCGTCGTCATGGAGCTGGGCGACGGTCGGAGCGGCGGCAATGTGGGCGTTGAGGCCGAATTTGCCGATGACGGAGTCGAAGAAGCAGCGCCAGTCGGCGTGGTTGGACTCGGCGGTATCGAGGACGATGGGAACATGCGACTTGATGTTCACCATCTAGAGAGAAGCAGAGGCGGGGGCCGGCGGTGGGGCACTACCGGAGGAAGCAGAGGTGGTGGAGGAGGAGTCCTGGGCGGCGTCGAAGAGGGGATTGATGTCGAAGGACGACATAGCAGTGGAAGAGGTGGTGGGCGCGATCAGTAGGAACAGATCGAGCAAGCTGATACCATGAAACAGCAGATAGACTGGCCAACTCAAGATTTACATTGATTGGTATGGTATTTATACATACATCAAGGAATCTCCTATAACTGCCTAACACTATACAACCGGGCGAGTGAGCAACGTGAGCCGTGGCGAGCGAGTCCTGGGCGACGCGGGGAGTGCGGCATGCGCACGACGCGGGCGACGCTGGAGAACCGGTCTGGCGCAGACTCGGCAAAGGATATGCTTCAATAATTGCATCAACAAGGAAACCGATGACGAAGCAGAGGCGCCAACAACAAGCACCAACTTAACCACAATGAGAACCAACACCAGGGCCAAAACCAGAGGCCAAATCCATCGAGGAGTGCAAGAGAAAAGGGCTGTCATCAGATACCCACAACGCCCGCATGACGAACCTCGAACTGATGTAGCAAGGGTTTCTATCAGCGAAGCCCTCAGGAGGGACACGACGCAAGTAACGTCGACATCGCTGGCCCATGATATGGACGGGGTGTTAACCCAGAAGACCCATCGCGATGTCATGGGGGCAAGTATAGACGCCTCCAAGGAGGAAACGACGTCCACAGACGCTGCCGTCAAGGCTTTCGTCTCTTGCATCCGAGACCAAAGCATGAACTACAAACGGGGAGGCACATACCATGAGGATGCCTAGGGGCTCGGAGGTTCTTGCCAAGCCGAAGCGAAACAGCAGACTAATCTTAACTTGGCAGCACTGCGGCCATCAGATCAAGGCTTGATTGTAGCACACACAAGCAGGAATGATGCACAAACTGGCCAGCCACCGGAGCACGAGCACGAGCAGCTGCCGGGGCCCGGCCTTGCCTCGTATGTCTCCGTATCACCCTCGCCGTCGACGCGCGGTTGCCGGACACGCACCAGGGCGAAGGAGCAGCCCCGTCGGGCGCCGCTGCTATCGGGTGCCGCCGCCGCCAGAGGCCGCTCCGGCCCCAGACCACCGGAGGGAAGGGGTTTCGGCGCCCAAGCGCCTTGGGCCGCATAGATCCGGACCAGGGGGTGGTGGATTCGGGCTCTAGGGCACCGGATCTGGCAGCCCCGGCCGCCGTCGCCACCACCACCATGGTCGGCGTCAGCCACCTTGGAGGACACGAGGAGGTGAGAGAGAGGGCAGGTGCACCCCGCCGCCACCGTCCTTGCCCGGCACGGACTTCCGGCGCGGTGCTCTAGCGGCGGCGAGGGAGGACGCGGTGTAGGTGCCGGCGGCGGGTTCCGCCTGAGCCACCCCTGGGGGCGACGCGGGGGCCGAGCGGAGCCAATCTTTCAATTCATCGCGCTTTGACAGCTTCGTCCGAGTTTCAGATTCACCCTCGAGAGATGTTTGGATTGAAGAAGGGGAACACAAAAAAAAAATACAATGGAGCGGTATGTGGCAACAAAATTATTGACATGTTATATATGTTTCTGCTTCAATCATCAAGTCAAAAATGGAATGCTGAAAAAAATTGAGAGATGTTAAAAATACAATGGAGCGGTATGTGGCAACAAAATTATTGACATGTTATATATGTTTCTGCTTCAATCATCAAGTCGAAAATGGAATGCTGAAAAAAATTGAGAGATGTTTGGATTGAAGAAAGGGAACACGAAAAAAAAAAAGGTGCCACAGGAGTGTAAGCCCCGTTCTGTTAGTCCAGATATGGACTAAGTGAATAACTGTGAGAGTTCGGCCATTTAACCCAGAGCCCGGCTCCCTGAAATGGGCTCCAAACATGTCTCGGCCCCCCACAACCCAGACGGGCAGGGAGAGCCGGCCCGTGGGCCGTCCACGTCTCCGTGGGCGCATCGCTGCGCAAGGGGCCCGGGGACTTTCCAGGGCTTGTTAGGCCCGCTCACTTCATCCTGTGGCGTGCCGCGATGTGGCGGTGCTCTCCCTATAAACACGGCGTTATCCTCGTGAACTGGCGATGTGGGACTAAAACGAACGACCAACTCGTCGACTACTATAGCTTCGTCCGCCACGCCATGTCTGGGAATTGAGTACTCTCTCTCCTCTTCATGGGCTCAATCAGCTTATGGGCCGGCGGTGTGCGCTCGTGGCCCCCAAACCCAAACCCCCGCCGCTGCAGCTGCAGCTGCTTAGGGCTCTTCTTCTTCCTCCTCCCCGCCGCCGCCGCGCCACGCACACGGTCGGCGGCAATGGCAACCACCACCACGCGACGCCGCCCTCGCCGTGGCTCCAAGGGGGCCCCCAATTCCGACCTCTTCCGCACCCTCACCGACTGCACCCGCCGCGGGGACGCCGCCGCCGCCATGGCCGCCTTCGACGCCGCCGTCTCCGACCCCGACGCCCCTCCCCGCCTCGCCGCCCACCAGTACAACCAGCTCCTCCACCTCCTCGCCACCGCCGACCGCTCCTCCGTCCCCAGCCCCGCCGCCGCCGCGCGCCGCGTCTTCTCCCACATGCTCCAGGCCGGGGCGCCGCCGTCCGAGGCCACCATCACCTCCCTCGCGCGCGTCACCGCCGCCGATGATCCCGACGAGGCCTTCCACCTTGTGGCCACCATGAAGGACAAGCACGGCCTCGCCCCGCGCCTCCGCTCATACAGCCCCGTCCTCGCCGCGTTCCGCCGTACCGGGGACGCCGCCAAGGCCTACGCTGTCGAGGCCCACATGGCGGCCTCTGGCGTGCCGCCCGAGGAGCCCGAGCTGGCCGCGCTCCTTGACGTCAGCTCCGCGGCCGGGGACGCCGACAAGGTCTATGAGTATATGCACAAACTCAGGCAGACCGTGGGCTGCGTGACCGAGGAGACCGCGCAGCTCGTGGAGGGTTGGTTCAGGACCGACCAAGCAGCGATGACGGGTAAGCCCCAGTGGGATGCGGCTCAGGTGAAGGACGCCATTGTGTTGAATGGTGGTGGATGCCATCAGCTTGGATGGCTCGGGGCTGGGCCTTGGACGGTGCAGCGGGTCAGGGCTGAGGCTGACGGTCAGTGCGGGGGGTGTAAATGCCGGCTCTCTTGTGTCGACATTGACATGGAGGAGACGCAGAGGTTTGCTGATTCTGTTGCTGGTTTGGCACTTGAGAGGGAGACCAAAGCAAATTTCAGCCAGTTTCAGGTGCATATCCTCTCCCCTCCGATTGCTATGCTGGAAAGTGCAGTCAAGAAACAGGCATTCATTTGCCGAATCAATCAACTTTGGAAAATTGAAAAACGTTTCCTGACTTTCCAGAATAACTATTGACAGTGCTCTGCTACGAGGTTTGAATATGTAGTATGATTGAGTGTAGAAAGTCAATATGATCTGCTCATCCTTGAGTGATAATGAGCTGTTGTATGCTGTCACGTTCTGAGGCATTCTTTCGGCACCAGATTTTTCTTGCACAAATTGCTGGTCACAAATCCTATTAACTAGTAGAAAACTAGCTTAAAGAAGAAATTTTATTTGTTAGTCTGCTTCCTGCGCTCAAAGCAATACCTGTTTGTGGACATATTCTCACTCATCGGGTATGTTGAAATATAGGAGTGGTTGGAAGCCAATAAAGGATATGAAGCTATAGTTGATGCTGCAAATATTGCACTATATCAACAAAATTTTGCGGAGGGCGGTTTCAGTTTGACTCAGGTCTGTGATGCACTTTGTGCTGAATTTTTGACATATTGGTTTTTCTAAGTGCGCAATACATGCTAATTCTTGTTCAAATTTTCATGCTTAATATAGAGCAGCTGGACGCCGTTATTGCAGAGCTAAGGGGTCGATATCAAGGTAAATGGCCACTTGTAATTTTACACAATAAACGAATTGCCAAGCTTTTGGAGAATTCGTCAAATAGACATTTGATTGAAACTTGGAAATCAAATGGGGCATTATACACTACACCGAGTGGATCGAATGATGACTGGTATGTACAGTTTCTAGCCTTCAGTGTACCTGCAATTACTGTTTAAGTTCAGTTCTCAAAGACAATGGGGACACCTTGTGGGCACCTTTTTGTAGACTGGGAGATGCTTCCTCTTTTTGCTGTAATTGTGCACAGACAACTAACATGTACAGTTACATAGTCGGGTATGTTTCTCTCCTGGATGTTCTAATTATATGGTATGTGAAATTATTCAGGTATTGGCTGTATGCAGCTATCAAACTGAATCGTTTGCTTGTGACCAATGATGAAATGAGAGACCACATATTTGAGCTTCTAGGATCATCCTTTTTCCCAAAGTGGAAGCAGCGACACCGGGTGAGCTCAATGCCATTCTCCATGTGTGATTTATTAGTCAAGAAGCCTGGCCATAGATGCTTATAGTACCAGTTTGAACTAAGAACAATGTTATTAATTTGTAGGGTTCATCCTTTCTTTAACCTTCTCCACAAAAAAAACTTGTTTTTCCTTATTAATTGCGAATTTGTGAAACTTGTTGCTATGGTGCAGGTAAAGTATACCTTTAATAAAGGAAAAGCGGTGCTTCTGATGCCACCCCCATATTCTTCAGAGATTCAAGTAAGTAACCAGGTTTCCGGCATTTCGGAGAGCCTGTGTCCGCCGTTGCTCATATGATCTTCATTACAGGAGTCGGAGATGGGATCTTGGCACATCCCGATGGAAGAGAAGTCTGGGGATGAGAGAATTAGAATTTGGCTTTGTATCAGCAGGACAGGTTCCTGCAAAGAACCTGATGAAGTTACTGCGACTAATGGAGTTGTCCAGGAAGCGCCTCCAACTGAGGCATATAACGGGGTGCAGCAGGGCCTGCCTGAAAATAAGGCTGAGTCAATAACTGGTGGTAAAAGAAAGGATAGAGATTGATCACCTATCCTGTAGCAGGATATACTGGCAAGTTACCTTCGACCAATTGAGGCATACTGTTTTTTTCCAGTATGCTTGGTTGTACATTCCAGAGGCAATTCAAGAAATGGGATGCAGTGTTCTTGCCATACCAAATGTCGACCATTAACCTTGCTTACAGTTGTGCACCAGTTGGGATAGAATTCTGATGAAAATTTTTGGCGATGAAAACTATACTGGAACTAAGGATTTTGTATTGCTGATTCAGTGTAAAATACAACTGGGTGTACTGTTGTTGTTTTTAATGAAAAGTGAATTGCATTCTGGATCCATGATAACCTTTCGGGGTGACATTGTTTAGAGATACCTTTGTGAAACACTCATTACAATGTTTCACTAGCTAATGAATTTTGCTGCTTTTATCAAATGAAGCAATATGGAGATAATTATTTCACGTTTGCCTATTGCAGCCAAATTATGATTGGATAGTTGGTTGTAGGATTGAAGTTATCTGCTTACCTTCAACAACCTTTCATTTACAAACCAGAACTGGAAGAAAATAGTTATTTTCTTTCACCAAAGGTGCTCGCTCACGGTAAGCAGCAGATACAAATCGCATCATCAAAGGAGAGCAAAGCGAGGCTTCTAGAATCCAATTTATATCAACAAACAGACTTGTCAGCGTGTAACGTTCTATATATTGAAACTGATTTCCAAACTCAACAGTACAGCCAGACGCCCAAACGGGAAGTTGGTGTATGAAATTGATGCTATGCGAGATAGTCACAGTTCGAGTTTTCATTAATTATTAAAAAAAGAACACTGATAAAGATTTAGGCCTAAAAGTCTACGTTCAACTTCCTATCAATATCGGAGAACATCTCAAAGAAAGCTTTGAAGTGCCTATATGTTGTGTCTACATCTTCTTTGCCACACATTTCTCGTATGCTGCAACCAAAGCAAAATAGTAAAGTTAGAGTTCAGTGATGCAAAGTTCCTGGGTCGAAAAGAAAAACAGCAGAGGTGAGAGATATTTGTTGAATGAAGATATATTTTCAGCAAATATTGAATGAGCTTTATTGTAATACCTGTGCATTGAAAGCTGAGGAATGCCACAGTCAACAGTCCGTATGCCAACACCAGAAGCAAGTATGGGTCCAATGGTTGAGCCACATCCCATATCATTCCTTACAACAAATTCCTGTGGTATTTGAATCAGTTGAGTCCTTCCAAAAACCCATCTAATGCAATCCAATATTAAATGAAGCACCAAGAGAGATTTTACTAAGACAATAAATTAAAGTGTTTCTATGTTTTATAATTCAGCATTTGTATCAGTGGTACTGGCAAAACATTATAGACAAAAACTCGGGTCAGCATTTGTCTGTGTTTTTTAGACGGTCGCAGAGCTCAATATAGCTAATCCATATGTGTTTTGAAACACATCACTATGACCTTCGCAGTAAAGCAGGCTACTAGTAAAATCATAGTGTAGGGAATTGAAAAGCACCTGAACTGGAAGGTTATGAATTCTGGCTATTTCCTTGAAGAGAAAAGCTGTGACAGCACTAGTGGCATAACGTTGGTTAGCATTGTGCTTGATGACAAGTCCTTTCTGAAGTTCTGGTCTATGGCACTCTTCATGCTTGTCTGGATAGTTTGGGTGCAGGGCATGAGCCATATCTGCTGAAACTGAAAGAGCAAATAGAAGTCAGAGCAACCATGATTCTACCTCACTGCTGGAGGCATATGATGAGCCCTACGTGCTCAAATCTTACCAAGGAACGAAGAATGTATTGCACGTTCCAAAGCTCCCTCCCCCATTGACTGATGCATCAAGGAATCAATGATTCGTCTCATAGCCTGGAACATGGTTGGTGCACCAGCCCCTTGCATTGAATCTGATCCCACCTGAATAGTGCAAATATATAAGTTTTCTAATGGTCGTATTAAAAGGATCCTAAAGAGATATGGGAATCTAGAAATACAAACATATATTTTCACAGCAGGGTAAGCTTATGACTTTTGTGTACATAGAGTACCTCCTCATTATCAAACATAGCAACCATTCTTATAGCCTTCTCATTGGACAATTGTTCTGCCGCCTTGGAAGAGTCCACGAGAGATCTGAGGGCACAATAACATGAAGCAAGATTATCCAGTCTTCCAGAATAGATGAACTCATTGTTTCCCCCACCAAGGCAGCTAGGCTGAGTATCACATACATTCAATTCCATACCAATTATTTCATCTGATTCACAACCAATTTCCTCTGAAAGAATCTGCAGAGTAGAGAGATAAGAAGAAGAGATGATTTCAAATCATTCGTGGCGATTACCAACTAAATTTTGGTATAGTCAAGGCCTCAGGGGGGCAAGCCCCAAAACAGGAGTGGGATCAGAGGTACCTGCAAAAGTAGCGGATGGTGGGCAACTTTAGTAGAGCTAGAACTTTTGTCATCAGAATTCATAGTTGCTTCTTCATGCTTTGTTGCAAGAAGTGGAACAAGATGGGTCTCTAGGTTAGGCTTGAAGCCATCAGAATTCACTGTGCTAAAATGAAAAGAAATTTACTAAGATAAATGGGAAGAGTCATTTTATTTTTCTTTAAAAAAAGGTATGCAGTTAGGATATGCCTAAAAAGTGTATACAGGTCCTGCATGCTAAAAAAGAGTGGAAGAATGCTGTCAATACAACTTCCAAGCACTAGAAAAATGGTAGATTATGGAGATAAAACAGTAAGTTGACAGATTCAGAAGAGGCTGCAGTAATGAATGATGAGATAGACGAACTATGGAAGTATTTGCTAAACAATACAGTAGACAGGTAAGAAAGGATCCTGTTTACGAGATAAAAAAGGAACAAGGCGAGTATGAGAGATCACCGGTTAAGATGTATGGCCAGCGTCGGTACACGTATGAGCGGTCTGGTGAGTTTGACAAGCTTATGCTTGAAGGAACCATCTGCGGTCTTGAGAATGACTCTCCCAGCCAAAGTTAGATCTCTGTCAAACCAAGTGTGCCACAAGCCACTTCCGTACGTATGCACATTCACCATTTGGTGGCCAGATTTGAAGGTTGCAGACCTCGGCTTGAGCTTGAGACACGGACTATCAGTGTGGGCAGCAATTATGTTGAAACCGTTCCCAACTCTGTACCTGCAGTGGGTTCCGTGTGTGGGCTTGCCAATCATATTCATTCGCATGGAGTCGAAGCGTAAATACGCGAGAAAAAAAAAAGAGAGTGAGGGACGAGTGACTGACTTTTCCCCAATGGCGAAGGCGACCAGGCAGGACATGTTGCGCGTGAAGAAGTAGCGGCCTCCGGGCTGCAGGTCCCAGTCATCACTCTCGCTGAGCAGCTTGAAGCCCGCGTCGAGCAGCTGGCGCTTGGCCTCGGCTGAAACACAGGAATGTGTTGAGCAGCAGCAGTAAGGTAATATCGTCGAACAGTGGGCGGGCATGAGGATGAGGGGGCGGCAGAGGGGAGAGGGCGACGAACCCACCTGTGGCGTGGAAGTGCGTCCATGACTCGTTGAGGTAGTCGAGGAGGCCGGCGACGATGGAGGGCGTGGCGGCGGAGGACGCGTCGTCGAGGGGCGAGGCCGGGTGGCTGGAGCAGAGGAGGCGCGAGGAAGCGGAGGGAAGGCGGGTGGGCTGCAACCATGACGAGATGGAGGAGGAGGAGGCAAGAGGGGAACGGAAGTTGGGGTGGGCGGGCAGCGGCGGAGGCCTCGGGAGGTGGAGGCGGAGCAGAGCCATCGTCGGGTTGGTCGGGGGCGGGGCGTCTCGTCGCTCAGTCGCTGAGAAGACGAAGAGAGATTTTTTTTTTTTTTGAGGGAAACGAAGATAGATGACGACGACAAAGAGAGAGGGTGGCACACAGCCCAGCCCAGCCCAAGGGCTGTTTTCTTTTCTTTTCTTTTCTTTTTCTATGGATGGAAGGGCCCAAAACACGTCTTTGAATGATGCGTTTGTGGAGTGGATAATTTGATTTGATCAAATTTCAAGAGAGTCTGAAGAATTATATACAACGTTATTATCAACATCCATGATGACCATAATCCATATGGAATTGAGGTGAGACAATATGCCGTTCATCTTACAAATACAGCTTGAATAATAATGCATGTGGTAAACATATCTCTAGGCACCTGGCAGCATCCATCAGCTAAAACATGAGTTTGTGCCGATCAACATTGGAATATATATGTTTGTAGAGGCAAGTGTACGTACGTGTATGTGAGCCTCTGTGTCTGTACTGTATGATCCGTAAAAAACATTGGAATATATAACGGTGGCGAAGCAACCTTGATCCTAACTGGGTGAAACGGGCAAGGTGGTGCAACAATTTCATCACAGATTTGTGGTATGAAAATCGTGGAGCATCTGCTGGAGTTAGCTTTAGAATCCTCTCCTTCCCAGGTCTCAACTCCAAGGATTAGAGACACATCTATAGGCACGGATATGACACTTCGCCAGAACTCGAATGATCCATCATCTCTGACTCTGATATTAATCAACACGCTATTATATAGTCCTTCTGTTTTTTTTACATGTCCCATAATTTTTTAGAAAATGACGGGAAAAGCATGTCGCATAAACGGTCTGATCTTCGGATCCCGCAGCCAAATAAAATTAATCGGCGCAGTAATAATAGCCGCTGCATGCACGCCTGGATCCTGGGAAAAATTGAGGGAATGCACGTATATAACCAGAGTGTGCTGGGGTGGTGGGGGTGTGGACGGATGAATTTGCATGCTGAGGCTAACGGCTGGGCAGCATGCCTCCATGCAAGGAGAAAACGATGCGTCCATTAATCACCGTAGAGTAGTTACGGAGATTATTAAGCTGTCGTATAACTAGTACCTCCTTGCTCTGTGCACCAGAAGATTATACGACCGACATGTTAAAAAACCAGAGGGAGTAGTGTTTAGAAGACCAATAAGTTGGAAAGAATTATCTAAATTTAAAATCAGATTCACTACATGAAAATAAAAATAAATTTGTCATCATTCCAATTTAATATGTTCCATATACACGCATGTCACAGGTCAACCTGACTAGTTATATAGGTGGCCATGTGTGTCCAACAAAATAAGAAACACGTCGGGCGGACTTGAATTGATTTAGCATTTCCTAATAACCAACATGTACACAATCCGGATTCTATTTCCTTTGTTAAATCAATCAATCTACAAATTAACATAAGTTAGTTTCCTATAAGTAGAGGGTCGGGTAGACAAATTCTCACGATGGCAAACCAAAATAATACTGTCGGATATTCCTCGCAGATATGTCTGATATTACATATTCTTTTGAATACAAATATGGACTCGAATAGGAAAAAAATACTGAAAATCAGATCCGGATACATCCATATTAAAATTAAATACGGGTGCGGATTTCTCAGTTGATGTCTTTGTGAATACAAATCCGTATCCATCAGGAACTAATATTGATTCGTTTTGCTGGCAAATAATAAAGCTGAAATTTATTGTTGGTGCTAATGGGGAGAATTTAATTGTCACACCTTATGTCACGCTTTTTGTGGACACGATGTAATTATTGTTGCAACTTGTGGTGAGGTTTGCAGTTGCAACATTTAGAATTTCATCGTATACATGTCAGCGTTTTCATAGGCAAACATGTAGAATTTAATTCATGTAAAGTGTTGTGATCAAATATGCCATGTGATGAAACAATATGCTCTCAATTGGAGTATGCATAGACTAGGACACTCTCTTCTTCTATCCCCTCGTTAAAACACTGTCATATACTATATCATCAAATGTAATGATGCTAAAATGATGTGTATAGTAATTTATTGCCATAAAACACCCTAGGTCAGCACAAGCTGTGACAATAAGTGCACCGTGTGGTTTCCATTTCCATGGTTTCCTCGAGTAATTTATACTATTAAGAGAAACAGCCGATGCGTGGAAAGACATATAGCAATGGCGGCGACCACCCAAGAATCCACCACGGCGGTGACCCTCCTCCTCCTCGCGTGCTACTGCTGCCTCCTCGCCGCGTCATCTGCAGATGCGGACGCCATCGCCGACCTCGCTCGATCCCTCGCCAGGCCGCCCCCTTCGTGGACCGCCGGCGGCGATGTCTGTTCCTCCTTCAAAGGCATCTCGTGCTCCTCCTCCTCCGGCCGCGTCACCGCCATCGACCTCGCCGGGATGGGCCTGGCTGGGACCTTGCCCACCTCCCTCTCCTCGCTCACCGCGCTGGAGTCGCTCCAGCTCGCCGGCAACGCCCTCTCCGGCATGGTGCCGCCGGGCCTGGGCGAGATCCCCAGCCTGAGGAACATCTCCCTGTCCGGCAACTACCTCCAGGGGCCGGTGCCACGGTTCGCTGCCGGCGTGGCCACCGACGACGTGTTCGCCGGCAACGGCTTCTGCCCCGGGCAGTGCGACGCGCAGGTGACCATTCTCCTCCAGGTGGCCGAGGGTTTTGGCTACCCGCTGTCCCTTGCGAGGTCATGGAGGGGGAATGACCCTTGCCGCTGGTATCGCGTCTTCTGCTACAAGTCGGGCGATGTGGCCATGATCCTCCTGTACGACGCCAACCTGTCAGGGACGATATCGCCGGCCATAGCACACCTTACACAGCTGCGAAGGCTAGAGCTAAGCAATAACAGTCTCGCCGGGGAGATACCCGAGTCTCTCACCACATTGCCCAACCTGGAGCTTCTTGATGTCAGCAACAATATGCTCACCGGCCAACTGCCCAAGTTCAATGCATCTGTTCGTGTGCTATCAGATGGGAACAGGTTTGGGGACGAACCACCACCATCCTCTCGATCTGTAATATTATAAGGGGCAATTGCATTGGCGTGCGTGATACTCCCTCCATTTAGTAATAAACTTCTTTCTACATACTAGTATCGTGCAAGCATGATATGGTGGGGATGGATTGGATCATGCATGTTTCAGCCTACATTCTTTTTCACTTGTCCTCGATCATATCGCTCGGTCGAAATTGTTAATTACTACAATACTACTTATATAAGCTAAATATCAAACAATTTGCAAAGTCCCCAAAGAAAGCCAAAAATGTGTAGTGTATGTAGTAGCCTTTTAAGCAAACAATGCATATCTACCTTATTAATATACTACTCCATATACTAAGATCTCCTAGAGCTGGATATAATGATTTTTATTATAATTTTTCCCAATGTTGCAAAAGATAAGGCCTCCTTTGGAACACATGAAATTCGTAGGAACCCATTCCTTTGGATTGGCTGACGCCATCAGGTCTTTGGATACGGAGGAAAACAAAAAAAAATCTAGCTAGACTCCATGCTCTCGTGGAAGTGGAGGGGGCGGTGGAGGAACGATTGCAGAGGAATCATGCTGCCTTTCCTTTCCTGCGAGTTTGCTTTCCTACGATTTTCCTGTGCTTCGCCCAGGATCCAAAGGAGGCGTGTTGGTGTAGCACTCGCGGGCCAGCTACACGTTACTACACGTCTCGTCTCGGACACATGCTCAGGATAGGGCTCCCCTAATGGTGTACGGCGATCTCCTCTCACTATGCCAAAAACGCTAAAAGATGACACCATTATGGGAGACGCGGCTTAGAATAGCGTCACCCATGCCTTATGGGTGACGCGTAATACTCGGCCGCGTCAACTATAGTTGGGCCAGGGCCATAAAACGTATGGTATACAACATTATAGATGAGGCGGGTTTGTAACAAGCGTTACCCATATTTATGGGTGACACTGATTATACATAAACGTCACCTTTCTGTTGAAGTAGTGCAGACGCGGTTATGAAACCCGCGTCACCTATAAAAACCAGCGTCACCTATATTCTGTTTTGTTCGTGAATATGGTTGTTAAGCCGCGTCAACTATAGGCAACGATTTATGGGTGACGCTGTTTGGTTGCCCGTGTCTCCACTAATCTCTGTAGAGGTAATGCTTGGGAGTAATCCGCGTCTCTCTTAGCCTCTCACTCGGCTAACTCTGGCCGCTTAGCTGGCAACAACTCTCACCTCGCACTCCCAACAATAAACCAAATCGCCGGCGACGGGCGCCTGGCGCGCCACCGATAGCCACCGGCCACCGCCACCTACGGACGTACGTGGTCCTTTTTGTCTTTCCTCAGTGGCACCAGCAACCTGATGACAGCAATTTATGTGGCTTCTATGTCGTCGATCACATGGCTGAAGCAATAGAAATACTATGTACGGATGCTGATCCTGAGGTATATACTACTATGAAGTTCCTTCTCTGAAATTTCTTCTAAATCTGCACTCATATGTTTATGATATTATAAACCCGTACATATTGCTGCATGATGAACTTATCTATTTTCAACATGCATAGGACCTCGAAATGAGCACATCCCCCCTCAATGACGAGTCGCTTGGGCTCATTCGTGAAAAGATTTGCTCATTCATCATCAAGAAGGTGATCCTAGAGAAAGGAGAGTTCCACTGCTCACACAAGGACCACACCCACTACATGTGAGGTGTCATGAACTGTGGTTGATGAAACTAACTTTAATTTGTGATGGAAAACTGTGATTGTTGAGTCAGCATGATCTACATGTGTGATCTGCTGTTTAGTTTGAATCATGCCTGTGTGATCTGCTGTGTATTTTGAATCTTATGTGAGTTATGCTAGGCTTCTTTTGGAAAACTATGAATCAGTGTCGCTTTCTGTCTGTCGATCTGATGAGGGTGCAAATGGGGACCTGATAACAGATACAGGTGACACGGCGTGTCTCTAAATAGCGTCACCTTTGATAGCAGATATAAGTGACGCTTGAAAGAAACAGGGTCACTCTTAATGACAACTACATACGACACGTGAAAGAAACAACGTCACCCATAAAAAGGAAGAGGGAATACGCGAGAATAAAACAGCATCACCCATAACATCTAATATATGAGATGCGTGTTCAAAGCCGCGCCACCCATAATATCACATATGTGAAACGCGTGTTTAGAACCGCGTCACAAATAGTGCTGACACGAGACGCAGAGTATACTAATTAGGTGACGCTGTATACCAGCATCTGGCATTTTTCAAACTATAGGTGACGCTGGTTTTCCGCGTCACACATCTTTGAACTATGGGTGACGCGGATCTGCCGCGTCACCCATAGTCCCTTAGGGGCGACGCAAAAATGGTGAAGCGTGCGATCCGCGTCACCTATAGCAAAAAAAAAAAAGGCGTCTCTTTTAGGCATTCTGGCATAGTGTCTGTTCCGGTGGCAGCCTTGATGGTGTCATGCAGGAGGTTTTGGCACGGATGTACGAGACGAGACGATCAAGCTGGCACATGCGCTCTAGCTAGCTAAGTACCGAAGGAAACGTACATACATTTTTAATTGGTTTCTATCTATGCGACGAGCGACTAGATTGGCAACGACCATTGCTTGCTTCTCTGTTATTCATACATGCATACATATTATTGTCGTACACAGCAGTGGGCCGTGCGCCAGCCCGTCGACGAAGATGACCGTCACGGCGAAGTTGTCCTTGGTCGCCGCTGGGTCCACCCGGAACGCGGGGAAGTAGTCGTGGGGCGGCAGCGGGGAGTAGGCGCAGTCTTCCCTAGACGATCGATGGATCGAAGAAATGTATCATTCGTATCATGTATGTATGCACGATGAAATTAAGCTTCAACGACGAACGTAGGTAGGTACGTACCACTGGTAGCTAACGTCGACGAGACCCACGGCGCGGAGTTCGTCTTCGCGGCCGACCTCGGCGAGCGCCCCGAAAGTCTTGCCGGTCATCTCGAACAGGCTGGTTCCATTGGCGCACGACGGGGCTTGACACGTGTCGGTGACGGTGACACGCACCCCGCGGTGAGAACATGCGCTGTGCCCAGTGCAAATCACCTGCACGTACGTACGCAGTTAATTCTATCATCAGGTTACGGATAATCGATGGAGATGGATGGATTCCCGGGCGGCCGGCCTTACCCGATAACACACGCCGCAATCGAACGGCGTCACTCCGAAACCGGCCACCATGCTCATGAAGGGGACGGTGTTGTCGCCGTAGCCGCACGCGCCGTCTGCAGCAGAGCAGAGCAGAATCATATCAGATGGAATGAAGCTGCATGCTACAAGGAAGGAAGGAACGAACCTGTGCGGTCTGGCGATCCCGACAAGGATGCCATCCCCGACTTGTCGCCCATGAAGGCGGCGTCCGACGACGGCGCGGCGCCGGCGACGAGCAGAAGCACCACGACGGCGGCGGCGGCCATCGATCGATCGGGTGCGGCAAGAGTCTGTCTTGTGCTTGTGGTTGTGTCTGTGCAGTGTGTGGTGCGCCGCGCGGCAGAGCCACGTACGTACGTCTTCTTGCAACCCATCGATGGTTGGTATATATAGTGGATGGAGGCCGGGTTGGAGAGCCGAGCCGAGCTGCGAGCATGCATGGATCATTTTGTTGTCTCGCGCGCGCGCGTACTTGGGGAAGAGAATATATATCCCCCTTCTTTCTTTAATTTGCTGAATATTTGGTGGGTGTCCAATGTGGCTGGACCCAATAAACACATATAAGCACACTGTCTTTAATTTGCTGAATGTTTGGTCGGTGTCTAATAAAAGTGAGTGGTAAGTAGATAGGACGCAGAGTTGATTCGTTCTTCTGTATGATGGCTGGCTGCTACTAGCTGTGTCCGAGATCGTCGCGTATAGAAGAGGGGACCGAGCGCGCGCCGCATCGCACACGCACCGCACCACTTTTCTTGCTCTTCGATCGGGAGGAGATGGACATGTGTGTTGTTCATCGGGAAAATTGCAAGCTAGCACTGTAAATTGCACTGGGACGTGACATGCATGTGCTATGCTACACGGCCGGCTAACGTTCAAGATTACCTACATGCTGTCCTGACTCGCATGACCGCGTGCAGTGGTTCCAAATTTCATTATAGGAGGAACAGTGCATGTGCCAGCAGCATCACACACACACATCTCTCTCTCTCTCTCTCTCGCGCGCGCGCCCCTCTTTCTTCCAGTTATTTCTAGCTAGCGCTACTTACCAAATATAAGGCCCTATTTTCAAATAGCTAACGTACAGTGCAAATAATCCAACTACTTCCCAAAAATAAGGCTGCATCTATATATAAGGAGACAACATCATAAATCGCCCGTGCCAGCTGATACTAGTTTACCAATCGAGATTGAAGAATATACCAAGAAGATTATATCGGGCTTGGCATTATTTCTACTGCTAGCTACTTCCCAAGAAATGGCTCTATTTTGAAATAGCAGTGCGAATAATTCAACTAGTTGCATTGCATGACCAATAATTGTTACATACACACCACAATATATTTTCTCAAATGGATCGGAGATCTCGATGAGGGGTGCGGTGTGCGGGAAATGTATGGAATTCCACTCATGGACGATAGGTACGTACGTACAACAAGATAGCCCGGGGCGGGATTATATTGATTCCACACACCCCTCGACGACTCGTGATTGGATCGCACCGCTTGATGCTCTTTGCCTGTACGTACGTGTGGATCGACCGGGAGGAGATCGACATGTTGTGCTCGTTGTTGACATGCATGGTAGCACACTGCATACGAGTGACATGCATGTCGTTTATTTGACGTTGTTCAGGTACAAGATGCATGTTTCTGGCTGACATGCATGACTGCTTGGTATGTATGTTCCGCCAAAAAAAAAACAAAAAATCAAGACCACAACCGTGTGTCGCAACATGTGTTGAAGCAGCTCGCCGCTGCGGCTGCCGGCGCTGGCACGGCAGCGCCTTAGGGTTCCGGGGCTGTCAGGGTGTGTTCACCGGCGGACTAAAAGAGGGCTCGGGGGGTGGCGGCTGGCCCGGCGGAGGCAGCGGTCGCCGTGCGGAGGCGGAGGCGGCCGAGAGGCCGCCGGAGCGGGCGGCGGGGGACAGCCGGTGGGCAGGGCCGGCGGCGGGGGCGAAGAACGACGGAGGTTAGCGCGCGAGCTGGTTGGTGGGCGGACGGCAGAGGCGCCGGGACGGCGCCGAAGCCGGGAAAGGTGGCGGCGGCGGGGGTGTGAGGGGTGCTGAGGAACGGATGAGGCAGGGGGCGTGGAGGTGGGGAGCTGCCCACCGTTGGATAAAGGGTGCTACAACACATGGTTCCGAGAAATCTCGTTGAAAAAAAAGACGTACGCGTATTCTGTCCAAATTCGAGGAGATCGAGATGCCGAAGGGAAAAATGCATGTGCCAGCCAGCAACACCTCCCCTCTTTCTTCTACCGCTAGCTAATACGTACTTACCAAAAATAAGGCTCTATTTTCAAATAGCAGTGCAAATAATCCAACTACTTCCCAAAAATAAGTCTCTAATAATTAAGGAGAGAGTGGGCGATAAACCAAATAGCTAGCTACCAAAAATGTTCTCCAGCACACAATCATTAGATCACCATACCAGTGCCAGCTGATAGCGGTTATACATATATATATATATACCGCGGGCTTGGACACCAATGCTAGAGCGAGGGATACATTGTTCTCAGTGAAGTAGTCTGCATGCATGTGTGTCGTATATGCATGATGTTAGGGTGAAATGTGAAAGGCTGAGAAGACACAAAGCAACGTTGAACAGTCTAGCTAGATAATGCATCATACAGTATATAGGGAGATCGACTTGTGTTGTTGCTTAGCAGCACGCACGCACTGACGCACACACAGCAAGACGGACAGCAACTCTTTGTATTTTGGTAGTATCTCTCTCTCTCTCGCGATACGATGGGTGGTGAAACTGCCTGCGGCGCTGGCACGCACCATCCACTCAAGACAAGCGCTAGATCGATCGGGAAAGGTCGTCCGGCTTGATTTGTTTCGGAACATTGTTCACGCAATATTATTGCCTTTTTCTTCTACTGTTTCACCCCCAAAAGAGGCCGGCTCTATTTTGAAATATATATATATATATTGTTGGGTACCTACAAAAGGGGTACCCCAACTTGGGCCTAAAACAACTTGGCAATAAGGCCCACAACGACATTGGCCTGGCTCCACGGCCCAGCAAAGGCCCGCCAACGCGACGAGTCCTCGGCACCCATCCAGCTCGAGGTGGACGACCAACCTCGAGCAGGGATTTCCGTCTCGTTCGAGGTTCGCCAGGCTCGAGCCTGCGGATCGAGCTCGAGTCAGCCACAACGGAAAGGACGCCCGAGACTCTGTGACCCGTCAAATCCAAATCATGATGACGCTCCTCTGCGGTCAAAAAGCAGGGGATCACTGCGCCACGCAACCATCCACGCCCCGGAGAGAACACCGGTCAAATCCACTCGCGACAGTGGACTTCTGAGCGCCATGCTGCACGGCCAGGCCTAACCCTGCCAGCAGCACTGTGTCAACCACTCCTTTGACTTCGCTCGCTTCGGGGACGCCGCCACCCTCGAAGGTAACCTCGAAGGAGGCCACGGAGGCTCGAACTGGACGCCGTACGCAAGTTGCCAACCTCGACGCCACCAGAAGGAAGGACATTACGTCAGCCACTGCCATTTCGTCAGCCGGAGTTGGAAGGCGCGATTCCCGCTCGCACAGTGCGCGGCATGGACGAACAGTGCACTCAACAACTAACACATGTACTCGCACCCCGCCCCCTTGGTCTATAAAAGGGGAGGGAAGCCCATGCAAAGGGCAAGGGACACAGCGACACGAA
This sequence comes from Digitaria exilis, assembly GCA_015342445.1. NCBI lineage: Eukaryota > Viridiplantae > Streptophyta > Magnoliopsida > Poales > Poaceae > Digitaria > Digitaria exilis. The sequence goes on along the minus strand of JACEFO010003293.1, from coordinate 654,161 downwards.
GTCACAGGTTCATACACAGACACAACACACGGCCACACACCACATAGCTGGGGACTTAGGAGCTCATCTCCTTCTCCCTCCCTGCTTGTAACCCCTACTACGAGCAACACGAAACCGGTGCACCGCACCATTGCTGGACGTACGGCCTCGTGGCCGGAACCAGGATAAATCCCCGTCTCTTACTCTCGCCATCAGGGAAGCGAGTGGTTTAGCACCGCAATCACTTGTTGGTGCCGGCGACCAAATCAGGCACCGACATATATATATATATATATATATATATATATATATATATATATATATATATATATATATATATATATATATGCATTCCCAGATGGATCGGATAACGAACGAAGAGGCGTACGCGTGGGAAATGGAATTCCACTCATGGAGACGATCCATCTGGGAATTATATTGATTCTAATTAAGGACCGCTCATGGAATTCCCTCGATGACTCATGGAACCGCATGCAGGAATAGAACCGTACGTATGTCTTTTAGGATCTATGATTCTTTGTTTGAGCCTTGTAATATGTGGTTGTAGACACTCACTTGTGGGTGTTGAAACTGGTTTCCTTTATCTAAAAAATTCTAGTACTAGTTGCCAAAACAATAAGACTGTTCTGTTTTGAAATACTAGCTACTGTGCAAATAATTAATCCAACTGCAGCATGCTTGTCTTCGTTCCCACTGTTACAAGCACACACAATTCTCTCTTTTGTCGGTGTATTATTCATGTGTGCCGCACGCACCGCACCGCACCGCTTGATGCTCTTGCCCGGTGCGGATCGACATGTGTGTTCGTTGTTGACATGAATGATTGCACGCGCACTGCTCATTGTTGCATTATTGGGACGTGACATACACGTCTAATGTTGTTGAAGGTCGTAGTAGTACAAGACGTCCATGTCCAGACTGACATGAACGCGTGGTACGTTACGCGAAAATTAAGAGAGCCAACACGTACGCATCTCGTCTTCTATCCCAATTTGGAGAGGGGGTCGAGTTGCCGTGTCGTACGTCGTTTAGTTTCGACGGGGAACAATACATGTGCCGGCACCAGCACCCCTCTTTTTCCCGTTATTTCTACGGCTAGCTAGCTACTTACCAAAAATAAGGCTCTGTTTTCAAATGGTAGTGCAAATAATTCAACTACTTCGTTCCCAAAAATAAGGCTGCCTCGCTCTAAGGAGACGTACGAATTAAATTAAAGCGCGCGGGCGATGGAGTAGCTTGAAAATATAATGTTGTACAGCACCACAATCATCGATCACCCGTCCCAGCCGATAGCAGTTTATTGCAAGAAAATATACTAGCTTGGACACCAAGAAGGATATGTTATATTGTTCTCAGTGAAGTCTGCATGTGCCTTGTATGTGTTACTTTGGGTGAAATTAAATGTACTGAAAAGGCTAGGCAGGAGACAAAAACCAATATATGTAGTTAAACAGGCTCGTGCATGATAAGGGGGACTTTTGTTGTTGATTGCACATTGTTAGTTGGGACGTGACATGTGTACACGCTGTCGTGTAATGTTACCGCGTGCTAGTTTGGCGTAATCTTGAACCAAAATCAACATGACTGATGACAAGTTGCCCGTTAGTTTGTCACTAGTATATGGTATATAGAATGGGCTACTAGTGCTAGGTAGATGAACGCGCGGGAGCCAGTTTTCATTTCATTAGATTTGTAGCAGAAGAAGTGATGGTGAGTTGGCGTAGTGTAGTGGTGGTGCCGCGCACGTCGCCGCGCGGTCGGTCTCCAATAACTCCGTCCATCGATCCAATTAATCCATCAAGTAGGTAGTCTTGTTCCGATCCGATCGATTCCCTGCGCCGCCGCCTGCAGGACAGGAGCGAGGATCGATAACACAATAACTTCTTGGATCCACCGGACCGAGACGATAGGATAGATGCTGGGCGGCGAGGACGACGGCGACCAGCAGCAGCAGCAGGGTCCTCCGGTAATGGAGATCGGGTGGCCGACGGACGTGCGGCACGTGGCGCACGTGACGTTCGACCGTTTCCACGGGTTCCGCGGCGTCCCCGAGGAGCTGGTGTTGGAGGGCCCGCCGCCACCGAGCGCCAGCACGAGGGTGTTCGGCGTGTCGCCGGAGTCGATGCACTGCTCGCCCGACGGCGTGCCCACCATCCTCCTCCACCTGCAGCGCCGCCTCTACGACCAGGGCGGCCTTGCCGCCGAGGGCATCTTCCGCATCACCGCCGACGCCGCCCAGGAGCGCCGCGCCAGGGACCACCTCACCACCTCCGGCGAGGTCCCCCTCGACGTGGAGGACGTGCACTGCCTGGCCGGCCTCATCAAGGCCTGGTTCCGGGAGCTCCCCGGCGGCCTGCTCGACTCGCTGCCGCTGGACGAGCTGGCGCGCTGCCTCACCGACGACGACTGCGCTCGCCTCTGCGCCGCCAGCCTGCCGCCGTCCAAGGCCGCCCTCCTCGACTGGGCCCTCAGCCTCATGGCCGACGTCGCGAGGCACCACGAGGCCAACAAGATGGGCACCAGGAACCTCGCCATGGTCTTCGCGCCAAACATGCTCACGCAGGTACTTCTTTTGATCGATGATCTGATTCACACAATTAAATGAATGAAAAACAATCAATATGCTGCAGGCCGTTGATCCCCTGACGGCGCTCAAGCACACGGTGCAAGTTATGAACTTTCTCAACATGCTCATCCAGAGGGCGCTCAAGCAGCAGCAACCTGACGATGATCATGGCAGCAACTCCTCCCCGTCGTCGTCTCTATCTGCTGCTCCAGCCACAAACTGATCGATCGATCATGCAACAATATGCGCATGATAGAGATCAATGTAATCTGATGAGTAGTACTAGTAGTTCTTAATTAGTGTGCCTTAATGATCTTGAAGTGTCTCTTCGTTTAATTTGGTCGATTCATGATTGATGTATACTCCGATCCAGTGGTTTCCTTGCTTGGCGTGTGATCGAATTCAAGCTGACTCGTCCTGCCTGACCACCCCTCCTTGCTAAGTAAGGTAGGTAGGATCGACCAAACCAAATCAGCGGCGTGTGTTGTCTTGAATTGCAGTACATTCTGTGAATTATTGTATTTGTATATTTCTGTCTGATGATTACATATGGACATCATATATATCATTCATTAGAAATTAATTTCTTTGTATATTTTCCCATCCATTCAGTTTCGACTGTACTCCTCTCCAAACGCATCATCATAGTCTCCAATTCTGAATCACTAGAAATTAATTCTTAATCACTAAAACCTACTAGATCAAATTCTTTCCTTGAAAAAACAAATATCATCATCGAAGAAGCATGGGCCGATATTTACATGCTAAGGCCCACCACATCCACGGCCGCCGTCTCTCTTCTATCATAAAGGAAAAAACAAAAACATGCTAACCGAGGGGCTCATCTGCAAAACCGCTAGTAAACCCGCCTTCTTCTTCTTCGTCTCGCCTCCCAGCCGAGCCGACGAACTAGGGTTTCTTCTCGCCGCCGCCTTCTCGCCTCTACGCCCAGGTAATGCGGCAACCGCTCCTCGTTTCCTCCTCCTCCCATAGACGCCCTTCAGTTCGTTCCGCTACTGGGTGGAGTCGAGATCCATCCGGGCTTAGTTTTGTTGCTTCCAGTGCTCTAGTTTGCCTCCAAGGTTGCTCGTTTTCGCTTGCTTTGGCCGTCCAGGAAATCCAAATGTTTCGCCCTCCAATCCGCCCAGTATAGGGTTCACGCATTTTATTATAATATCTTCTTTGTTCGTTTTCTAAAATTGTCGGGGTCCCACCTGGATCTTTGATTTGTAGCCAACTCCAATAACCGGCAAACGGGTAGATTGCGTTAATTTGCTGCGTAGAATCTTTCATTCAAGCTACTAATCGTTTTCTGTTGTTTTTTTTTTTCATGTGAAGTTTGCCGGCTCTACTTGGTGAGCCGCACTGATGGCGGAGGAAGCCAATGTAAGCCCCAGTTTCGTGGTATCTGGTCTCTTTATTACCAATAAACTGTCATCTGCCTCATGTGTGTTCGCCTTTGTTGAAACAGGGAAAGAAGGAGGAGGAGGAATTCAGCACGGGCCCTCTGTCAGTGCTGATGATGAGCGTCAAGAACAATACCCAGGTTGGTTGATGGCTTCCCAACTATAGAGATCTCACGTTACTTCATTATATGTTCCCTGCTTTTAACTGTCGGTCTATCTACAGTGATTGTCTCTCACATGTTCACGAATGCTCGTATTCTTGTCTTGTCATCGTTCAGCTAACTGAGGCGCACACAAGAAATGCACCATATCTTTTAGAGTTGACGTCCCTGAAAATTATATCATTATTAGGGTGGGTTACCATAGTTTCTGTACATCCTATGTGCCAGTGTTATTATTGCTATAGTATTTCCACTCTTAATTAGCTGAGGCATCATATAAGTCTGACAATCCAGCTCTTTAGGAGGCAGCTCTATTTTTTGTAGCTGCCATGTTCCTTAGCTATGATTCTCACATCATTCGTTACAATATGTCCCCCATAGCTGTGATTCCCACACTACGTATATCATTAGTCTCTTGATCTCAGGTTCTTCAACCTACATTGTCTACCTTCCTGCATCTCCATTATGGATTGTGTACCATTTATTATCATTTTTATTTTTATTTTTCCTGGATCTGTTTTCAAAGTGTAATGACTGGTATTGCTGTAAGCTGGCTAATTTGTTGGATCCAAGTTGCTTGTAAGTTGGTTTAGCCATAAAATGTTATATGAATCGCCAAATAATATTTGCTCTGCTTCTTCTATCCAGATGCTGCCAGCTTCCAGGCTAGCTAGTCTCAGAGCACCATGGGACATTTTCACTCAGTAGAACTGAACTCTGCATTTTAAACCCTTGGTCATTATTAGCATGTTACCAAGTGTGCTAGCTATATATCATTTTTACTCAGCAGCTATATTATGGTCTCTCTGTTGTATCTCATTTTAAGCACTTTATGCTAAAATGCTTATTACTGGCTGCTGGTACAATTGTGAACTGCTCCTTATTCTGATCATGTGTTCTCTCTACTATCTCAGGTTCTTATCAACTGCCGGAACAACAAGAAGTTACTTGGTCGTGTGAGGGCATTTGATCGGCACTGCAACATGGTTCTTGAGAATGTTAGGGAGATGTGGACTGAGGTATATGACACATTATCCTTGAGTTCTGTCTCTTGTGTTGATGTGTTCATTAACTTTTCATTAACTTGTGTTGCTCCTGTTACAGATACCAAAGACTGGTAGAGGCAAGAAGAAGGCTCTTCCGGTGAACAAAGACAGATTCATAAGCAAGATGTTCCTCCGTGGGGATTCAGTAATCATCGTTCTCAGGAACCCTAAATGAGTTGGGCGACTTAGCTACTTTGCTGTCTTGTAGTCTGTATGCCAAACACTCGAGACATGGGTGTATAAGAGACGATCCGAGGCAGATTTAGCTGTGTTGATGGCTGAGTGTTTTTAATTGAATGATGTGATTCAACTCTTGAGTTCACTGGTACTTTCAATTTGGCTCATCAATATATCGGCCGAAGACAATTTTCAAATCCATTGTTCCCTTCGTTGATTCCCATTTTGCAAATGGCAAAAGATCGTAACATTAAGCACCGCCAAATCACAAATTATTAAAAGGACCAAGTTTTGAGGCGGGGCAGGCACGATAAAGTATTTGGCCATTTGCACTTCATGTGAGCATTGCACGAGGGCATAACATGAGCTACGTCTAATTCTTTGCACAAAGTTAGTTAAATAACCGTTTTATAAAATAATTTCCGAAAAGGGTCCATAGCTCAGTGGTAGAGCATTTGACTGCAGATCAAGAGGTCTCCGGTTCGAACCGGGATGGGCCCTGCATTGTTTTTTTTTGCTTTTCTAATCTGGCAGGGTTTTTTTTTCCTGTTGTGATGATGATGTAAGATCTGAATACCGGACACAAAGTTCTTCACCGACACTGCAACGTTATAATAATTGTTGATAAAAATATTTCCACTTGTTTTTTGTTCTTCTAGCTAGCACTCAACAATAATCTTTGTTTCCTTTCTTTCTAGTAAATGGATTACAGCCTGAGGTTAGTCATCTAGTGTTTTGTATTTTGCTCCCTCCTTTACAGGGAGTTAAAGAATGAGCTTGCAAGTAGGTCAAAAGGCTTTGTTATTGCTAAATGATGTGTAGCAACTTGCTTATCCTTTCTTCACATTCACTTGTGCTCTCCTCATGTTCCACGCCTTCATCTGACGCAGTTTGACGGTACTAGTTCCATTGTTGAACGCATACATCCGAGTGTCACTGTTGATTATCGTCACCGGGTAAACCCTGGCCGTGATGCAGAGTCTGCCACCGCCACCAAAGCTCTCTACGGCAGAGCGATCAATCTGCAGGGCGTGCAGAGGTATTGCTGTTATGATCTACCGATTCCATTTCTTACATGAAGAACAGTGGAAGCAGAACTCACCAAAGTTCTCAAAGATATCGTCTTTTCCTTCTCGAGGTCGAATTCGAAGAAGCCTCCATAGGCTGGTGTGTACAGCTCTGGTCTCATGGACGATCTGCACAGACAATGGAAAACTCTCCTGCTTAATTGATGCAATCAAGGACACAAAGAGTTTACAAACATCAAGATGCCTGAAATTTAGCAAAAATTGAAAATAAAAGATGAAACATGTGTACTGACTTTCTCAAATCGGAACACATCAGAATCATGTACTTCTCCTGTGATTTGTAAACTCGGAAGTGTACAGAAGTGTGTTCTTCCATGTTATCAGAAGCAAGAACCAAAAGTCCAAATGGGCCCAAGCCACCATGAACTGACGAATCTGCTTCCCGACAATGCTTCTCAATGTCCAAAAGCCAGGAAGGTTCGAAAGGATCAGCACTATCTATGGATGTAAGCTCAAAATCTATCTCCACATCTGCCTGTTTTCATAAAATTATGTACCGGATCAGCTACAGATGTTGTGGAAAACATATCAAAATGGCAGAACCTAAGCATATGTATAGTAGATAGATACAACAGTCAAAGATGTAACTGTTACTTAGTATTATGGCATCCAGTTCAATTGTGTGCAGGAGAAACTAGCCTTTAAAGTATCGATTCATTTTAACTGTTACTTAGTATTATTACTAGTATTTGGAAGGTCAAGTGAGCAAGTGTGTACAGGAGACACTAGCCTGTAAGGTATCGATTCCCTTTATCTCAAACAGATCCCCCTGCTTGAGCTCCAAGTCTTTGTGGCTGACTTCTTCTCTTCGAAGCGTCTCGATCTCTTCAACTGGCCATTGCAGCAATTGGTTACTGTTGCTATCTAACCATATAGTCCTGGGGATTGCCTAAATTTGAAAAAAAAAAGAGGACACAAAGTTACACCAGCAAAAATGTGTTTAAGAAACGGTCCCTAATTCAACAGAAAATAGGTGATGCCATTAGAGGTGGAACTGCTTACATGGATTCCTGCCCAGCCTTTGGCAACATCATCTGACGAACTATCTGTCTCATTGGTCCAACCCCATATAATCCTCCTGCCTCTCTTCGAATCAAAAAAAGATTTTGAAGCATAGTAATTGCCATAGTCAATCCTTGACCACAATCTTCGGTCATCAAGTACAGTATCTGGGACAAAGGTATCACTTTTGAGATCATAAATACCAACCATGTACTTGTCACAGTTATCCAGGCTCATTTTGAGGACATACTTGGCGCCATCCGGGATAGCTGCAGACAAGTCCAATCCACTTTTCTTTCCAGGTAATACTGCAAAGAAATCTGGACACTCCCACATGGTGGAGGCATTGGAAGAGTACAGTGGGTGATCAACTCTAGTCCAGTTCACAAAATCCTCACTCTTGTACAAAAGTGCTGCACCGTAGCCGTTCAGCTCAGCCCCAACTGCTATTCTCCACAGTCCATCTGGTCCAATCCAACCGGTTGTCGGATCTCTAAACTGGGTCGAGTTCAATCCTTGGCCAACCGGTTGGATCAACAGGTTATTGTCTGGCTTGATCCATTCCCTCAGGTATGGATCAGACACGTTCTTTGGGAACACAATGTTTTGGACTTGACGCATCTCCGTGTCAGCACCAGTGTATATGATGGCAGGCCGATCGCCCTTCAGGATTGTGGCTGAACCGGTCCAGCAACCATTTATGTCGCTTGGAGTTGTCCGTTCTATTGCCAGTTCGAGCCGGATCCAGTTGATGAGATCTGTTGAGACCGAGTGGCCCCAAACTATGTTACCCCAGAGTGAACCGTTTGGATTGTACTGGTAGAACTGGTGATAGATACCATTGTAGTACATTGGTCCTGCAAATGAAGGCAACATAGTTGAGGAATATATGTCTCATCTTATTCTACATTTTTGTATGCAAAGACTTTTGTGTAAGCGCGATACATACCATTTGGATCTTTGAATTGCCAAAGGTTCGATAAGATCGCCGGTTCATCAGGATTTTGAAGGAGAAGAAAGAAAAATGATGTCAAAAACTTGTGATAACTGCATTATTGATATGTAGTTAGACAGGACGCAAGGGCAAAGATGCCAGAGTTCAGAAGATGCTAAAAGTTCCATTGTGTAAGACAGTACGCATTGCGTCACTGTATACTTTCAGACAGTAGTAGCACCAGTGGAGCAAGTCTAGAGATGAGCCAAGATGGGTATGTCATATTGGTGAGAACTGAAATGCTTTCCTTGAAAATACAGCAATCGATGAACAGCTTCGATTTGGTCAAACATTACAATATATCTATCACTATATTACTGAAAATCTAACTGCAGCGCCATAAATGTGAGCACCTATCCTGTAGGCAGCATTCTGCAACAGGACTGCACAAGTATTGAGTTGCCTACCTAACTTCGCCCCTCTCATATGGATCACAAAAATTTAAGGTCACCTACTTGCATGGTTTAACTCCTCCAGATGATGTTTTTCTCTTCTTCTTTTTCCCCCTACTAGAAAGAAAAGGAAGCTCTTGCCAGTTGGGCAAAACTAGATCAGCAATTTCTCTTGAACCATGAAAAGGACCCGAAACTAGTTTTTCATTGCAACGAAACCATGTCGTGGTCTGCGGTTGCAAGAAAGTCAACAGGCGAAAAGAAAAGCAGTGAGAAAGAAGCTCATACCGTTGATCCAGTTCTTGGGAGGCTGGAAGTGGTACGCAGTCCTGTACTTAGTGCTCACAATAGAGGAGACCTTTGGAGACTGCGGATACAGGAAGATCCTCTGCGTGGCCTGTGCGACTCCATTCCTTGAGCTCTGAAGACGGCCAGATTCATCGTAGGAGACGAGTACGAGGAAGAGAAGAAAGGCCCAAGGGCGGAGCATGAGGAGGGCCATGGACTGGAGGAGAAAGGGGGATGGGGATGCTAGATTAGATGAGATGACTTTGTTAACTCTTCAACTTGACGGGTGACCAGTAGGAGAAAAGTAAACAAACAGTTGGTTCAGAATATTCAGAGGAACACACACAATAGAGTACCAGTAATTTATTTCCACTGGCTATGCAGTGCCTGTGCCAGTGGCTGACCACTTTGCACCCTGAACCTTGGTTTTGTAGGAATATCACGCGTTGAGGAAACAGAAGTAGTACTAATACTAAACATGTTCTCTAAAGTTTATATGAATCAAGGCTCAAAATGGAAACTCCGGGCCATGTTAAATATCGAGAATGAAAAGAGAGGAGAGAAAACTATTCTATTGTTGGATCGATGGCAGAATCTCTATATGGAACCGACAGTATCTGCTCCGGGCAGATTACAAGATTACTGGAACATCAGAATAATCGTTGATCAAGGGAAAGCCATGCGTTTTTTCTCCTCTGTGTTTGCTGTAGCTATGAGCCAGCTGTGTGGATCACCAGCTCGCATTTCGTCTGGCTCAACCACTGAAAATCTAGCCTGTAGTTTTCGCTTGATTGAGACTCTGCTGCGCTTGTGCTGTACACCTCCTTAATACGTACTGTATGTAACGAAATGCACTGAGGTGAAGTAATGTCGTTGTTCATGTCCATGTCAGTGCGAAGAATTGAAGATGTTGTATGGCAAAGGGACTGCTTATTACGACAATAGGAACATCATCGAGCAGTCTCTATCCGTATATATTTTCCTAAAAAAAAAAAAAGAGCAATCGTCGTTAAACCAAAGTAAGAAAAAAAAAACGTATTGACAGCTGTGGGATTTGAACCCACGCCCTTTCGGACCAGAGCCTAAATCTGGCGCCTTAGACCACTCGGCCAAACTGTCCTTGTTGTTTGTTTGTTTCCATACAATATATTTAAATGCTAGTAACCTGTACGGCACAATGCAATTTTCTTTTGCTCCTTTTTAGTGGGTTTTTTTTTAACGCTTCCGACCTAGCGAGCTGTGTTTTGGTCCTGTAATTGACCTTGAAGTCCAGCTGCTCTTTACATAATCATCAGGCTCCCTTCAACATTGAGGAGGCCTATACTGCTGCTATACAGGTACCAGAAAAACACAGACTATATTCTTTGAATAGTTGCTCTAAAAGAAGTTCTGTTGCTTTGCTTGAGTTACGAAGTTAAATAATAGCTTTGCTTTCAACAAACGCAAAAGATTTCAGACGTTTAGAATCAAAACAAATATCAGCATTGGGTTCCATTGAACAATATGTTAACGCAATCTAGCAGCCACCCACAGAAGTAGGATGTCCGCGCTCTTGGTCATGTTTTACACAGATGCAGGCCATGGCCATAGAACACGTGAAATGGACGTCAAATGAACTTAGTAACATCTGCATTAGCAAGTGAGCGTAGATCTTAAGAGCGTCTATATAATATGATACATCAGCCAAGGGGTTCGAATACGCCTCTTTGTAGAGATCCATGTTAGCCTCCAATAGGAATTTAAGCATGGGGTGAAATCGGCCACAGAATAGCTTGTCTTCAGGGGTCTGTGCATCCACATTTACCAGTCCTCATCCAGGGTAGCCCTATGGAAGCACAGCACTGTGCATACAAGGATGAAGAAGGATGTGAACTCGATGAACATGGCACCAGTCTCGATTAGGCCGGCGTGCCTCAGAATAGCTGGAATGGCGAGGCTTCCCATGGCAGACGCACCAGTCAGGAATTTTGCAGCATTAATCCACCTGAAATGTTAATGCCTCTCAGTTATCAGTATCATTCTGATAACAGTGGAGTGAATTAAACTAACACATCCTAAGTAATTTCCTTGGTAGTATATTCTGTACATCTGTTTAGTTGTACACATACATGGTGTGCAGTACAGTTTTCCAAAAAAAATAAAAAAGTGGCATAGCATATTGCAACTTACCCTCCACCTTCTCTGCTAGTCAAGAAGTGTGTGGATCCACCACCGAAAAACAGGCATGGCATCGGTACAAGGACATACATGAGAGCTGCAGAAGTATAAGAATGTAACCATGTCAGTAGGAGGACTATGATGACTTTCTCATGAGTCATGAGGTCATGGCTGAGGAGGCTAACAAAGTAACATTCACCTGCTAACATGGGCCACCAGTTGTTGTACAAAGCACATGCCTGCACCATTCAAAATCAAAACTGAACACTAGACGCCACAACTTAGTTGAACAACAATTATGCGACAAACTGATGCTGCCCTGTCCATGAAGATACTACAGCTAGGATATAAATGGATGGTATCTGGTGTCTACACAATCTTTGAATGCACTAGCTTCAAAGCACTTTCTCCAGAGCATGAGTTATGACTCTTACTCACATATGATTGTTTCTGCTATAACTTCGGCAAGCAGCTAATACTAGTCATGATTTTCCATTTTATGTGTATCATGCTTAGGACAAAATAGTGGACACAAATTTAAGGAAATGTGAGATCCAAGTGATACATTCTCGCTACTGAAGCTATTAACATATACCATAAGTAATAGTTCATTGGCTTCATGTAATTTTCTCATATCTTAATTAGATCCTGGAAGTGGCTAAGAGGGGACCCTTAAATAAGCAGGCAGAACATACCAGTATCTGCAGCAGAATGCTCGTGGAGAACATAAATGCGAGTCCAGCGAGCCTGTAACAGAAGAAATTAAGTAAATAAAACTTAGTGTACATAAGCGAAAAAGAAAAGAAAAGAAAAGACTGAGGGAAATAAACTTACACTGTCAAGAACAGATACACCAAGGGTAAGTGAGCAGCACCATCCAGCACAGAAGCATGGAGGACGAGCAGACAAATAGCAAGCAAAGTTAGTATATGTGTAAGCTAATCAGGGCAGTCTAAAGTATTGTCAAGATAATGAATAGTCAAATACAGAAGAGTAGACAAAGATGAAAACACTACGACCAAATACATTTTGTGCATTGAATTTCATACAAACCTAGATCCCATACAACAACTGCTTGTGGCAACTCACAAGATATAGATCACTCCTTGGATGCTCCAGATTCTCAAGGAACTCGACTGTAAAAGTAACACTTGATTATACAAGTAAATCACTTTGCCTAAGACTAATCTGGCCAATTTCCACTGATCCAAATTGAGCATTTACACACACCAAATTCGGTCGCAGTAACGATCAGGGGCTGACGCTGCAGAGAGCCTGGGCTAACAAGACAACGAGACACACCTTGCTATCCATACCTTAAGGCACACCACCCGTAGTCTAATTGGGATCTCCCAAGCCCTAACCCGCAGAAAGCCACAGCACCCAACCCTGGAGCCCAACCCTAGCGAAGGGAAAAAAGCGGTTGCAACGAATCGAGGGAAGGAAGAGCAACCCACCTTCGACGGTCATCGCCATGTTTTCGCGAGAAGCTCTCGCCTTTCCTCACCGAGCTGAGCCCTCTCTCTCTCTCTCTCTCTCTCTGACCTCTGCACTGCTCCTCTAGCGGAGACGACCCGTTTCGTGGCAGCCAGCGCGTGATACTGGCTAGCGGGCCCCACGTAACGTTGGAGGCCCACCTGTAAGGCTCCGTCAAAATTCCCTCTTGGGCCGTCTCTCCCGTTAGTTAGGGTACCAAAGCGATCACTTCAACCTCCCTGCGGCGGCGGCGGCGGCGGAGGAGGAGGAGGACATGACGCGGCTAACCGTGGAGCAGGTGGCGCGCGAGGCGGGCTCGGAAGGAAGCGGCGCTACGGCCTTCAACCTCTCCCACCGCGCGCTCACAGACGTCGGTGGAGTCCCTCTCTCTCCCTCGCATCAGTATGTATGGGAGGTTTTCGTGCTGCTCATGATCCTTGTGCTGCGTGCTGGGTTTGCAGGTGTCGTGCCTGAGCAGCTTCCACAAGCTGGAGCGCCTCGACCTCGGCTACAACTGCCTCGTCACCCTCGAGGTACTTACTGGAGTGTTACGGTGTATATAGAAAATGCAGTGGCATTTGGGTATCACACAAGTTAAATATGTATGCTTGATGTTGTCTCTTGCTGAAATTCTTGCTTTTATGCTGTCAAGGGTTTATCCTCGTGTGCCAATTTGAAGTGGCTTTCAGTTATCGAAAACAAGCTTGTCAGCTTAAAGGGTGTTGAGGGACTCTCAAAGCTGCAAGTGAGTTGCCTTTCTGCTCCACGTGGCCTAATTCAATACTAAATCTTACCATACGGCATTACGACTCACTCGCCTTACTCGACAATCATTCTTCAATCTGGTTGTACAGGTGCTGAATGCTGGCAAGAACAAACTCTCAAAAATGGATGAGGTCGCGTCCTTGACAAACCTGGGAGCATTGATTCTGAATGGTAATGCAATGATTCATAACGGGCTTCAGTTGCTCCTAAATTACCTGTTGGCAGCGTAATCGATTTCATATGAGAATCTTTTCAATTTCTATGCAGATAACAATATCTCCTCCATCTGCAAGCTTGATCACCTGCAACAGTTGAATACACTTGGTATGCAATCAAAATAGCACATATGTAGTATATTGAACTGGATCTCCTTGCCCTTTCAACACATTCCTTTCTTAAAATGTATCATGGTTGGTGCTTGTGAGAAATCAAAATTTTATTGCTTTGTCAGAGAAATAAGCATGATATATGACATTTTATCCAACTCTGTTGTTATGAAAACAGAAATCTGGATGGTAAATAATAGTCTGTGAACATGACATCCATTTTGCTTCCAAGTCCTGTAGATCAATCACCCAATAAACATATGTTTTCATTTAGTAGCTAAGCAACAATAAATAACCGTGTTTCCCTTCACTTAGCTCTAGTGAACATTTACTCTGCTGCAGTTCTCTCGAAGAATCCTGTTTTCAGCATTGGCAATGCTTTGGTCAAGGCTAAGTCTATGAAAAAGGTATTTTTCATCTTGTTATTAGTAGATATAGAAAGATGCAGTGTTGCTTTTGTATGGGGTATATCTAACTCCAAATGACTAATGTGTCACTGTTACTTCTTTCCATAGCTATCCTTGTCTCACTGCCAAATAGAAAATATTGGATCTTCTCTTGCTGCATGTGTGGAATTGAAGGAACTCAGGCTTTCTCACAACAAGATCAGTGTATGATTTCGCTGGCGACCTTTTTTACTGCACATGGATTGTTGTTGCTTGCATACATTGTCCATTACACTTGCTGACGCTGACATCTTCTTTGGACTTTAACTTACAGACAATCCCTTCGGATTTGGCTAAGAATTCAAAGATCCTAAACCTTGATTTAGGGAATAACTTGATTGAGAGGAGTTCAGATCTGAAGGTTTTGTCCTGAATAATTTTTCTACCTAATCTATCATGATAATCTAGACTGTTACAATAACCTGTTTGGTTGTCAGGTACTTTCTGAATTGCGCTACTTGAGGAATCTTAATTTGCAGGGAAATCCTATTTCTGAGAAAGGCAGTCTTAACAAAAAGGTAATATTCCAAAACAAACTTGCTTTCGTAAGTGTCATAATTGTGGAGTAACTCCAATGTTCTTTTAGGTTAAGAAATTTGTGCCAACTTTGCGAACCTTGAACGCAAAGCCCCTAGAGGCCAGCTCCAAGAATGACAAGAGCTATGGAACAGAGAACCTTCCAATCAAAGATAGTCCAGTTGAGATTGATACGAAAAAGAAGGATAAAAGGAAGCAACTGAAACAACAGCCTGAAGTCAAGACTACTTCCCCAGGTGGCACCCCTACTACCCCTGGCAAATCTGAGCTACTGGATGGTAAGGAAAAGAAAAAGGACAAGGAAGCAAAGAGGAAGAAATCTGAAGTGGAAGCACATGCCAGTGACAGCAAATCAAAGAGCAAGGATGATGCTGGTAGAAAGGAAGCCAAGAGAAAGAAATTTATCGATGAAGAAGATATAGATGCTGAAGGAATCGACAATACTGAAATCTCATTTGCTGATTTAGTGTTTTCCAAACAGGACAGTGCAAAGCCCAAGCTAAAGGACAGTTCAACCCAGGAAGTACCTCCAGCCGGGAAGTTTGGAGATTTGGTAATTGATCACACAAAGAAGAGAAAGAAATCAAAAGGCACGGTCACCATCACCGATTCCTCAGCTCTTAAGATTATATCCTCTGTTCCGGAGGTGGGGGCAGGTGGACTCGGCCTGTCAGGATGGGATTAGTGCCTAGTAATAAGTTTTATGGCTGATCGATGTTGTTTATTGTGTTTCTTTTGTAACATCACCTTGCAAGTAAATCTGTCTAGCTGTTTTCCTGTTTCTTTCTGCGGTTCTGTGGCCTGTGGATCAACCAGACATCTCTGAATATGTAACATCTGACTGTCAAATGTTGTAGTTTAGACTTTAGAACTTTTTCAGACAGAGATGGTGAAACCTCAAATTCAATGTAGCATCAGCAGCATGCTTTCCTTTATATTAATGAAACCTTTTATGTAGCGGCTGTAACTACTTTTTTGGCGAAATATATAGCAAATGTAACTAGCGCTGGAAATTTAGAGCAACATAATGCTAGTTCATTGGATCCAGTAAATAGGAAAGAGATATACTCAAAACGATCATGATTTACTGTTTTGACCATTAACAGCGGAGGAATGACAATTTTTCTCCCTTGTGGTAGCTAAGAGGTCCTCCAGCTATCCACTGTCAGTATTGATAGGAAATCGCACAGCATGACAACAGATAACTAGGGAGAAAGTACTAATTTCCATAATCGAACGCTAAGAAGTTTCGTTTCTGTCGTCCTTCTCATTTCATCTGTGCCGTTTGAACAATTACAATTGAACGTATCTGCTAAAATCCTAACTACAATGATTTGCCCTTCTGAAAGAAAGCAATGATTTGCCAGGGACCCAGTACAACGTCAAAACAAAAACTCCACCAGAGGATTCTTGTCCATCAGAGATCATTGTGTAGGGGTACTAGTACTACCAGAACCGCTTGCAAACAAATTCATATGGAGGAACTTTGTCAACTGCAAGATGGGTAAGGCAAGCACATCAGTCATAAGCATATATATAATATCAAACTAAGGACACCAATAAGGAGCCTACCATCTCCCCAGCTAACCATCGTGGGTTGCGAAGATAACATCTTTCTGGCAAATGTCGTAATATCATCTAGAGTAATTTCTTCCATACATTCAAGAAAGTAATCAATAGGCTTCCTGATATGCCAAGTCAGAGCAAAAAGGATCAGTATAGTTTGCCAAACCAGTAAAGATAGCACAGAAGTAACTAACATACAGAAGACTTACCTGGAACCATAAGTCAACAGCTGCCTTCCAATATCTTCTGCAACAACTACCTGCAGTAAAGTAAACAGAGGATGTCAAATCTTACTTGAGTATACCTGAGGGAAAAGGGAAGAGAGATTAGGCATTCAAGTTTACCCTGGATTCAAGATTCATTAATACTGATGAGATTGTTGAATTTTTCGCTCGTCGCAGTTCAACCTCCGTCACTGAATACATGCAGACCACATTCTTGAGAACAGGCAGCTAAATAGTCAAGTTTTTCCACCAAGTAGTGCACAATTTGTACCTTCTCCAGGTGTTGCAACAGCAATCAATTCACTTATTGCGACATCAACAGCCTTTGCAACAAAATCTGGTGGCTGAACCATAAATAGGCAAATGATATCAGAACCCCATACAAATCATGCAAAGTCTGCCATGTTCAGTTTTTAAATAGTTTCAGCAAGAGCCAAACCATTGTTGCTAATGCTAGAATTGGCTGCTCCAAGACCAAAGTCCAATCTCTAGCATAATTTTGCATTGAAAAAGAAAACTATGATATCAATAATGCCAAGGAGTAATATGAAAATTAACAATTATAGGTTCAGAATCCAGCAGAAACATGTAATTATCATGTTTTGTTGACGAAGTTTAATTACTATTCACTTATTCATATTGAATTTTTCTATAGGCTGATAGGCCATCCCATCACCAGAAGTCACTAGAAAGCAAAGGGACATCATCACCAGCTAGCGAGTGCCCACTGGAAAATGTGTAGGGATAAAAGCAGAATGGACAGGGAGGACCTTAATCCAACTCCAGAGGTCATAATCACATAACACGATTTAACAGAACATATAAAATTTGCAAACTTTAGTTGAAAGCAGAAACAAGTTTAATGAAACAAATATCCAAGGCGTGGAACCATGTCGAGAAGATTAGCTCACCGTGGTCAAGCTAATGCCAAAGAGGCCAGTATTGTCATATACACTACTAAATGCTGAAAAAGATTGGACATCATGATATTTGTTTAGGACCCGTAGAACTGCAAAGAAACAACAAATGAGTACCTTAATAAATAAATATTTCCTCCACAACAAAAACAGTATGAAATGAATAAAATCACCAAAAAGGAGATGGATAATGCAGCATGCGGCACAATTCCAAAGTGAAGCAGTTGATGCAATGGCCAGAATCTAACTACTTGAAACTATCGAACTCCATCTACAGTTGAAACAACCATCAAGAGTTTAAGACTTACAGAGCCGTGAATGCATCCCTTTCCCAGGACCACCAGAGGAGAATGAACCACCACCACCCATTAAAGTCTGCTATATATAGTTGTCGTGTATGAACATGCGTGGATTAGCAATTGGAAAAGGAACAATCAAGTAACCCAGCTAACTATTGGAAAATTCAGAATTATTAGCTGCACCTGTATGACGGTCATAACTGTAGCATCCCTTTCTTGAAGCCAGCCCCCTGGCACTTCAAAAGCTAACGCGACATGTGTCATCTGCATAAGACAGCAAAATTAGCAAAGCCTCTACCTAGTACTTATGCCAAAGTAGGACAGAAGGAAACCCAAACAGAAAGGGGTATATGGTCCATAGAACAGAAAGATCATATTACATCTGAATCTGCTTTGTGTCTGGAATCACCACCAACATATGTAGATTTCGGTTTTTCCACAGGGGACCCCTTGTGCCAATCATTCAACAAAGGTTCAGCGTAGTTTAGCAAGCGTTCATGATCAACACCAGATGCTGCTAGAACCACACGATCCGTGGTAAAGTTTTCCTGTTACATGCATATCATTTTCACTTTTTTTGCATGGAATTTCTTCATAAATTTATAGAAAGAAAACAGATAAAAGAATATATGAAGTCAACCATAGCAAACAAATTTTCTATCTGGGTATGATAACACATCAGCACATCACTACGCCAGCATGAAACTGCTGCAGCATATGTGATAGTAGCTAGAACGACATTTGCATTTGAGCATTAAAATTAGGTTGCAACTTCAAGAACCAGTTATGCAGCATACGCGAATTTGTAGAAAGAAAGGGGATTAACAAATACATGAAAAAAAACATACAATTTTTGTTCTATCTAGGGTATGATAAGACAATAGCGCATTAGCATCAATCTGTTGCAGGATATGTGAAAGTAGCTAGAACTACATTTGCATTCAGCATTTACACTAGGCTGCCAACTTCAAGAACCAGTTATGCACTTATGCTATGCAGCATAGGCGAACTGAATTACACAAGGTATGAACCCAAACAAGTACCATAACTGAAAGGCAATACGCAGATGTTTTATGCTAAGCACTTTGATCTAGTACTATTGTCCTGTAGTCACTCAAAAACTATGTACTTATGAGCACGACTACGTTGTTTCTTACAAGGAATTCAGAAATCAAATATAACAGTGGGGAAGAAGGGACTTTACATGATAAAATTTTTGAATCATCTTGCCATTGATTCTCGCAAGAGCATCCTCAGGAGGTATTAGAGGATTTGCAAGCGCACCTGAAAATCCAACAATGTTAAGCTGTTCATGAAGAAACCTGTCGGGGTTCTTGTGCAGATCCTGGACATCTTCTCGAGCAAGGACCAGCTAACAAACAGAACAACAGTGAGTTAGTGACTGAACGTTGTTAAAGTGCCCTGCGAGACCATCCATTTGAGAGGTCCAGACCTGCCGCTCGACTTCTTCCTGGAGGAAGAGCGGGTTGCGCATGCAGTCGATGAGTATCTCAATCGCCTCCGGCACATAGCCCTTGAGCGTGTCGTAGCTGTAGACCGTCTGCTCCCTGGAACAGGAGGCACCGACGTTGCCTCCAGCAAGCTCGAGCTCATGCACGATATCACGGTGCCCACGATGCTTGGTGTCCTTGAAGGCCATCTTGTCCAGCATGTAGGACACGCCGGTGCTCTCCCCGGACTCGTAGACCGAGCCGGAGTCGACGAAGACACCGATGCACGCCGAAGGACCCTGCCCAGAAAGCTTGAGCATCCATCAACCCCAACTAGGGAAAAAAAGAAAATGGGAGGCACAGCGGCTAGCTGTGTGTGGCTTACCGGGACGTTCTCGGAGGCGACGCGGATGCCATTAGGGAGCGTGGTGATCCGGGTGGGGCAACGACCCAGATTGTCGGGGAGGGGCGGCGGGAGGTCGAGACCGGGGAGAGGTCGCAGGAGTGAGTTTTCGCTGGCGGAGGAAGACGCAGACGCAGCGGATGCGTCTGCGGCGGAGAGGCGTCGCGCCGCCGCCGCCGCGGCGGCGGGCTCCAATCCGCGCAGCTGCAGGAGCGAGCAAGTGTGAGTGAAGCTGCCATCGTCGCTGTGTGGTGCGGGCGAGGGGAGCGGCGGGCGGCTTACCTTGCGGAGGAGACGCGTGGAGGAGCGCAGCATCCCGGAGAGCATCGGAGGCGACGGCGGGAGCGGCGGTGGAGGTGGAGGTTTCGCAGCAAGTCTCGGGAAGCAAGCAAGGAAGGGCCTCTTGGGCCGTTGGTAGGGTTCCTTTATGCTTTGGGGCCCTTTTTTTCCGTTGGGGGGCCAATCTCCCTGATCCATCATTGGCACAGTGTGTACCCCTTATCCAAAACACAAACACAAGCTGCTTCGTCCTCCTCTGACTCTAGCTAGCTCTCTCAATGGAGGCTTCCTTGCTTGCGGCTCCCAAGCCTTGCATCTTCTCAGGGAGAGGACCCGCGGCCGCCAGGAGGTGCCTCGTCGTCGTTTCTGCCGCCGCCGCCGCCGCCGCCAGAAAGGTCAGGACTCTAGCTAGGAGAGAGAGAGAGAGAGAGAGAGAGCTAATATTAAACCTGTTTCTGAATTGAATCCCAGGAAGTCGGACGCAACGAGGATGGCCGGGCGCAGCGAACAGTCAAGGCCGTCGGCGCTGCGGCGATGATGATGATCGGCGGCGAGATCGAGCCATGCCACGCGGCTTCCTCCTTGCAAGCGGTGGCGGTGTTGGGCGACCTGGACCCGGCGACTGCGAAGGCGGTGGCGGGCGTGGCGGGGCCGGCGCTGTCGGCGCTGGGCTTCCTCTTCATCCTGCGCATCGTCATGTCGTGGTACCCGAGGCTCCCCGTGACGGAGTTCCCCTACGTGCTGGCGTACGCGCCCACCGAGCCCTTCCTCGTCGTCACCCGCCGGATCATCCCGCCGCTCGGCGGCGTCGACGTCACGCCCGTCGTCTGGTTCGGCCTCGTCAGCTTCCTCAACGAGATCCTCGTCGGACCGCAGGGCCTGCTCGTGCTCCTCGCCCAACAGCAGCAGCTCTAGCTACAACACTTTATATCATGTCAAGGAGCGAGCGACTAGGGAGGCAATCAGATCAGATCATACCTATTTTTGCGGTACACATGGCAACTCATCAATGTATAACAAAAGAGAGAGAGAGAGAGAGAGAGATGAATTTTCTATACATCAGTTGCCATTTACAAGAGCGCACTTCGTGCCCAATCCTTGATACTACAAATAATGATTTCTACCCCATTTTGCTGGCCGCCGCCAACTTATTCTGTATTTTTTCCGTATAAAAATCAATCAGACCGGCATATTATCAGGTCTATACAGTATGTACTAGTATATGGTACCCCATTGGACCCATCTAACTTTACCTTCCTAACTAACGCTGGCGTCAAAATTTCTGGAAACCTTCCTTTAAAGAAAGAAAGAAAAAATCTTCAACAAAAAGGAAGGCTCCGTCACACATTCTGTATGCATCCAAGTGATGAGTTTCTTCATCTTTGCTGTTGCAATTGCCTTCCTGGCTTCTAAAGACAGCCACCGATGAAGCAGCAATTCATGGCAACAGCTCTCCACACCACTGAAGAGTGACGGGTAATTAACGACCACAGTCAGCTGACGGACGGTTATTGGTGGATCTCACATAGCTCCCACTTGCCTTCGCCATCGATGAGTTTCAGTTCCAACGAATGGAAGGGGATCAGAGCAGGCCTCTGCAAAATAAACAAACGAGGTCTTCAGTCACATGCATGATGCATGCGAGAAACCAAGATTTATACTGCGCGAATACTTACTTGTGAGGAGGTGATGACTGTTATGCCCATGTTGGTTGCCAGCCTGTACAAATGTTCCTCAACATCCACACTAGTGGCACTGCAAAGAGTATGCTTTCTGAGCACCAGGCAGCATTTGGTCAACAAATGAAAATAAATATATGAAAAACATACTTGGTGCACTCGTCGAGGATGCCATATTTAGGACAGTGAAAGAATAAACGAGCCTGAAAACATAGCAACTATTTAAACGGGAGGGAATTTGTTAAGATAATAGGTTCAAAAACATAGGTATGAACTACTGACCATCCCCAGCCTCTGCTGTTCTCCCAAGGATAGGATATCTTCCCAGTTAGGAGTAGCATCCCAACTTTCTCGTTCTAGAAGATACACCAAGCGAACATTCTCTAGAATAGTCTTCAGATGATCATCCAACGTCTTGGAAGCGGCAGATTTGCCACCTACATGACCAACATAAAAATATAGGGTTAAACATTACACATTTCATAGAAGCAGCAATATACTGGCAGAGATGGACATTTCATAGAAGCAGCAATATACTGGCAGAGATGGTGCCACACACTTGTTTCATGTGAAAGCATCTTCAACTCTGCCTCCTCCCGCGAGAGAGGGTATATGATCTGATCCCTCAAGGTTCCAAGACAAGTATATGGACGTTGAGGAACATTAAAAATTCCTTCGGATGGCTTGGTAAGTCTACCAGAAGCAATGGGCCACAAACCTCGGAGCACCCTAAAAATGGAGCTCTTTCCGCTACCATTTGGACCTTCAAAGATAAAAAACCATAACAGAGATTAGATAAACAATGATGTCACAGTGCTAATTTTTTGAGATAAACAGAAGCAGCAGCATGACATACCCGTCACAAGAAGGCTTTTTACTTGAGATACATCACAAGACAATCGGCTAGCCAATAGCTTTTGTGATGGTGTTACAATATCCACGTCGCGGAAGGAGATGATTTCTTCGGAGGCGGCATTTATCGCATTAGAAGGCACAGCAGGATCTAGATGAACAACAATACCAGAGTCAGGTGCAAGCAAGTTACAACATCAAACAAACAAAGAAATAGATATAAGTCCAAATTTATCATTTTGTGAACTACAAGTATTCAGTGGACAATCTACCTGCCATACCATTACCTACTAGCACTAAGATTAAGTATGAACTGTCACTTACTGCTTTGGGCTGCCTGGAGAAGCTCCTCAAGCTCAAAGATTCTATTAATACCACCAGAAAGTTCAAGGAACCTCTTGTGTAATTCAAGAATATCACCAAATGCTATGAAGCTCTGTGACACCACAGACGCCAAGAACCGCAGGGCATGTGCCAGCTCTCCTACGATTTCGGGGGGGGGGGGGATGAGTAAAGGAAAACCACGTAGAGAATGGAAGCAGGATTAATACCAACCTTGAGTTGAAGTCAAAGCGCGGTCACCCTTGTGCTCCAAAGCATATAACAAACTCAGCCCCCATGTCACATTATGTGGTAGTTGTTTCGTCACAAAATCATCAAAAATACCATAAAGCCACTTTTTCCTCAATAGAACCTTTGAGTGGTTGAGCCATGTTGTGAACTTAGCTTCGATCATCTATTTTTTTGGAGGGAAAAAAAAAACAGAACATAAGGGCATATATTTTTACTAGGAATAGCTTGTATATCAGAGAATCTACAAACTTACAGCTTTTTCCCTTGATCCGCCACCAAAGAAAGCTATTGACTCAGCATGTGTCCGCAATCTTGAGTGCATGAACCTTGAAAAAAGGTAACAAATTCAACACTTTAAAGCTTTTCCAAAATAATAAGCAGGTGAACTGTGCAGGGCTCAATTAAGTATGTATTACTAACCTGAATGTGCCTTCAAGTTCTTGTTCTTGGTTTGCAAGATCACCAAAGTCAGGGGATACAGCTCTTAGAAAACCCAGACCTAGGAACATGTAAGCATATAGTATAGTAACTCCTCTTCTCCCAGACAAAAGCTTCATTCTCCATGTAAACCTGGTGAATTCAATTAGGGTTACAAACAAAACGTAAGAAGAAATACATTAACAAAACTCTGAGATCATGATACTCACCAAAGAATGTCAACTAGTGGCTTCACCATTCCAGTAACCAACCCAGCAAGATCATTGGTCAACTTCTCTACATCATGTGTTATTCTTTGGTCTGCATCCATATTCATGCCCGAAATGTTGAATACCTGCAAAGCAAACATAAATTGCTCAAGCCTGTGTGCAATCATAGATATCACAATAAGCACAAAACACAAGCCATTCTGAAACTCATGATCTGCCAAACTTTCAAAAGGACGACCAATGTTAATTTTAGCTATCCAATCTACAACCAAATTAGTAACAAAATAACCCAGTCGATGTGCAAAACATAGTGCCCTGCTTTTGAATCGGCCCACTACAGATTTTCAGTATCAACTACCAGGACACTTCAATGCTATGGTATTAAGAAGCTCAGGAAGTGTATACAAACAGATTAATCAAGTAAGAATGTCGTATGCAGCTTAAAAATATGACGGTTCCAAATTTTGCAAATTCTCAAACTTCGTTTGTCCAATTACTCCAATATGCAAACGAGAAAGAGAACATAGTACCAGACTAAGGTTGTACAGTTCTATAAGGCACACATGTGATACACCCAAACAGCCAAACAACATGAACAATCAATCATGATTTGATGATTAAATAGCCAAAATTCTCTGATGGTATCAGTGCAGGATCATCCAAACTGATTAATGATGATGGTATGCATGTCGCAAGAGAAATAACAGTAGATAAAAGGAATGAACCATATAGTGCACTAAAAGGTTTGGTTAGTATTCCATTAGAGAATATCACCTTGTAAAAAGCATTTCTTTTCAAATAATAGTGAAGCAGATGGTTGGTCATGCGAATCCGCCATCCGAGGGCAATTCTTGAAGTAAGATTTCTGTAAATAAATCAATAAAACAGACCATCAAACCAATTTCATCATGCAAAATTTGCAGCACTTTGCACAATTTGCCTAGAAAATACTTCGAATGAGCGGAACCACAAATTACCTTAGTGAGGGTGACACAATAGAATTTGCAGCACTTTGCAGCACGCTGATGCCAGTCAAACGAATGAAAGCAGCTTTGTCCTGCTCCAAGACATACTTGACACTTGTTCCTGTCATGATGAAATATATTAGTATGTAAGCATATTATCAGTTTGTCTTTTAGATAGAGTAGGGCCCCTGCATGCAGCGGCCAAACTTGCTCATCAACAGCCTACCATTCAGTGAAGCTATACGGTCTGAAATCCATGTGCGGGAAAATACAAGGACAGCCACTGCAAGCAGCTGCCCTCCTTGCTTATCAAACAGCTTTGGAACCTGGCAATCAAATAATTAGCAACAATATTAGAACTGAAGGGCTTATAATTATCCAGATTTGTGGTATGTTTATATTAACCCAATTCAGGATTTGATGTTCTGGTGTCTTCAAAGCATCCCATGTTAAATCACGATCAAGAGGAAATAAATCGCTGATCAGTAGGAGCAGAACTTATCCTGACAATATAATGGATAATATACAAGTATGTACCAGTATTTGAGACATTGCAGCAACTCTGACAGGCAAAGGTCTTGGAGAGCATTGCAATTGTGTGACAATAGGTGATTGTACTGTATGTTCTATCTCCATACTGGGGGAAGATGCTATGACCTCTGTTGAATAGGACTGCTGCTTGGGCTTTGATAATGCATTGCCCTGGCAAATAAAATCCAGTTAAAGATAGAAGATGAGCCAAATTGTATCACAGAGAAGTGATATTCTCAAAACGTAAATACCTTTTTGCTTGTGATAAAAGCCCTTTGAACAGTAAGTGCATCAGATTTGCGATCAGTTTCTGATGACTTCACATCAAACTCTACTTCAGGAGACAAGGAAGAACCGTTTCTACAGTAGTAAAATCAACTTCAGCCTTACTTTTTCAGTGCTATAAAGTTAAAAAGAAAGCAGAAAAGAAGGGCATATATTCATGGCTGTGACCTGTTGTCCTGGACATTCCACCCTCCTTCACCATCCAAGGACAAAACGATTTCATGAAATGCAACTAATGCTGGACGGTGAGATATTGTTATGCATGATGTGCCCATTGCTCGAACCCTCTTGCAGAAGCGCTCTTCCATATCAATTGTCACAGCACTAGTGCATTCATCCAGGATAGCAAACTTGGGCTTGTGATAGAAAAGTCTAGCCATTCCTAATCTTTGTTGTTCTCCAAGAGATAATTCATCACCCCAGTTAACTTCCTTATCAAGAGGATAGCGTTCTAGCAAGTATTCTAGATCAACCTGCAACCGAAAGGCGCCATTAAGGATTTTTTAACATAGACATAGTTACTACTAGTTACAGCTGTTTGCGAAAAAAAAAGGACGCAAAGTTAAAAGGACAATGGTAATGCTTGAGAGGTTAATTAATGAACTACATAGACATGATGGCAATTACATTCTTTAGAAGGTCCACCATGCCACCATAGCTTAGTGGTTCGGTTTCCTGATCTGCTGTGAGTGGATATATTAACTGGTCGCGAAGTGTTCCAACAGCTGTATATGGTCTCTGAGGCACATAAAATATTTCCTTGTTGAGATTAGAACCAACACCAGGTTTCACAATATGACCAGATACCAGCGGCCATAGACCACCAAGAACACGGAAAAGGGAGCTTTTTCCACTACCATTGGGGCCTGAAATAGAGAGTTAATGTGCATCACTATAAGTTGACAAGACAAGCGCAATGTAAGCCAAACAAATAAGTAAAATATTGTATGTAATGTTGATTTATAATCAATAAACCAGTTTGCACTGGGAAAAGACCCAGTATCAGCTTCGTTTAACAAAGTTTAAACTGTCCTTTAAGCTGAACATAATATCTAAGGTGATTAAACAGATGGAAAGAGTACCAAGCCTGTTTTGTTTAGTTATTTCTATGGGAGCTGATGCCTAAGGTGTCGTGTGTTTCTTATTCTCTGATAATAGCTTATGGCCAAGCTCTTGCCCTGTTACAAGGGAAAAAAAACTATCTAATTTTTATTGTGAGTTTTTCTTATTGCATGCAAGAAGATGCAATTTGCACATTTTCTGTAGCCAACCAATAAGGATCAGGCAATTTCAGTCCAAAAACATATAGTCAGAGCTGCACACTTTCGTATTATAGAATAAAAAAAAATCAACTGACTGATTTCTACAGAAACTATTGAACTAGGACACCCAAGTCACCAACAGCATGCAATACATCATAGATATGGATAGCACCTCTATGTAATAGGAAATACCAAACTATTTTTACATGAATTTTCTCGTTCCTTCTTGCAATTAACATTTAAGTATAAATACTCAATTCAGTTTCGTTTACAGTAAGCATTGAGATAACTAACATAGGTCCAGATTAATGGGGGCACATAGAGGTTTACCTGTGATCAATAGATTAGAGCCTGACTCCAACCGGAGCGTCAAATCATCAACCAATACATTCCCAGAGGGTGTCACCACCTGTGATAAATTATTTCTAAGAATCTCCACACAGAGTAGACAAAATAAAAATCAATGTGTATGTATTATACCTTAACACCTGAAAACTCTATATAATTTGCCTCGCTGATAACATTTCCAACAGAAGAATTTTGAGTCATCAATCTATCACGAACGCCAGATAGCTCACGTGAGACATCCAACAACTCATGAATACGATTAGCATAACCACTGCAAAAATAAAATAAAAAGTAAAACCAGATGGTTAGTCAAAATCAAATATTACCATTTGGAATTTCAAGCTCATATATACTAGTATAAGTGTCAGGGGCAGCCGACTGAGTCTATTGAGCCAGGCGGCTAGGCCAGTTAGGATTAGGGTCAAGGTCTTTCTTAGGCGCTAAGTAAACCTCTCTATATAAGGAGAGGAGATGTATCAATCTAATCAAGCAAGAGATTAGAAGGAAACCCCTTCCCTCTTGCTAGCCGTGGGCAAAGCCCCGCGGCCTTCCTAGCGCCCCAAAATCCTCAAAGCCCTAGCAGCAGCCCCCTTTCTCCCTCACGATCCAGCAGGTTCATAATAATAAGGCAATGAAATTCGTCAGGGCATGATGGAGCTGGAGTCAAATTAATTGCATATACAAATCATAAATTGCTCTGTTGACAAATACATTGGGCATCTAAAACATGAATTTACAGCTCAGTTGATGGGTGTTGTGTGTGCACCCACACCGCCTAGGTTTAAGTCCTCTAGACTCAAATTTGGGTCCATATTTCTTCCTTTTTACAAAAACAAACTAGTTCCTTCTAGGTTGGTCGGTATAGAAAAACATGAATTGCCAAAACAGTTCTCAGGGAAAATTACTCAAATTTACAAGCAACATATGCCATACACATCTAATTTTTTGGAACCACTTAAGGTTATGATTTGACACCATACAGGTTAGATTACTTTATCAGTGATAACTCAGCCTACAGCTGGTTGTATTTGACAGAACGGGCCCAGTAGTTACCTGAGAATATTTAAGCGCCTTGAACTGATAGAAAGGGTCCCAAGAGACTGAAATAGTGACATTATCACACTGGTGTGGTACCGTAGATTGCTCAACATCTCTGCCCGTCCTAAGGTGGATGAATCAGGTTTAAGATTCCCCGCAAAGAAAGGTTCAATAATTAGGATAACTCCCACAGTGGCACCAAGATACTTCAGAAGAAAATCTTGAATCATGCCAAACCACCAGTTCTCATAAAGAACAATGTTCAAGTGCTTGACAAGTGCTCTGAACCGCTGCATAATATGCGAAGCTTCTCTGTTCTCACCACCATAAAATGCCACGCTCTCAGCATGCGTTCTCAACCGTGAATGGACCTGGCGATAATCCCCCTCTAGCTGTTGTTCTGTAGACTTCAACTTACCAAAAGCAGGAGAAAATTTTCTAATTGTACCACCAGCACCTATAACATATGCCTGAAAGCACATAATTGTTAATAATTTAACTATATAATAAGGAACACACTTTCATTAAGTAGAAACAAACTTTCTCTAAGAAAAAAGAACTGAATATCACTATAGCATTTGTAAAGAATAACAGATTAACAGTTGATCCATAGAACAATTACCAGAATCCACAATACATATTTTGGACTTGCATAAGAGCAGAGGCGCCATATATATATTAACCCCTCTGCAATTGCTGCCAGATCATCTTGTACAAGATCACTTAGTTCTGAGCAGAACTTTGGTATATCACTTGCAATTCTTTGCTCTGGGTTTGAGATTCGATGATCAACATGTGAGATTTTGTAGTACACCATGTTCTGGACATAAGGTGAAAAAAAATCAATCCAGCTGGACATAAAAGATTCACTGCAACCATGTAAGGGTGGGAGGGTGGGGTAGGGATAGGGTTTGATATTCAAATGCAAACAACAAAAACTACAGGAAGGTAAAATGATCATCGATATGCCTTCGTTTATGGAATTTGACAGTCTATTAAATAGTTCATCCAATCCTACATAAGGCTAGTATAAAAATTAGGAACAGGATGATTCAATAAGTGATGGATCAATCAATCCTAGGAAGAGGTGATCCCTAACACAGTAACACCATATAATTTTTTCCAGAGCATTGCATCTATATAAGTAGCTAAACTCCCGGTAAAAAGTGAGTTAGTTCATTGTTCTGGGGAAGATGAAAGAGGATAATATGAAATCACAAGTAACAAAGTGCACAGACAACGGGAGGTTCCAACTCTATAACCCAACATACCTCAAAATAATCACCATGGACAAGATCTGTCAAAATTTTCTTGAAGCGCAGGCCTAAGGACCCTGTCAAGTACTTTGATGTCTGATATATTGTGGATTGGAGAAAGCATAGAAGCAGATTTTCAATAATCAGACGTGTAAAGGTTGGAACACGCCGAAGGAATGCAGCTCTGAACAAATACCCTTGTACTTTTGCTAATCTGTGGCCAACAGCTGTACGCAAGACCTGAAGAAAGATTGGATGCAGCATCATAACAAAGTTCTCGGGTAGGTGGAGGAGCAAATATTAAGTCACATTGTACACATGACCAGTAAGGAAACGTCCACCATAAGGCAATAGAACAGGAAATAAATGCTCAGAAAGCCCATAATGATTAAGAGTTCAAGACTCAAGATACAACTAACCATAGCTAATCAGAATTCGGGAGTGCAAAACAGTATCATACTACAAAACATGACATCATGCACATTGTAAACATTAGAAAATGCAAAGAATTATTAAAAAAAATGCAAGGCAATGGAAATGTTGAAAACAGCAGCTAGATTATATGCATGTTTTGATATCCATCAGAGCACGAATGTCAATGTGACAAATAAATGAAATGTAATATACCAAAAATTGTATAACTTACTGCTGTTATTATCAAGCCAAGAAGGTAATTTGATCCGTTTGGGCCAATCTTCTTAAGTAAGATGGCAGCCAAAAAATGTAAGGACTTCAATCCACTTTTCTTTTTCCTTGGCTTAACCAATTTACTATCAATACCATTTTGATCAATGTCGTCTTTAGTCCTGGTATGTGCATTTCCATCGCTACAAGAATCTTGCTTCTGTTCTTTTTTCCATCGGCCTGATTGGGTATATGCTAAAGTTCCACCAGCAATTAGTGCACCAGAAACAACTGCAAGCGTTCTCCTGTACAAATTTGAGGGAGAAAGGAAGCTCAAGTTAACATTAATGGTGATAATCTGCGTGCCTTTTTTAAAAAAAAAAGAAAAAAGAAAAAGAAAAGGTAGTACTGTTGGATCAGCATACCTTCTTGAAGACAAAAGGTTGCGCCCGCGTTCTGTTAGTTGCAATAACTGAAGCGATGCCATTGTTGGTACGTTAGCCTCTTTGACAGATATAAACAGCTAAACTTGAACAGTTTAGATGTAAGGGCATTTGACTGATGAGGGAGACACAAATACAAATTACTGGTACAGTGCAGCGTAGGTGGACAGAAGTTGAGGCTGTGAAGATGGAAAAGGCAACTGGTACATCACAATTCAATGTACTGCGTTAAGGAACTGTTCATAAAAATCATCGCTAGCGTTAAGTTAGCAAAAGTGGTTCATCAAGGTTGATGGTGGCAGCTTGGTGGATCTAGCAAGCGCGTAGGGCAGCCCGACAAATGAAAGCAGATCACGTTTGACACATTGGTAGCAGAAGGGAAGGAGAGTGGGCAGAAATCACATGGAGGAGCAGAGCAGAACAGAGGCGTGGCCTGTCACCAACCAACCAACCAACCAACCAAATGTATTAGGGACCCATGACAGACACGAAGCAGTGGCCAGTGGAACATCCGATCCGACAGCAGTAGCAGGCGCAACCGCTATGTGGTAGAAACATTCGATCGATCTAGTATGCAATTGAATGAAGCCTGGGAGTACTGGTCCGTCCTTGTAGTGTGCAAAGGGGTTGAGAACCTTCTTCCTTTCCTGCCCCAGTAGTAGCCCCCACTCAGTAATCAATGGAAATTGAATTGAAGGGGCGTGCATGCGGGAAACGCGCGCGCGGTTGGAGAAGAGCGATCAGCAATGGAGCCGTAGCAGGCAACTAACTGCATGGTTGAGAAGCAACTAACTAGCACGAGTAGTAGTATGATCATATATACTGTAGATATACTACAGAAGTGATGAGGTGCCGGCCGAGGCTACCCGCAAAGCAAAACGTAATTAGTCAATCCGAATCCCTCAGGCCAGGAGGAAGGCTATCGAATCGGAACGGCAGGAATCGAATTAAAGCGGGAGGAAACGAACCGGTGAGCTGCGACTGCGAGAAGCGTGGCGGGGGCAGTAGGGTACCTGGTTCTGGTTGTCGCTCGCCGCCCGCAGCAGCCGAGGAGAGGAGGAGAGGAGGGGGTTCGAGGCCGAAGCGGCGAGGAAGAGGAAGAGAAAGAAATTGGGCAGAGCAGACTGCGCTACAAGTCGACGGAAAGTGTGAAGAGAAGAGATCGGATGGGTCACGGTCGCGTCTTCTTGTCCGTCTCTCCCAACCCAACTCGTGTCTGCTCATAATAATAATAATATATACAAGACTGGTGAAAAAATCGATGTGAACCATGTGATGTTTTGCGATATCATCAACGAATCTTTTCTCTTTTTTTTTTCTATACCTGTTCTAGGTAGTCTCGAATGGCTCGGCTCGGCTCGTTATCTATACGTAGCTCGGCTCGGCTCGGTCGCAAACCGTTTTTGGTTGACCCTGTGCGTTCACTAAAATGAGTAAAAAAGTATTTTTTTTTTGAAAACATATTATGTGAGAGGAATGAATGGGAAAGATAAAATAAGAAGCTGGGAACGTGTTATATGAGGGGAATGTATAGAAAGAAAAAAAAAGTATTTTTTTCCATGTGAACACGGCCCATAGCACGAGGTTGTAGTGGGCTTTAATAAAAATTCATAAGTGCAGCAACTAAAACAATTTCTCCGAGATAGCAGGAACAAAGCACGATTAGAAACAAAGCCGATTAAAAAATAAAATACAAGAGGAGGAGAGGAAGAAACGGAACACAAACAAAGATCAAACTGGCAGCGGGCGGAGGAGCTCTTAGCTGATGTACCCGGCGGCCCCCGCGGCCCGCCCTCCATACGCGGTGCGGTGACGGACGGGTGCTGCCGGCGTGCGTGTTGACGGCCGGGCGATGCATCGATGGGGATAGGGATCTGAGACTGAGGATGCGGAGGGAAAGCTCATGTGCTCCTCAGCTTGGACTCGGAGACAAGACACGGCCGGCTAACTTTGAGCTTGGGCCTTCATGATCTCCAGCCGCTAACATTTGTGTTAAGCTCACGAGCCAAACTCGCTCGTTATTATACTAACGAATGTCAGTCAGCTCGACCTCGATTGTCAGCGTATCGAGCCGAGCCGAGCCAAGCAGAGTGAGCTAACCAGTCACGACGTCCAGCCTTGTCTCGACTCATCATTTGATGCCGCCGCCTTCTTATTATCTATTATTAGCACCATTGCCTTAAATTGCTGGGGGTTTTGTCAGCAAA
Source organism: Digitaria exilis (assembly GCA_015342445.1). NCBI lineage: Eukaryota > Viridiplantae > Streptophyta > Magnoliopsida > Poales > Poaceae > Digitaria > Digitaria exilis. The sequence continues at coordinate 621,485 of JACEFO010003293.1, read as the reverse complement.
TACGTCCAAATTTGAAGGTATAGGAATACTTACTTTTGTCGGATCCACTGGAGGCGTATGGTAAGTGTGGCGAAATTGACTGTTTGCTTCTTCTTTTTTCACATCGTTGTTTTGGTTGCTAGTGGGCCTAGGACTAGCAGCCCTTTCACGAGCCCAGCATTCAGCCCACCAGGTAGTATATGTATGTTTATTGTTGAGGTTTTTTGAAAGATTGTTTATTGTTGAGTTCATGATCGAAATTTGTCGCATTCCTCCGATGATGATGTAATCCGGCCATCTTTTGTTCTACGCTTTTTAATGTTTGGATCCCACTAATCCCAGATTCCTTCTTCGTTTCCATTCCTCAGTATTTAACGTTTTTACCCATTTTTATAACCTCAGATGTGATTTTACCCCACTTTCTTTAGCTAACGGTGTTAAAAAATTGGGGTAAACGGAGGCATCACATTGTAATAGTAGGGGTAAAAATGCAAAGTGAGAAAAATATGGGGTAAAATCACAATTGAGGTTGAGAGTAGAAAAAAAACACAATAATCTCTATTTAAAATGGCGGAATCAATACTAGGTATGGTGGGATCAGTATTCAATTTAAATTTGTTTTTGATAAATAAAATGATATAATTAGGTTGTTAATTTGTGGAATGCAATGAGTGGGCTGGTCAGGGTAATTGGCCAAGCCCAATTACAAATATACCCTATAATTTAATTTTAAATTTTTTATTACCCAAATTAATGAACTGACAGGATATATTTTTTTAAAAAAAATACCTAGATGTACTGGTAGTACTTTAAACTACAGTAACAAGGCTCGGTGGTTTATTTCTTAGAAAACTTGTCTAGAAATCCAATATTTCTCCACTCATAGAAAATTCTAGAAATTCACTATTTATTGAAAATTTACTATTTCTTCACTCATAGAAAAGAGGGCCGAAGAAGCCCAGCAGCCTACCTACTACTCCGTCCCAGAAAGAGTGTCGTTTTGGGTGTTCGTGCCGTGAGTTTGACTAAATTTGTAGAAAATATGTGTAACATTTAAATCTTTAAATAATTTTTATAAAAAACTATATCTAAATATCTATCTAATAATATTTATATTGTGCCATAATTTTTAATATATTTTTATATATAATTAACCGAAGAGTTTCCTCGGAAAGTGAGAAAGGCACTTATTTTGGGATGGAGGGAGTAGGTAATAAATAAGCCTGGTCAGCCCAGCAAGATGCATACTCCCTCCGTATCGCTAATACAAGACGTTTAAGACAAGAGTTAGCATACCAAGGAGTCATTAAGTTTGGTAGAGTTTTCCATCTTTGCCCTCATTAAATACTTCTGCGGGTGCATGGTAGGCACAAACCCTCCTATGTCTCAACTGGTTAGCCTATGTTGTTTCGTTGCCAGGGTCTGGGGTTCGAACCCCCATTCTCCATGCGGGGCCAATTTTTTTCGATTTTGCATGGGACTGTAGATCGCTTCTGGCGCGTTTTTTTGGTGATTTTGCACGTAACTTTCGTTTGGGCGCCCCTTTTTTTCGCTCGCCGCTGTTTCGATCGTTTAGGAGCGCATTTTTTTCGCTCGTCGTTCCTCCATCTTCCTCCTCTTCTCCTCCTTCCATCTTGCTCCAATCTTCACCTCTTCATCCATCTCGCGCTTGAGAGCCATGGCCGTGGCACAGTCAAGCTGGGCGCTGCTGCATACGTTGGACCGTGTCCAGTAGTCCAGGTGGACGAGGCCACAATGCAAGCACGGCCTCGGACGCGAGTGAACACGGTCCCATGATTCACGGTCTTCGTGAATGAGATGGCACCGACGACATAGAAACGCGCCCGGTGCCAAGGAGTCCGCCGGCAACATCGTCTCCACGTCCTGCGACGCCGGCGCGATGAGCTCGGAGTCCTGCGACGCCGACACGACGACCTCGGAGTCCAGCAATGCCGGTGCGATGAGCTCTGACTCCTGCGACACCGGCACGATTACCTCGAAATCCAGCGACGCCGGCACGGCGAGGTCGAAGTCCATGGACGTCGGAGCAACGAGCTCGGAGTCTAGGGTCGCCGGCACCTCCTCCGAGTCGTCCAGCGACAACGGGGCGAGCAGCTCCTCCGACTCATCTAGCGACGACTCATCTAGACGGGAAACGAGGAGTCGAGAACGCGGCCGGCGGCGCAGCTACTAGTAGATGCGAACTGGAATCGCAGCGCTCGAACGATTAAGAGGCCAGCACGGACGGGAAACGAGGAGTCGAGAACACGGCCGGCGGCACGAACGGGAAACGAGGCGCGGCGTGGACGACAATTAAGGAGGGGCAGGGACGTCCAAAGGTGCGCTGGTGGGGAGGCCGCGTCTTCCTTTGCGCAACTGAAGGAATCGCCAGAACGTCCAGTATTAGCGATACGGAGGGAGTATATCTTTCTTGTTGTCGTGGAGGCAATTCCCGCCACTAGTATCCGGGCGACGTAGCGCCCTCCTCTGCCGCGCACGCACTTTGAATCTTTTGCATTGACCGACGACAACGAGTCGCTCTTGTATTCTTCTAGCTGTTCATCACCAGCAGCAACCTGGACGACGATCCATCTCCTCTCCGCCCGGCGTCGCATGCATGCGAGCTCCTTCTTGTTCCCTGCCGCCCGCCGCGTTACTTCCTCCGTCCACCGTAGCACGCGGCTCCTCTCGCTCTCGGTGTGCAAGCAAGCAAAGCAGACGATGATGAACAATAAGGACGGCGGCGACGACGCTTCTTCTTCGCAAGGTCAGAAGGAGGCGGCGGCGGCGGCCGGGGGCGTCGCACAACGCATCCTGCCGCATCTCCTCAACATGTACGTACGTCGTACTGCATAATACTACTCCTTGCCATCCCATCCCATCCCATCCGATCCGGCCTTTTTATATATATGTATCTTTCGGTCGAATGGTCGGTCGATCGATCGTTGCCGGCCCATGCTCTCCGGCCGATCCTCTCTTCTGCTATGCTCTCAAAATTGACAACCTGCCAGCGCCAAGCCAAGATACGTACTAAGATAGTGCATATGTAGCAATAGCAGAAGAATAGATACAACAACAAGAAGAAGAAGAATTACTATACTCGGCGTACAATACATACGTAGCAGCTGGTAGAATTGATTGAATAATGTGGTGGATGCAGGTACGGGTCGTGCGCGACGGCCCGGGACTTCGAGATTTACGCGCCCAACGCTACGTTTGAGGACCCCCTCATGCGCGCACACGGGTCTCTGCTGCTACCTACCTGCTGTTCCTTTCCTTTCCTTTCCTTTCCTTTGATGGATCCTCTACTAGCTGTCCATGATTTTGTTATAACTCTCGTTAAATTATTACTGCGTGCTTCAGGGTTGAGCAGATCAAGTCCTCATTTTACACGCTTCCAAAGGTACGTACTACCGCGTTCTAGCTAGCTAGATCGATGATCAAAAGGCTGTTAGTTTGATCTGACTAAATAACAATATATGTAATATGGGCATGCATGCAGGTGTTTGGGGAATCCAAGATCGTCGAGTACACGGTGCAGGAGAATCCCACAGGGCCGGGCAAAGCCGAGGTTACTTCACTTCTTCTTCGTGTTGCATGCTACTCTCTCCTTCTGCTATATATGCTGCTGATTGACATGTATGCATGATACGGTATATATACGATGTTCACCAATATATACAATGCAATCAATCAGATCTTGATCGACAACAAGCAGCACTACAAGGTGCTGGGCAAGCCGGTGGAGCTCACCACGCTCATCAGGCTGCAGGTCCAGGACGGCAAGGTGGTGAAGCACGAGGACTGGTATATATATACACTCCATAACTCTCTATCTATGTCTGTTACTACTAGTAGCAGATGCAACTATATAATTATTATCATGTATATATGCATAATGCAGGTGGGACAAGAAGCCTCTCACTAACCGTGAGACGGCGGCCTTCCCGCTGGTGGGTCGGCTCGCCGAGGCCTCCCGCCGGGGAGCCATGCTGCTCACCCACGCCCTCATGGGATTCGGCAAGGACCCACCACCGATGGCCCCCACTTCCTCCTCTTCCACGTGAAGACTGTATCGATCGACAATCAACTCTCCGCCCGGCCTTAATACGCTCTCCTCCGCTTATTCCTCTTTTTTTTCTTTTTTGCCAACAGTACGTACAGTACGTGGTAATATTAATTCGTAGTAATCACAAAGGAGTAGTAGTAGTAGTAGTATTATTATTCCCTTGAGAGACACTGTATATTTCCTATTTGTTGACACTGGTAAAATAAAATAAAGACTTGCTTCTTCCATCTATGGCCCTGGAAATTTCAGCCGCCTCGCTTATTTGACGCCTCGTTTTCACAATATATATTGTTGTTTATATTAACTACAAATCGAGCATCGAAGAAGACACAAAAAAACATCCCTGCTCGTTGATCATGTTTATTGTGCATATGGACTGAACCTTTTTTTAAACCAAGCATTATGAAGCGGCCAAATGAAGCGCAGAGGGCCTGGTATTGCCGCGCCAAGCTGTGAGCCCTAAGCACGCTGCCGCCTCCGGTGCTGCGCGATCTAATCGGTCGCCTGACTAGCTAGTTCACGGTCCAATATACTAATCCAATACACAGCGCAAACATCATGTCAAAATAAACATTCGTTCAATAAACTCCAACCAATCGCAGCGATGCAATCTCTTGCAGTCTACGGAACAGTCAGTCAGGGGGCAAACAGAAGCAATCGCAACGATGCAAAGTCTACGGATCGATCAGAATAGTCAGGTCAGGTACAAATTAAACGGTAGGTGCATGTGTTTGAGAATGCTGCTGAGACGGCACGGCAAGGCATCATCACTTCATGCCATGGAGAAGCTGGTTGCCACGCGTGGAGGTAGGCTGCTGCTGGAGGGCCATCACGCTCGCCTCGCCGCAGGAACGCCACCCGCCGGCCGGTGGTGGCGGGGCTGCGGCGGCGGCGGCGCTGCTGCTCCCAGGACCAGGACACGGCGGCGAGTCGGTGAGCAGCATGTCGGTGAAGCTGCCGCCGAAGGTCTCCAGGAACGCCCGCTCCTCGTCGGTCAGTGGCGGCGCACCCACTGTGTACTTGAGCCACCATGGCTCTTCTGAACTTGCTGTGTTGTTGGAAACAAGGAATGATGTGTTAGCAGCACTGCACAGACGACATACACAAGCAAGTCGATCGATGAATTATTCAGTAGTACCTTGTTGCTGTGGCGATGGAGACTGCGGCACGGCTACGGGTTTGCAGAGCAGGGTGGTGCCGGTGATCACCACCAGGTTCAGCCTCTTGATGTCCTCAAACAACTGGGGCTCCATAGGCCTGAAGGAGAAGGAACTCCTCCATATGCCCACTAGATCATCTACAGCCGGTATCACCAGCCTCTCCACTTGCACTGACGCCAACACCTGACAACCAACAGCTAGCTTAGCTGATTGATTATTGATCAGTGAAAACAACAGACAGTTATCTGAATGACAGTGTTGTGCACCTGGTCGATGGCCATCACAAGGCGACGCATCATTCCCTGTTTCCTGTAATTCGGTAGCGTGCCTGCGAAAGGCATCTCCGCAATCTTTCTGCCATGGAACCTGAAATTAAAGAGGCAGGACAGACATATTAATTAATATGTATCCTTTTTTTAGCAAAATACTACAAGAACAAACAATCAGGTATGTTTGGCAGCTAGGTCAGGTCAGGTGCTGCCGAGGAAGAAAAAAAATATCACATCATTTATTCATCAGAGCATTGTTCCCCGGCCCAATCATAAAGCTACATGTATTTTGATGCGTAAATGACTCTCATTGTACTGTTTTTTTGGTAAGCACTAATAAGCTACATGACTTCAGTATATCGTTGGCTTGCAGATATGCTTGGCAATTGAGAGCTGACACCTAGGTATTATATTATCCCTTACTCATCTTAGGACAGGAAGGAACAATAGGCTACTGATGAGTCAATCTCCTTGTGATTTGATGATGTAGCAAACTAAGGTTCCTAGTCTTGTTGACTACACCAATGTAGGAGCCAAAAACAATCCCTCAGAAAATGGAAAATAGTCAAGGATGAACAGAAAGCGGCCCATCTCAAAACTTAAATTCATGGTGCAGTGCCATGCATGCATGAATAGTGTGGACGTGTGGTGTGAGCGTGGCGTGTGTAATATGTGTAATATACATTTAGATCTACCTAAGTGGACGGTCCATAGTTATTTTGGAGTACTGTAGCAAACCCCATAACTAGATCAATAGATGGGTAAGAAACGATTTAACCATGCAATACAATAATGGAGCCCATCAATAATGCAGTCACAACCATATTGGGTGGACTAAGAACGTCCAATAAACATTGACCCCAACAAACCTCTTAAAATTAAACAAGGGGATAAAAAAGAGAGAATGTGAATAAGACCTCAGCAAGGCTACTGAAATGATTTCTGAATCCTTTTCTAGAATGATGGTGTAGAATCCTTCATAGCTTAGGCGTTTAAACTCTGACCTGTTGGAGCAAAAAGTTCTTAGTGGCATAAATAGATAATCATATATGTAGGAGTACCAGTTAAACAATTAATGCTTCCATTATCTAAAAAGAAAAATCAGTTAAACAAAGCTATGTGTTTCTGTATATGACATGTGAGGCTGGCATGATAATTTTTTCTTAAAAAAAGAAAAAAAAAAGACAGTCTGACAGAAGTTACCCTAGGCTATAAACAGCCTGATGGAGCATATCAATCTTAGTTCTGCGATCTTTGACAGGGTTAAAGCATTCATTGAGCACCCCAAGCGCCACAGCAAGCTTGAGGTTGTTCTCAAGGACAAGAGGCATGTCCTGGGCATCTTTCTGAATCTTCAAGAGGGACCATGAGAAACCATCTTGAGTCGGATTCATTACTCCTATCATATCTGATAGCTGAGCATACAGCTGAAAAACAAAATGCATGCTCAACATTTGAATTCTCATTGAAAGCAATAACACAGATGGAAATGCAGGCAGTGAGTGCTATGTATGTGTGTATCAACAACAATAGTTCACCTTGTTGCAGGTTTCAGTGCAGTATGCCCCGATGTCGGGGCCATTGTCCAGCAACGGACGGCAGTGCTGATGATCTGCAGAGGAGATCGAGGAGTAGGCCACTCATCAGTTCGTCTTCAGCGAAAAACCTCAGAAAATAAAATAAAAAAAACCGAGGCAGTGAAGAAGAAAGATGCTTACACTTGGCAGTGCATCCTTGGCATGTGGAGAGGCCCGCGTGGTGATCATTTGCCATGCACAGCATGCATCGGCAGTAGTGGCAAGCCCAGGAGCCCTCAGGAACCTGGCCATCAGCAGCATCGATGAGCACGTATGTATGTAGTATTATGGAGAAGAGAAAGACAAAGAGTGAGTGAGTGAGTGAGATGGAAACCTCGATGGCGAGGCACTCGGGGTGGAAGGTGGATGGGCAGGTGTCGCAGCAGAGGAGCTCCCCACCGTCGGCGCAGACGCCACAGGCGTCGTCGCTCGAGTCCTTAATATTCTTCTTGCTCCTCCTCCTCTTGTCCTGCAGCAGCTTGTCCTGCCGCAGCGAGATCCATGCCTCCTGCATGCGCCGCAGGAGGGAGTGCCCGGAGACGAGCAGGAGCTTGTCCCACGGGGCGGCGGAGGAGGAGGCGGCGGCGGCGACGGAGGCGGAGGCGGCGGCGGCGTGGGCCGCGAAGACGGGGAGCGTCACGAGGGCGTCGCAGCAGCTGCAGTGGACGCCCGTGCTGGTGACGGCGCCCGAGACGACCTGCTGCTTGTGGTTGTGGGCCCCCGCCGGAACGACGTAGAAGAGCTTCTCTCCGTGGGACAGGAAGCCGGCGTGGATGAGGCAGGTGAGGACGGTGAACTTGTTGGGCGGCTGCGCGACGGCGCTCCTCCTCCTGGGGACCAGCTGGGTGGATCTCGGCGCGGCGCCCTTCCGCTTCCTCGTCATCCTCCTCAGGTGCGGCGGCGGCGCGAGATTGCTGCTGCTGCTTTGCGAGGTATTAGGAGGAGGAGGAGGAGGAGCGGTGGTGGATCTCGTTCTCGTCTGCTGCTGCTTTGGCTTTCTAGCCTCCTCCTCCTCCTCCTCCTTGGTCGTCACGCGCTTCCTCACGCGACCGTTTGCAGCGCCGCCAGCTGTGGTGGGCATGGCGAGCACAGGCGGCAGCAGTAGTGCTGCCTTCCTTTTGGAAGGTGGTGGTGCCGCTGGCCCGGTGATCTCAAGTGGCGTCACGTTTGGTGCTTTGCGCCGTCGTCGTCTGCTTATTATCACGCTGCTGCTGGTGGTGGTGGTACCAGCAGCAGCAGCAGCATGAGCACCTGCTGGATGGATCCGCCGGATGGACGACGAGGAGGGAGACGACGACGGGCCGAGCATCATCCAAGGCGAAGAAGGCGGGCGGGTACCCCAGCCAGCCAGCATCATAAGCTGCTGCAGCATCTGCGGCGCCACCGTGCCTGCTGGATGATACCCGTAGCCGCCTTGCGGAGGAGGCCGCGCCCCACCAGAGTTAAGCACCTGCATCAATGTGCCAGAGGCAGCGGCGGCGGCCTTCTCCGGAGCTGACGCCGACGCCATGTTATTCCCACCACTTCCCGCCCGCCCGACCACGTCAAACAACTTCGTCGACTCAGGCCGCATCGCACCGCACCGCAGAACGAATTACATCCAAATGAATACAACCTAATTAATACACAACAACATGCAAGACACTAAGAAGAAACAATATTTAGTCGCACCAATAATACACAAATGCATGATGGCACGAAATCAAAACCTGAATTAATACCCGTTTAATTATGCACTCATTTTAATTTGTGCCAATAAAACACTAATATTTATATATAATAGGGCCACATTTAATTATTTACTAGCCGTAAGATGAATCCCATGCCTAGATAAAATGGCCCGTGCTTTAGTTGTGTGCACCACACTCTAGCCTTGCACCCAACAATTATCGGCCGGTAGTGGGGATTAAGGATAGGTGGCGGCGCGAACCTAGGTCATACAACCCTAGGAGCGCATTAGCAGTGGGGGCGCTAAGGATAGACAGCGGCGGCCATATACCAGCAATATGGGCCCATGAGGTGTACCAATTTTGGTTGGTTGGTTTTCCGTTTTAATATAGTCAGGCGCACTACATATTGATTGATTGGTTGGCTGTCCACTATCTCCTGGATGCTAGACTAAAAATTATCTGGTATGCAGAAACAAACAGGCTTATCAAATCAAAGAAAAATATAGTATAATGATAGCGTAGGCCTGGCTCACATTCACCTGCTTCCCAATAGATGACACGCTAAACATGACCACGACAGGCTCGTATTCGACTGCATTCCTATTTGTGTGCAGCCATGCATGCTATCAATGACCGTCCAACAAATTAAATGGCTCACACACTAACGTACATATACGTGTATGTGCCACACAAACACATGACACACACTTGTGAGGTGATAAATTGCGTCGAAATGAATAGTTATGCTTCCTCGGATTATTATAGCCTAAACAGGAAGAGAGTAAAACGCCTTAATATAGAAAATAAGGGTTGTAAACCGTAATAATCTAGGATCGCACCAACACGGCAATGCATTATTATGAACACGATGACATACAGCTGCATGCGGCATGAAAATCATGAATTTATTGTTTCTACTGTTTCTTTTTTGCTAGAAAGCAGTAACAAAGAATCCGATGTCAGGATAAACTAGATGTTCAGTGAAATGTTCTTAAGTACCGCTAAAATGATACATGCTTTGCTCTGGCCCGGAAAATTCGATACGTGAGGGGGATGACCGCTAAAGTGAAACTGCTTGTTGTTTCCTGGCTTTCCTAGATGTCGAGCTAACGCCCTGTTCGGTTGCATGAAAATGACTGGGCTGGAGTTCGGTTGGGTTGGAGCCAGGTCTAGTCAGCCTTATTCCTGCACCAAGTGCATACACCTTCTCCTCAAAGTCCAGCTCACACTCAGCCTCATCTGTGCACCGGGTCCATGCACTCCAGCACACCCATGAACAGGTAATAAGCCCAGCCCCAGCTCAGCCGGTTAAGGGCAACCGAACAGGGCCTAAGCGGATTATTTCATAAGCGGCAAATAAGCAGGATGAGGTGATATAAACGCCATACTATATATTATAAAAAAGACATTTATATAATTTTTTATCTCCTTAGTTACTTTGGTATTAAGTGCTCATAATATATAAAATTAATCATGAAGATTAATATATTAGCACTATATTTTTTTCTGAACACAAGTTATGATCTTACCGTTCTTACGTCACACTACAAAATATAAATATAAAACTCCTCGATAAAAAAAGAGAAACTAGTTTTAGGCAATAAAATACCTTTTAGGTACGGAGTAAAATACTTTTAGGAAAATAGTATAAAAAGAAAAAAGTATTTTTAGACAAAAAAAATAGTTTTGGGCAAGAAGTATATTGTTGCATTCACACATGCCAGCAGGTGGTCTGAATGTCTGATCATCCCCCCAAAAAAAATACACTAGTCAATTTACTCTCCTATCCCTGGTCCGAGCAGGAAACCGGCGAGAGAAGGAAACAAGCAAAAGTTTGGCCTCGCCGCGTCGGGGTGACCGGCCGGCACCACCGAGTAGCAGAGCAGAGCGCCGCCGCGCCGATGGACGTGCCCCGTTGGACGGAAGAGGTCGACGATCTTGTCGACGCCGGCGACGTCGACGGCTCCATCGACCTCCTCGAGTCCGTCGTCTCCAACCTCTCCACGTCCGCCGCTGCTCCCCCGGCCGCCGAACTCCGGCTCGCCATGGCGCTTGGCGACCTCGCGGGCCTGCACGCCTCCCGCGGCGACACCCTCCGCGCCGACGAGCTCCGCGCCCGTGCCATCTCCCTCCGATCCCGCGCCGCAGCCCCTGGGCCCCTAGGGTTCGTTCCCCTTATTGTCCTTGTTGCCTTTAGCTCCCGAAGAATCTACACGCTTGCTCTCGCACTTCTTGGTTCGGTCTGTTGCTTCAGCCAAATTGTTTTTACTGCTTATTATTCCTCTGTTTTGGTTACTGTTAAGGTAGGTTCATTGGGTTTATACATAGGATCCTAATGTGAAATGTGATGCAAACTATTACTTTTAGCACCTGAACCTTCCTCTAGCTTGGTAGTTGCTACCTTACTGTATTGCTACTCCATTTCTCCGTGTAATTTTTATTTTTGGCTGCTAGTGTATTCTATTTTACTCAAACCGGACTGCTAGTAGATTATTTAGGCAAAATTAGATCCAAACTGGTAAAAAAAAAGCCATCTCGCGATATTTACTATCAAAATATTCAACTTAGATATTGAGCATAAGAAATCGCACTTCTTAGCAGCTCACTACTTTGAACTCAATGTTAAGGCCATGTTTAGATTTCCAACTTTTCACTATTCATTCCAACTTTTCACTATTCCTCCCTTACAAAACACGTTTCCCAACGAATGCTACAGTGTTTTTCTAATGCTACAGTATTTTTTCCTACAATCTAAACACACCCTAAGTGTCACCGTTGTACCCTTTGCTGACAAAGGGATTGGATCATCACTACAGCTGCTCCGATTCAGCAGCATTTTGTTGACAGGCAACAATTTGGATCAATCTGGTAACAACAATGACAAACACGTGGAAGGGGGAACAAACGAAAGACCAATTCCATGGCAATTCCCCCCTTCCTTTCCCCTAGTCCCCTTTTTTGAACCGAAATTCCCCTAGTCCCCTCTTCTGCCCCCTCCCAAACTATCAAACTAGGTACAAATTGCAAAAAATCGGAGAGATTCAACAGGGGGGGAGAGGTTATTATCCTTCTGCCACCTCAGCGGCGTCCACTAGCCTCGATTCCCAGGCCGGTTCTTGGGCACTACGGGAGGTAAGGAAACCCTAGATTTAGAACCATGACAGCATGAGAGGAAGATGGGGATACATACTGTGGAGGGGATGGTGGAGGAGGCAGCCATCGCTTCCTGGGAGATAGCGGGAGTGCCGTCGGGAAGGCCGCCGGCGAGGCGCGCCGCCAGTCGCTTCTTCTCCTTTCTTGCGGAGGAGTTTCAAATTGAGTTTGCAGGTGTGTCTAGCTACTTGGCCCAGCCGAGCGCACCTAAGCAGTTTTGACCTGACTCCTGAGGGCAAAATCGGAATCCTATGAATTGTTAATCGGTAGAAAGAAAATACAGTCAATTACACCGATGGAAGCAAACAGACTGCTATACCAGTAACATTGTCATCTTTTGATGGTAAATATCCAAAATTGAATCTGTTTATGGTAAATATCTAAAGTTGGCTCTTTTAATGGTATGGATCCAATTTTGCCATTCTTGTAACACCCAATATTTTGTGCCAAAATATGGTGTGGCTAAAGAATCAGTCTCAGGTAAACTAGGTAGTTATTTACCTTTTGTTTTTGGCAGGAGATTATGTACTAGTTTGACTCCCTCATTTTAGTTGGCTTGATCTGTATCCTCCTATTTGCGTGCTCCTTCCCTTCTTACTTCTATTTGTTCTGTGTCAAACAATATTTCTGAAGGGGTCAGGAGCCGCCAGAGAAATGTTCACCACAACAGGGTGGCATGGGTTCCAAGGACTCTGAAGTCTCAGCCAATACTGAACAAAACAATGAAGATGAAGAGGATGGTATTGTTTTTATAACATTCCCAATCTATTTCTCTTATGGACATACCTCATAGAAAAAAATGAGATCTTAAATTCCTTCTGTGATGCTTCCAGATTGGGAGGCTATTGCAGATAGCGGGGCACTTGATGACACACTAGTGCGCTCCCTGGAGCAAGAAGCTAGGCTGCCTTCTTGTAGCTCTTCAGAGAAAAGCAGCACCGCATCTTCAGGGCCCAAAAGGAGGGGGAGGGGTTCATTTCTCTATGATAAGAGTGTTATGTACAGTGACCAATGTGGCTCAGAAAGGGATTTGGATGATAAGGAGTCTAGTCCTCAGAGTGGATCAAAAGGCGATGTAAATGAGCAGGAGAACAGTGCTGTTACAGGTATTCAGGATATCGATTTCTGTCTTGTTTATGCTGAAGAGATGAAGTACTTATTCTTTGGCTTGATTTTTGTAGCTGCTGCACAGTTTGGGACAAGGCATGTCCTTGTCCTATATGACTTTTCACCAAGCACCCGCACAACAGATCTGGAAAGGATTTTTGAGAAGTTTGGGGATCACCACGGAGTTGCCATTCGCTGGGTTAATGATACTTCTGCACTTGCTGTTTTTCGGACTCCATCAGCTGGTATTTTGATTCTTACAGCTTTTCTAACACTACTTCTGATATAACACAATTCCCTCCTGTGGATAACACTATTTTGCTGGTTCACTGTTATTCTTTTAAGGCTAAACTTCGTGCAGATGATATGAACTGTCCGCCATCCACTGTTCTTCTTGTAGCTTTGGTTTCATTTATTCTTATTGCTTTATTCTTTCGATTTAACTTGTAGCTAGCGAGGCTCAGTCTTGCATACCTCCAAGATACAAAGTGCGGTCATTGAAGGAGAATGATGATCTATTGACGAAAATAGATGGTAGAGGTAACAACTTGTGTCTTGTGACGTTTGCTTTCAACTTTCGCCTCTCTGCCGTATGGTCTTGGTCTTTGTGAGAAACCTCCAAGTTAAACCCCGTTAATTAGATCATCATCCATTGATCAATCTAATTAAAAGGACTTAACTCCGGTCGTCCTTGAGATGTGTCCCAAACGTTGCCCAGGACGACACACCTCACTAGCACAAATTGAACATCTTCATCACACATAGCATTGCATACATAGAGTTCACCATACATAAAGCATTTAAGTTTTACAACCAAGTTCAGGTTTCAAATTTAAGCAAAAGGTTTTGCAGCGGAAGGTTTTAAATATCACTCTCCAAAAATTACATAACAAAATAAATGAGTTCACTCTCATGCCACAAGTGACTGCCCGCACCCCCGTCGGCGGGGTAGAAGTACCCAAAGACGGGCTCCGAAGGCACCTCACCTGGAATCAACTTAACGGCGACACCGTTAGTACATTTCGTACTAGCAGGACTTATCCCAAAAATATACATTTGGTGGATGCAAGGGATTATCAAGTTTTAATACCCAACTATGAAATAGCAAGCGGGTTTGTGTAAGTGAGTAAGCAAAAGACATGGCTTCTATCCCTACATCATACACCAAAACATTTGCATAAGTAAAGTGATCATGTATCATCAACCATGAGCTTAATCTTCCATAAGCTCTCTCCGAAACTCTACGTTAAAGTCAAAGTACATGAGCGTGTTCATATCCGAGAACGCGGCTATTGCAATAGATTTAGAACCCTGCAGGGGTGTACAACTTTTCCCACACGAGGCGCAAGACCAACTACCATACCCTCGGCCTAGGATAAGAGTTAATTCATGCCCTCAACCGTTCGCATACCCACACCCGGCGATGAGAGGGCGGCCGGAGATGTATAGGGGTAACGGACTCCGCCATCTACCCCTCGTCACAACCCGTGTCAAACCGTCCCATAGCAAGGTCCGGCTTATGGTACTTGGCTTGCCCATTCCATACTAAGCATGTGGTTTGTACGGTATGTGCTCAAGTATCAAAGCGATGACGCATCGGTCCTTAATCAATTCAAGCAAGCCTAACCAATTGAGCTCCATCTCAATGGTCCTACATTACTTGCTCAAATCTCGACTCATATTCATGGTTGTTCAACTTTAAAATATTCCAACTATCCAAATATGAGATTAGACAAATTCCTATAGTCTCGCGAGAAGTGATGCCCTTGTCACCTTTCGACTTCTACCGGCTAAGCATGAATAAGCAATTAAGTTCGTATAAACTAACAAACATATTCAGCTAGAAGTTGACCTAGAGCTATAGCACATGACTAATAGGTTCTACTCTAGTCATTACATATGACTAAATAGAGGGTGGCTTATGCACAAACAATAAGCATTTGACATTCATAAATAGTTTAGAAAAAGGTGCCTGCCTTGTTGCTCAAAGGTAGCCTCCTCAACCACGGGGTCCGGCCCGTACTCAACCTCTCCTTGTCCCGGCGTCTCGATCTCTACACGAATGCAATGATACTTGATAAATAAATATGACATGAAAGGATTTTACAAATGAGATGCAAAAGATGTGACTAAATATGCATTTAGAATGCCTTAGAATCATGTATAAACATATCTTAAGTTGAAAACATAGGTATATAAGTCAACTGGGTGATTTTCGGATCTTCCGAATCGAAGTATCGGTTCTTCCGATTTTACGCAGAATGAAACCGGATCTTCCGATTCAGAAAATCGGAACTTCTGATTTTACACAGAACGAAACCGGATCTTCCGATTCAGAAAATCGGAACTTCTGATTTTACACAGAACGAAACCGGATCTTCCGATTCAGAAAATCGGAACTTCCGGGCATGTACTTGGAAGTCAAAATCGGAACTTCCGGCTCTTACCGGGATCTACCTAACAGTCCGACGACCGGGAAAGAAAAGCTCGCCGCCGGCTGCTCCGACCTCCGTTTTGGGTGCCGTTTGTTTCTATGGGTTCGTGAGAGTGTCAAGCTTCTATTCCAAGTGATGGATTTGACATGCATTGAGGTTTACAAGCTCGAGCTCATCAATGGTGGTTTTCTTCTAAGAAACTCCAAAACTCTAACCCTAGAGCAATGGGGAGTGGATCGAGAGGGGGAAAAACTCACCAGTGATGTGCACAACTCCCCCAAGGGTCGTGGGATAGTGTAGGGCGAGGAGAAGTGAGGTTAGCTTGTTCTTGACCTTGAGCTTGAGGAGGGGAGCAATGGGGGAAGAACTTGGGGAAGCTTCTCATTGCTCAAGCTTGGTGGAGATGATGGCGTGGTGGTGGAGCAGCTCGCCGGCGTCGAGCTCCGGCGAACTCTTGCCTTCAATGGGGGACCTTGGAATCTCCTCAATGGTGGAGAGAGGAGGAAGAGAGAGGGAGTGAGAGTGGAGAGTGAGGAGAGGGGAGGGGTGAGCTGGTGTTCTGCTCCCCTTGGGACAGCTGGGCTGACGGGTGGGTCCCGCGGGGCACGTGGCAGCTGTGCAAAAGATGAGGTGTCACTGGGGATTTCCAGAACTTCCGAGTAGTAGCCGGAAGTTCCGGTTTTCCCTGGAGCAGCAGTAAAAATTAGTTTTTGTCCAAATAAAAGCCTCCTAACTAGAGAAAACAAGTTTTAGATGCTATAAAACATACTTATGAATGCTTCAGGACATGCTTAAAATTTTTGGGTTGTTACGGTCTTGTCCGAGAATTTACTGCGCACTCTTTTTGATGTTGCTCATGCTCTTGGTACAGACTTAGAACCACCCAAGCCAAGACCGAAGACATCTGCAAGGACAGCTCAAAGGCTAATTGCTCATGGTATGGGATTGAAGCAGTTTACAAACTTCGGGTCGGATGAGCTAAAGAAACAGGAGGAAGAGAGAAAGAGCAGGATTGCTGCTCGACAAGCCATGCGTGATGAGGCTTGGGGTTCAGATTGATCCAGACCAGCGAGTTTGTTACATGGGCGTTTGAGATGCTTGGTACTCTTTTACCGGGCCTGGTTCTGTGATGATTGTTTGTGAGAAATCCGAGATCTGATGCTATCTAGAGTGGTATGAGATGGCTGGAAAATCTGTAACCAGTTCGCGTCGCACAATGGTATATTGGAAATTTGGAACGGTGATGGTTGGTCGGGATGGGATTGTCCTGTCTTGAAATACAAAGCACGGTATTTCAAGCAATAGTTGTAACCGTATCAGGCTTCCACTTGTGTATCCCCCTCCTAGCACCTAAACACCGATTTGTCAGCCTAATTCACGGTGATCAAATCGGGAGACTGAGCACTTGCTGTCTAGCCTTGTCGAGTAAAGGGTGGAAATTGGGAATACCTTGAGAAATCGGAAATTCTTTTCTCAAAAAAATTGTATGCCCAATAAAAGTAGACCTTTTTTCCCGCATCTTTTCAACAATTCTACAACTGTGGCTATCCTATGTGTGGCTGTGTCAGTGTTGAACACAAACGGGCGCACGAGCGTAC
This sequence comes from Digitaria exilis, assembly GCA_015342445.1. NCBI lineage: Eukaryota > Viridiplantae > Streptophyta > Magnoliopsida > Poales > Poaceae > Digitaria > Digitaria exilis. The sequence goes on along the minus strand of JACEFO010003293.1, from coordinate 604,468 downwards.
AGCCGTGTGTGTCAATGTGTGTAACAAACATCAGCTGAAAAAGGAAAGGAACATGAAAGGGACGATCATCCAACAAGAAAAGGCCGAGCCAATTAATTTAGAAGAGCATAAAAAATTATACCCATTCTAAATGCCCCATTAATCAGCAACGGTTACCTTTACTGCAGCATTCTTACAAATAGGAGATACACAGACAACTATTTACTCTCAATAAAAAGGGATTGGAAACAAGAACCCCTGATTAAAAAAAAAGAAAATAAAGAATGAGAAGATGCCTCTTGAGAACAGGAACAATGACGATTCCTCTGGGCTCCATAACTGAACAAGGGTGTTATTTCTACCAGTCACCAGCACCTATCAATTTCCGTCATTAGGATCTCTTCGGAAAATTGGATTAAATATGTCACTTGTACCAACTAGAAGTATAATGAGTCTTGGGATTAAGCCCTATTTTGCCCAGCCTCAATGCTGGGTGTGTCAAGACTTTTGTAGTTTTGTTAGGTTAGAGGAAATGCTGCGTGGGATACGCATGCTCATATCCATTGTAATCATAATATAGCTTTTCACCACAAGCTATATCACGACAGGCCACCAACAAGACATGGCTCTCCCCGTCAATGTCATACCGCACACATTTCACATTCTGCTTCTTCTTGCCATCCCTGCAACAATTAACAGTTCCCAACTTAGAATACAGTGCACATCCTTTCTCTGAGGTGAGAATACAGTTATACAATCAGAAAAGCAACTACTTACGGTGTGTGGTTGTTGATGCCGCTAATAAAGCGAGAAATGTTTCCACGTTTGTCAGGACAAATGACCAGCCTCTGGGAAGGATCTGTTGTCAAAAGGAGTGTCATAATACAGTCGCAATCATCATTTGCCCTGTTCTCCAAATAATCAACATCCCCAGTATATTCCGCGATGAAGGTCATATCCTTAATATCAGCATCAACCTGCACAGTGAAACTGAAATATCTGTGTTATTACTGTGTATTGAAAATGCAACGAAAAATGTGTGTGCTCCATATAGTTCACTGTTTTTTTTTTCTCACACGATCTGTGGATGCCACAGAAATTTGTGTGCATGGTGCTAGAATGCCGAGGTTCAGTGGCACACAAATTTCGGTGCCATTGTGTGTGTGTGTGTGTGTGGTTGGGGGGGGGGGGCAAAACTGCAAATTCTGAATTGTATAGAAAGTACCCTTCCCGGGAATCAAAGACCACAAGAAGTGGAGGGCATTCTCCTCTTTGCTGCATGGTTCTGCACAGCTCTATGGTTTCTTTGTCCTCTTTGGGAAGAACCTTCAACGTTGAGGAATTAGGACAACAAAACACCAAATGGTTATAATATTCATTTCAGGTTAAGTATTTGCTAACCTGCATACCACCTTCCTCTAATCTTGCCTGATTGGAAGATCTAGGAGCCATATCAGGCATGTAAGTCAACTCATTACTGAACTCCGTCTTTGAAGATACCAAAGCAGTAGCCAAAGAAGCCATTTGTTTGAGTTTTCTAGCTCTATCTTCAGTTGGGACAAATGGCAGTATCCTCCTCCTCTTCTTGTGCATAACGAGAGAACGCTTCCTTCGCCTCCTGATATCTGAGAGTGATGAAGTACATTGCTTGAATTAGCACCATAATAAATGCAGCTGTAAGGTATATGGCACATACACTACGTGAGTCCCACATTGCCATTACTACTACAAAAGAATACAACATCAAGATAAGGTAAATGTTTGCTCACTAAAGGCTCGTTTTTCTTACTTTGAAGGTTTAGTAATTGAAGTTGAAATGCACATAGATTAAAAAAAAACAGCTTACTGGAGTTTGTACTAATACACTCATTGACTAGTAAGAAGACAAGTGGCAATATGGAAGGGCAAAGGCAGGAGTTACTTGTGGAAGGCCAAAGGCGGGGGGTAAATGAATGGCAATTTAACAGGAATTTTCACTACCACTAGCTCTTAACAGGTGCATCGAACCCATACCAAAGCATAATCTACACAAAGAAATTACAATAGTTGAACCGCTCATAAATAAAAACAAAGCACAGCTTAGTGGAGCCAGCAATCAGCAATAGGATCACAATAAGTATGGATTCCTTATGGAAAGGCAACGGCCAAAAGTGGGAACTACATACCCACATCTAAAATCAGTTAACCGAAATGACGATAAATGGTCTACAAAGTGAACATCATGATATGTTTGAGCCACATTGCTGTTACTTCCTAGAAAAATCACTCGTAACTAACACATATTAAATGCTTGTTAGGTAATGCTTTCCCGCCAATTTCCCCCAGTAAACGAGTATGTCGTATTTTAACATAGCCATATTGTTTGTAGATTAGAATTTCCAATTAACACGGGATATTTGTGGACAATGCTGCATCCATAAGATAGCCATGCAGTCAATACAAGCATAGAAGGGAACATACAACGCCAAAGACACATGCCTGGCACATTACCAGGAATTTTTCATTGCCAAAGGGCGATAGTTCTTAGCAGGTGCAACGCCAAAGAGACATGGATGACATTTTGGACAGAGAAATTACACAACAATGCAAGCTAATCAACGCATCTGTGAAAGCTTAAAAACACTAGGACCGAGTGGAATTTCAACAATAGCCAAGCCGCTGTTCCATCAATCATTGATGCAAGCAATGAAAACAAAAGGTCTCGCATTTCACGCAGCAATGTGCAATGGTGCACGTAGGTGAAAGGAATTACCTTGGGAAAGACTACATTTCGCGGGCACGCTATCCTGATCATCCTTCTGAATCCGGAAGAAATCGACGATCTTGGTCTGCTTCATCGGGAACTCTTAAAGAGATGAGATCCCAAAACAGAAGGAAGCAAGAAAAAGTCAGGAGGAGTCAAGATAGCACAAAAAGGCAGGCAAGGCAACAATGTGATGAAAGAGGGGGAAGGTGCGACGGGAGAGGGAAATGCCGAGATGGAGGGCCCCCAAGACTGACTTTTGAGGGGCTTGGCGGGCGGGGCGCAGTCGGGGCAGAACCATGGGCCGATGGGGACCTTGGCGGCGATGGGGCGGAGGCAGAAGATGTGGCGGCCGCGGTCGCATCGGTCGCAGAGGAGCAGCTCCTCGTCTTGGTCACCGGAGCCGCAGGTGTCGCAGAGGAGGGTCTCGTAGATTTCCTCGCGCGAGCGGGCGACGGGCGGCGGCGCGTCGACGGGGCGCGAGCGGCGCATGACGTCGGCCATGGAGCAGAAACGGCGCGGCGTCGGGAGCTCCGGGGGCAGCGCCGCCGTGCGCTTGCGTCGCAGCTCCGGGGAGGAGCCCGTCGACGACGGCGCGCGGCGGCCCATGGCGGCAGGGAGGGATCGAGGGGGGGCAGCGGGAGGTGGTGGCGCGGTCTCGGTCTCCTTCCTTCCTTCCTTCCTTCCACTGACGCGTCAGAGAGAAAGGAGACGATGACGTGGCCAGGACCTGCCGAGTCAGCGTCAGCCCAGTCACTCTCCACGCTCAAGTGACCTGACCGACCGTTGTTGCTGCTCACCGGTCCATTTTTCTTTTTCTTTTTTTTTTCAAATTACAGACACAGAAACTTACATACACGCACGCACACTTGCACCTACAAATATATGCACGCAACCCTACCCTTATGAGCACCTAAACTTACATACACGCACGCACACTTGCACCTACAAATATATGCACGCAACCCTACCCTTATGAGCACCTCAGAAAGACTGGGCTGGCAAATCGACGGGCACGTCGCCTACCACTGAAAGAATAGCGCCGGTTAAATCCTGGAATAAATCCAGGAAAATGCGAGCACCAGTGCCGAATCGAGGACTCGAACTCTGGTGGGCTGGTTCCACCATAAACAACCTTGCCAGCTGAGCTAGAGCTCGCTGCCTTTATTTTCTCTTGACTCTTGTTGTCGTGTTTCTTCCAACTCTCTCATTAATTTGGATAGTCAAAACCTCAAGTAATCCCGCCTGGAGGTTGTAGCTACCAAAATTATTCACTTCCCTATGATGCGTGGAACATAAAAGTGACTAGAACATTTTTAGGGGAGAAAAAAATCTTAGAATATTATTTCCTTGTCGAATCAACTCTTAAAAAAATGCTTTCATATGGATTTCTTTTACTAGGCGTAAGTTTGATCTTTGAAAAAAAAAAGAGTGCGACATAATATAATCGTTGATCCTTACAAGGTGTCAACTAACTAAGGAGCAAAGATACAGCAATACAGCATGCAATGAGCCGTCACTCATGAAATCGATCAGAAATGCCATCTTCACTGCCACTTCATCAATACAAGGAGTATTAGGTAATCATCCCCTTTGAGTTTATTGTACTCCTAGCAATCTAAACCTAGTGCTCGAGGAAAACAAACCGTAGTCAGACAGCCCAACACCCTGAAAGACGCAATAAAGACGAGCACCAGCGCAGCGCTCACGTAACGTAAAGCATGCTGCATTACACTGCAGAGAACG